>CM077147.1:157984820-158299820 GCA_039583875.1 Platanthera guangdongensis | reverse complement strand
CCTGACTCCACCAGTTCTTGTAATTGAACTCTAAACTCCGCGAGTTCTTTCGGGGCCATTCTGTACGGAGCTTTGGATACAGGCTTGGCACCTGGTACTAGATTAATCTGGAAGTCAACCTCTCTATGTGGAGGTAATCCTGTTAGCTTCTCAGGAAATACCTCGGGAAAATCCCGCACAACCCGTACATCCTTTAATTCCAACGCTTCTTCCTTCAACTCGAACCAGATCATGAAGACGTCGTCCCCCTTCATATGAGCTTTTACAACCTGGACGGAAGATAACATCATGCGAGGCACGAAGCCAATACCTTAGAAGATGACGTCAGATTCTCCATGTCTCAAATAGATCCACTTCTCCGCGCAGTCGATCCTCACGAAGTGCCAGTCCAGCCATACCATGGCCAAAATGATGTCAAACTCCGGCATTCTCAGAACTGTGGCCGGCGTATCAAAGGCCTTCCCATCAATAAATAACTCCAATTCGCACTTGGCGGTTGCGATCATCTCCGAGTCATCCGGAAGGCGTACACGCGGGCTATGCCAGTGAAGTACTGTATACCCTCCATGTCTTTTATGAAATCCTCGGACACAAAGGAGTGTGAGGCACCAGTATCAAACAACGCATAGGCCGTCTTCCTGCCAATAATCACGGTGCCTAAGTGAAATAAATATTGCCTAACCACCTAGAGGGGGGGGGGGTGAATAGGTGTACTTTATTTTTTTTACTTTAAAGGCAGACAAACTGTTAAGAACTTTAAGCAGCAAATGCAATTTCTCAGCTATCACAACATAGCAACCACAGAAACAAACATTCACAGAGTGCACACAGTGTTTATCGTGGTTCCCCAAGGTCTGGGTACATCCACTTTCCCCCTTTGCCAATCTAGTAGTGTACTAGATTCGGCCTAACTTCAGCACTTCTCCTCAGATCCTCAGATCTTACAGCTCAGAACCCCAAACAGGTTCCTACAACTCAGAGTGTCCCCACTCCTACAATTCATGCAAAAAGCCCTACCACTCAGTGTTCAACAAGACCTACACTCAGAGAACAAAGTCTCCTACAACTCAGGCACAAAGCCCTACCTCAGTCTTCAACAAGAGCTACACTCAGAGCACACAGTCTCCTACACTCAGCCTTTATAAAATAAGCTTACAGCTCAGATCTATACAAGATCCTACAGGAATTTGATTATACAAAGTAATTAACCACAACCCTGACAGAGAGAGATGAGTTGACTGGCTACTTGATGAGTTCTTGGAAGAACTTGGCAGAGATCAACCTCCCTTAGCTTTCTTCAAAGCTTCTTGAATTAGAACTCAGTAGGGTTGAATCTCCTGTGAAGATGGTCTTCAATCAACTTCTGTCTTGAAATTCAGATCTCAATCTGAATCTTACATTGCAGCCTGGTTCAGCAGCTGCTCTTCTTAGAAGGAGCTCTCTCTCTCCAACTTCTTAGATCTTTTGTCGAAGGTCTTCTTCTTTTGTGTTATTAGATCTCTGTGTAGATCTTCAATATGTTATTGATCTTCAATGAATAATCTGTTGATTGTGCCTCCCTATTGAAAGAAAAAGCCTTTATATAAACTTTCTCCATGGTGACCGGCTGATCCGGTTTCTAACAACCTTCTGGCAGCTTTGACAGTTGCAATTGACCGGTTGAAATGGCAGCTGTCAAGTCATCCAGTCACTTCTTGATATCACTGTCACTGTCTGAAAGTGTCGAGACAGATAGTCATTATGTGTCGACACAAATAGACTAAGTGTTGACACAAGTAGACTAAGTGTCGACACTAGCCTTGATGGTGTCGACACAACTCCTTATGTTGTTGTAACAGCTTCTCGACACTGCTTCTTCAGAATGTGTCGACACAGATTCTATGTGTCGATACAAGCCTTCTGTTGAAAGTGTCGACACTGATTCTGTGTGTCGATACAAGTACTTCTCCTTTAAAATATAGTTGAATTCTGCTGTGTGTCGACACATCTCCTTTGTGTCGACACATGCCTTCTTGTGTTGAAACTTGCTGAGTGTCGACACATATCCTTTGTGTCGACACAAGTACTTTTACTTTGTTGAAGCTTGCTGAGTGTCGACACAGCCTCCTGGTGTTGACACATTTGATGTCGACAAAGCTTCTCTGGGTGTCGACACTGCCTCTAAGTGTCGACACAGATTATGTTGACAATTCTTCACAGTGTGTCGACACTGCCTGTATGTGTCAACACTTTTCTTCTGGTGTCGACTCTGCCTTTGCTGGTGTCGACACAATTACTCCAAGTGTCGACACAGCTTCTCTAGGTGTCGACACAAGCCTTCATAAGTGTCGACACTGCATCTCTAGGTGTCGACACAAGCCTTCATAAGTGTCGACACTGCATCTCTAGGTGTCGACACATGGACTTAGAAACTTTTCTGCATTTTTCTGCAATTACTTAACCTGCACATATAAACTCAAAGCACATCAAATACACCTTGATGTATATCATTGAGTAGGGTGAGGCTTCTTCAAATCTGGTACATATATTCCAATGTACCCAACAATATCCCCCTATTTGGAGAAGTCATAACCCTTAGTAAATGATATACACCATACATAACAAATACTCAATATGATGTATAACAGTAATATATGATATGGTAAATACTAAACATGTATAAGCAAAATATGTATAAATAATTATCTCAGAATAACAATGTAATATATTGAACATTAAACATTGTTTTGTTACAACTTCCAAAAGTTTTATTAATCAAAAATTTACATGGAGTTTAATGCAAATGATTACAAAGTTATAAACTTAAGAAAATTCTATCCTATGGCTGCTCTGGCTCCTTGATAATAATGCCCTTTCTAGATTGAATCTTGGCTTGAACTGGAGCATCATTGTCATCAGCGGGCTTCTTTCCCTTAAGATCTTTCTTCTTCTGTTCTTCAGCCCTTATCTTTTGTCTCTCAAAATAATGATATGGCTTAGGGAAATACTTGCTAGGCTCCTGTGCATTAGGAGGTAGCTTCCCTAATTTAGCCTTTCTTCTGTATTGTACTATGGCTTCTTGCCTAGCTTCATGTTTTATCCATTCCTGGTCAGAGTACCATTCACCCCTCTCTAGGAAATTATCCTTTGCAGCCTTCCAAGCAGTCAATATGATATTCCTAAAAGTTGGGCTCCACTGTTCAAAATTAGGTCTTAACTCTATCTGTTCTCTGAACCTCTTCTTAGATAATTGAGCTTCTTGCTCTTTTAATACTGCCTCTTGCTCTTTTAATACTTCCTCTGGCACAGGCTGTACTACTTTCTCAAAAATAATATTCTGATTACCCTCAGGAGGGCTATACATAGATTGTACCTCCTAATGTATCATGTCAAAATCTGCTGGAGGGTAGATTACTTGAGCAACTTCAGCTGGCTCACCTCCAAAATATGCAGGATTGGTCCCAGATTCTGCTACATTATCATCATCACACAAGGGTGGATATCCAAGGGTAGCTCTGATGCTATTTGAAATCCATTTAGCATGGTCAGAGCCTGCTTTGACTAATACCCTCTACCCCTTTATGACTTCTCTTTCTATATGATCCCTAAGATCATCCTTCTGAAATCTGATCTGAGTATTCAGATAGTTAACACCATCTTTATAAAAAGGCTTTAAACTTTGAAGCTTGTCAGTAATAGCCTTTTGAGAATCTTCAATTGTAGTTTTAACAGCGGTTAGGCTCTCTTGTAAGTGTTTATCAAACTCTTCCTTTGTAGTAGTCCTTGCTGCAGTCTGAGCAGCTGCAATATTCTGCATTTCAGTTATGATCACATTATGTGATTCAATTAGATTGTCATTCATTCTAATCTGGTTTTACAGGACATATCCTTATTTCACTGCCATATCATCAACCTGTTTCTTTATCTGCTCTTGATGAGTAGCCAGATATACAACTGCATTGTCTCCTTTATGAAAACAGTCAGTCATTTCCTTCTTGTTTTGATTCACTTCAAATCTTATAGATTTTATGTCTTGAGCCAGATCAAATTGAAGTGATTATATCCCTCATCCATATACTTTTCTAGAGCTTTTCTTTGCTCATCCATCTTGATTTGCAAAGCCACCAACAAAGAACTATAATCAGCAGTTGGAGCTTGTTGTGGAGCCACGGTTTGCAATGCTTTTTTGTAACTCTGGCTTCTTCTCTTGAAAACCTGTAGCTTTCTTTTCTTGGCTCTAGCAGCCTGTTCATCTTCAGAGTCAGAAGTACTAGCAATGTCTACTCTATCCTATGGAGTAGAGGGCAATTCCTTCTCTGCTTTTGGTAGCTCCTCAGTCTCTTTTCTAGCAGTCTCCTCATGAAACTCTACATGCTCCCCCTCAAGGTTAGCTGACTTCCCCTAAACAACTGCTTTCTCTCCCTCAAAATCAGTCTGTAGTTAATCAGGGAATAGCTCTTCTAGAGTAAACTCCTGTTGAGGATGGACTGGAGAATTTCTTATCTCAAGAGCATGATCTGCAACTGATGTGTCCTCTATGACAACATCTTGTAGTTGACTATGTATCTGAGTTTGCTGATCAACATCAAGTAATGATTCAGTCAAAACTTAATCCTCAATATTGAAAATAGATTGATTAACTTCATTGATTACCTCAAGAATTATTTGGGTTATCCTTTCACTGTCTAAGTGAGTGGGCTCATCCACATGTTGAGGCTCCCCATGGAGTGGATCCAGGTGAATGGGGCTAGCAGATGGTAGCTCCCCCTACCTCTATGCATCTTTAGGTCTTACGGGTGACTGTCCAGCATTACCAGCCTCTCCATCATCAGAACTAAAAACTACCTGCTCTTCTGAGCTACTGGAGGATTCAGGAGCCACAATGGCTTTCTTCTTCTTCTTCTGTTGAGAAACTTCCCTTTAAGGAGTAGGCATTTCCTTTGTCAACACCCTATCCCACCTTGAGATAATCCTAACATCCATTCTCCTCATATGGTTTATCTTAGAACCTGCAGCTTGGTGCATAACTTCTGGGATACTTCATGCCCACCTGGCTTGCTCAGAATTACCTTTCCTGCTACCTCAGATAAAAATTTTCCTTGCATGTTCATGCATTTCCTGTTAAATACTGATCCAATCTTCATGCTTGAATCTAATCCACACCATTGCAGTGCCTCCCTTGTCTTTGATGCAGGTACATCTTCTTCTTCTTTAGTTCTAGGTAGATGTAGAACTTTTCTTAGACCTTTCTGGGTGACTTTCACTTTTGCCCCATGGACTGTGGACTTAATCTTGAGTCCAGTTTCATCAAGTGTAGCTGCAATAAAGAATTCAAGGATCTCCTTCTTCCAAATCTTGATTGGTTCTGAAATAAGATACTCTAACCCAGTCTATGCAACTAGGGTTACAACACCTTGGATTTCTGGTTCCGCTTAGTCAAAGGCATGTCGCACGAGCTCATAACCTTCATTGATGTTCTCTTCTAGCTTGGGCGCCATTAGGGTTTGGAGAAATTTTGAATTTAGAGAAGAGAGATGTCGACACACAAGTTTGGTCTCGAAATTATGGTGAGCGTGTCGACAAACAATGGTGAAGACCTATTTATACCTTTCTAAAATCGAAGGTGAAAAGGCACGTCAAAATACTTGAAATGTGTCGACACTGTTGAAAAGTGTCGACACTTACTTCTAATGTCTCGACAACTATGTGTCGACATAAATATAGTCGACAGAATATTTGTGTCGACACTTATACATCTCAGCTCGACGATTAGTCGAAACTCTACTCGACGAACTCTGTGTAAATCTTAAGTGTCGACAACACCCTGGATGTGTCGACACCTACTCTGGATGTGTCGACACTAATTCTCTGAAGTGTCGATACTGACTATCTAGATGTGTTGACACCATTTCTCTAAAATGTCGACACCACTTCTATGTGTCGACACAGACAACTCTGTGTGTCGACACTATTTTACTTAGACATTTTTTTAAACTATTCTAAGTTTAACATTCCTAATTCAATTTTAAAATTATTGAATTTGGTTTCTTCTAGGGGCTTAGTAAACATATCAGCAATCTGATTATCTGTTTTAACATATTCTAGGGAAATGTCCCCTTTTTCTACATGTTCTCTAAGAAAATGGTATTTAATTTCTATGTGCTTAGTCCTACTATGTGAGACAGGATTATTAGCTATAGAAAATGCACTTGTAGAATCACAAAGTAAAGGTGTTCTACTTACTTGAATACCATAATCTTCTAGCTGGTGTTGAATCCATAAAAGTTATGCACAACAGCTTCCTGCAGCAACATATTCTGACTCAGCTGTGGAGATGGCCACACTGGTCTGCTTCTTACTGCTCCAAGACACCAGCCTTCCACCTAAAAATTGACAGGTTCCTGTAGTACTCTTCATATCTTCCTTGCAGCCTGCAAAATCTGCATCTGAATAACCTGTCAGTACAAAATCTCCATTCCTAGGGTACCAAAGGCCTAAATAAGGTATGCTCTTAAGATATCTCAAAATCCTTTTGACTGCAGTCAGATGAGATTCTTTAGGGCATGCTTGGTACCTAGCATAGATACATGCAGCATACATGATATCTGGTCTACTAGCAGTCAAATACAGTAGGGAGCCAACTATCCCTCTATACAAAGTTTCATCTACAGGTTTCCCTGCATCATCTTTGCTTAGAGACATGCTTGACCTCATAGGAGTTTTCATGGTAGTGGATGATTCCATACCATACTTCTTTATTAACTTTAGGGTGAACTTAGACTGGCATATGGACAGACCATCTTCAGTCTGTCTAACTTGGAGACCCAAGAAGAACTTAAGTTCCCCCATACTGCTTATTTCAAATTATCCTTGCATAAGTTTTGCAAACTTTCTGCAAAGACTACTTTATGTAGACCCAAATATTATGTCATCTACATATATTTGGACTAAGATAATCTTGCCTTTAGATTCCCTAAGGAATAGAGTCTTGTCTATTTTCCCCCTTGAGAATTTGTTCTTAATGAGCAAACAAGACATGGTTTCATACCAAGCCCTTGGGGCTTGTTTTAACCCATACAAAGCCTTCCTAAGTCTATATACATAAGTAGGTTTAGAGAATCAACAAAACCTGATGGCTGCTCTACATAGACTTCTTCCTTCAGATTTCCATTCAGAAAAGCTGACTTTACATCCATTTGATATACCTTAAACCCTTGATATGTTGCATAAGCAAGGAACATCCTTATGGCTTCCAGTCTTGCTACTGGAGCAAAGGTTTGATCAAAATCAATACCTTCTTCCTGCCTATATCCTTTTGCAACCAGCCTAGCTTTATTCTTTATTATGATTCCATTCTCATCCAACTTGTTCCTAAAGATCCACTTAGTTCCAATGATGTTGTGGTCTTTTGGTTTAGGAACTAGCTCCCAGACCTTGCATCTTTTGAACTGATTCAGCTCCTCTTGCATGGCTTCAATCCAATGAGGGTCTAGAACTGCTTCTTCAAACTTCTTTGGTTCTACTTGGGATAGAAAGCTGGAGTAAAGAACTGTACTCAGATTCCTGCTCCTTGTTTGCACTCCATGTCTGGGATCTCTAATTATTTGATTGGATGGATGATCCTTTAAGTGTCTATTTGCTGGAGGTAGTCTGTCTTCAGGTTGAACTCCTCCAGCCTCTTCATTTAACTACACCTCTTGATCTTCTTCTGCATCTAGAGAATCTTGTACTCCCCCTAGACAGCAGCCACCATCTTCCACATGCTGAGTTGCAGTAGAACCTTTTGTAATGGTAAGCTTGTCCATCTTATCAGTTATACCTGTAGAGCTGCAAACACTACTTGGCAATTCACTGTTAATGAGCCTTGCTTCATCAAAAACTACATGTATAGACTCTTCTACAACTTGAGTAACCAAGTTGTAGACCCTATAAGCCTTACTATTGTTGTTGTACCCAACAAAGATCCCCTCTTGGGATTTGGCAGCAAACTTGGTTAGATAAGACTTGCCATTGTTAAGTATATAGCACTTGCAACCAAAGATCCTGAAATAGGATAAATTTGGTTTTCTGCCCTTCATAATCTCATAGGGAGTCTTTTTGTGGCCCTTGGTGATAGTAGCCCTAATGATTACATGACATGCAGTGTTTACTGCCTCAGCCCAGAAATATTCTGGGAGAGAAGTGTCACTCAATAGGGTTCTACCAGCCTCTATCAATGTTCTATTCTTCCTTTCAGCAATACCATTTTGCTGAGGTGTTGTTGGTGAGGAAAATTCCTGAAAAATCCCAAACTCTTCACACAATTTTGTCATACTTTCAGACTGAAATTCAGTACCATGGTCACTTCTAATTTTGACCACTATACTTTCCAATTCATTCTGAATTTGTTTAACAAAACTATATAAGATACTTGGGGTTTCAGATTTTTATCTTAGGAAGAACACCCAGGAATATCTAGAATAGTCATCAACTACCACAAATGTGTACACCTTCCTACCTAGGCTGTGAACTGGCATAGGACCAAAAAGATCCATATGCAAGAGGTATAGACACCTCACAGAATCCTTGTTCTCAAGGCTATGAAAGGTGAATTTGGACTGCTTGCCCTTTTGACAAGCTGAGCATATCCCATCCTTTATACACTTAACTTGAGGACCATTCCTCACTAACTCTTTGCTAAAGAGTTGGCCAATTATCTTATAGTTAACATGAGCCAGCCTCTTGTGCCATTTAACACAATGTGAGAATCTCTCATCAGCTACAAGACAAATAGGAGAAACATTGTTCTCACACACAAAGTCAAGACAATAGACATTTCTCTTCCTATATCCTGTCAAAATGATCTTTTGATCACTTGACCTTTTGATATGACAACCATTCTTGACAAATGAGATGTCATATCCTAAATCAGTCAGCTGACTTATGCTAATGAAGTTATGTTTCAAACCCTTTACATAAGCCACTTGAGTAATTGTAATCAGGTTATTAGAAATGTTACCAAAGCCTTTGATGATTCCTTTTTCTGAACCACCAAAAGTAACTTTAGGGCCATCCTTGATAGGTGTATAGTCCTTCAGCAGCCCCTTTGTTCCAATCATGTGCCTGGAACATCCACTGTCCAAGTACCATATAGGGGCATGGCCACTTGGACTCACCTGCAAAACAGATTACTTAACCTTAGAACCCAAATAACTCTTGGGTCCTTGGTGCAAGTTAGTCTGACTTTTAACAAAACTACTTGTATCTCTTCTAGCAGACAGTTTGCTACTTTCCTTGACACTTGAATTGTGCCAACAATCTATGGCAAAGTGGTCTATCTTGCCACAACATCAGCACTCAAACTTGTTGTACCTTTGTTTAGGTACAACCCTGGCTGAATTATCTACAGCAGGTTTCTGGTTTTGTGCTGGGGCTTTGCCCTTAGATTTGGACCTAGCAGTCCAGGCAGGTTTTTTAAACCTTAATCCAGCCTTACCCTTTTGAGGTACAAACTCATCTATCAAGGGTAAAACAGATTTAGGTTTAGAAAAACTTGCTACAATATCTTTCTCCTTCTGAAGTCTAACCTCCAGATTTCTAATTTGATCATTCTTGAAATTGATTGTGCCCATTTGAATAACAGTTATGTTCTTCAATCTGGCAATCTCATTCAGTTTCTGATCTAACAACTTGTCTGAATCAACAACTGCCAATTTAAGACTAACAATCTCCTTTGCCTGAGTTTTGGCCAAGATTTTGCTTTTCTTCAAGGCCTGCAACAAGTCTCTATATTCATCAATTAACTGATGAATATCTCCTTCAGATTCAGACCCACCCACATCACTTGATGCAGATGTATCTGATTCTGACTCAGTACTATAAATTGAACTAGAAGAACAACTTTGTACCTTACTTGGTCCAGGCTGATCCTAGATCTTGTCTCCTTCAGATAAAGCCATCAGTCTCTTGCACTGATTATCCTCATGCTCATAAATTGAGTTCATTAGCTGCATGAACTCATCTTCTTCCTCTTCAGCAAATAATCCAATATAGGCTTCAGCTTCTGATTCTGTTTCTGAAGATGACAGATCAGTCAGACTCTTTTCTTTCTTAGCAACAAAGGACTTTTCCTTTTTGCCCTTAAAATGAGTCTTCTTTTTGTCAACTGACTCCTTGCACTTTTCAGGACAGTCAGCCACTACATGTCCATGTCTATTGCAGTAATAACACACAATCTTTGAGGATGTAGCTTTTCTTGGCTTGGACCTTCTTATGTCATTCCTTGATGACTTTCTTTTCTGATAGTAGTCATCTTTTGGCTGAGAAGTGGAAGGCTTAGACCTCCACTGCTTCTTCTTAAGAAACTTTTGAAAATGCCTAGTAAAAGCAGCAAAGTCTTCATCACTTTCACTGCTATTTGAATTCTTACTATCTGAATTATGTGTTACAGCTTCAACAACTATTTGAGGTGGAGATGGAGACTTACTTCCATGCTTCCTAGTGGCTTTAGTTTTGAAGGCCACAGTCTTTTCCTTGTGCTCCACTCTAGTATTCTTCTCTTCCTCCTTTCTGGCCATTAACTGCATCTCATAAGATAGCAGTTTTCCAAACAAAGTTGGAGGAGGTATATCAGCTAGTTTGGCCACTTCCCTAATGGCACAAATCTTGGTGTCCCAGTCCTTAGTCTGGGATCTTAAAAACTTATCATTCAGCTCATAGTTGTTGAATTCTCTTCCATAGGACATCAACTCATTAACAATCCTATAGAACTTCTTGTAACATTCTGTAATGCTATCAGACTTTCCTTGTCTGAAGCTTTCATATTCCTGATTTAACAAGGACTTCCTATCTTGTCTTACTTCTTCTGATCCCTCCATATAAACTATTAATGTGTCCCACATTTCTTTAGAGGTTTTATAATGAATTAAGTTCTGAAATGTTGCATCATCAATGGCACTAACAATTATATTCTGGGTTCTCTTGTCCATAGTGGTCAGAATGATTTCATCTTTAGTCATTTCAGAAAAGTCCTTGGGAGTTTTCTGATTTGCATCCAGAATGGATACCTTCATTGGCACATATGTCCCTTCTTTAACAGTAGTATATATGCTTGGGTCAGAAGCTTCAATAAAGAGTCTAACCCTCTCTTTCCATATGCCAAATATCTCTTTTCTACATATTGGCAATTTCATGGACCCCAGCTCTTTGTGATTCTCACTAAAACCCATTTTCTTGATTCTTATTTGTTCTGAATCTGCCTACCGGATCTTACTCAGACTGTTAAGTCTCTTTTTGAGTAACCTGCCTCTGATACCACTTGAAAGAAATAGTGCCTAACTACCTAGAGGGGCGGTGAATATGTGTACTTTATCTTTTTACTTTAAAGGCAGACAAACTGTTAAGAACTTTAAGCAGCAAATGCAATTCTTCAGCTATCACAACACAGCAACCACAGAAACAAACATTCACAGAGTGCACACAGTGTTTATAGTGGTTCCCCAAGGTCTGGGTACATCCACTTTCCCCCTTCGCCTATCTAGTAGTGTACTAGATTCGGCCTAACTTCAGCACTTCTCCTAAGATCCTCAGATCTTACAACTCAGAACCCTAAACAGGTTCCTACAACTCAGAGTGTCCCCACTCCTACAACTTAGGCAAAAAGCCCTACCACTCAGTCTTCAACAAGACTTACACTCAGAGAACAAAGTCTCCTACAACTCAGGCATAAAGCCCTACCTCAGTCTTCAACAAGACCTACACTCAGAGCACACAGTATCCTACACTCAGCCTTTATAAAATAGGCTTACAGCCCAGATCTATACAAGATCCTATAGTAATTTGATTATACAAAGTAATTAACCACAACCCTGACAGAGAGAGATGAGTTGACTGGCTACTTGATGAGTTCTTGGAAGAACTTGGCAGAGATCAACCTCCCTTAGCTTTCTTCAAAGCTTCTTGAATTAGAACTCAGTAGGGTTGAATCTCCTGTGAATATGGTCTTCAATCAACTTTTGTCTTGAGATTTAGATCTCAATATGAATCTTACTTTGCAGCCTAGTTCAGCAGCTTCTCTTCTTAGAAGGAGCTCTCTCTCTCCAACTTCTTAGATCTTCTGTCGAATGTCTTCTTCTTTTGTGTTGTTAGATCTTTGTGTAGATCTTCAATCTGTTATTTATCTTCAATGAATAATCTGTTGATTGTGCCTCCCTGTTGAAAGAAAAAGCCTTTATATAAACTTTCTCCATGGTGACCGGCTGATCCGGTTTCTAACAACCTTCTGACAGCTTTGACAGTTGCAGTTGACCGGTTGAAATGACAGCTGTCAAGTCATCCAGTCACTTCTTGAAATCACTGTCACTGTCTGAAAGTGTCGAGACAGATAGTCATTATGTGTCGACACAAATAGACTAAGTGTCAACACAAGTAGACTAAGTGTCGACACTAGCCTTGATGTTGTCGACACAACTCCTTGTGTTGTTGTAACAGCTTCTCGACACTGCTTCTTCAGAATGTGTCGACACTGATTCTGTGTGTCGACACAAGCCTTCTGTTGAAAGTGTCGAAACTGATTCTATGTGTCTACACAAGTACTTCTCCTTTAAAACATAGTTAAATTCTGCTGTGTGTCGACACATCTCCTTTGTGTCGACACATGCCTTCTTGTGTTGAAACTTGCTGAGTGTCGACACATCTCCTTTGTGTCGACACAAGTACTTTTACTTTGTTGAAGCTTACTGAGTGTCGAAACAACCTCCTGGTGTCGACACATTTGATGTCGACAAAGCTTCTCTGGGTGTCGACACTGCCTCTAAGTGTCGACACAGATTATGTTGACAATTCTTCATAGTGTGTCGACACTGCCTGTATGTGTCAACACTTTTCTTCTGGTGTCGACTCTGCCTTTCCTGGTGTCGACACAATTACTCCAAGTGTCGACACAGCTTCTCTAGGTGTCGACACAAGCCTTCATAAGTGTCGACACTACATCTCTAGGTGTTGACACAAGCGTTCATAAGTGTCGACACTGCATCTCTAGGTGCCGACACATGGACTTAGAAACTTTTCTGCATTTTTCTACAATTACTTAACCTGCACATATAAACTCAAAGCAAATCAAATACACCTTGATGTATATCATTGAGTAGGGTGAGGCTTCTTCAAATCTGGTACATATATTCCAATGTACCCAACACTAAGTACCAACAACCAAAACTTATTGCTAGGTGTCTAGTAAGTCTTAATCAATTCAAGTTAGACCATGAAAATATATTAATTAATTAAATCATACCTACAATCACATCTTGTGGGTTCCGTTCCTGCGCCATGTCAAGCGCGTACACCTGATCCCGGACCGGGCGAGGGTTTCCTTTTGGCGGTCCTCGTCCTCGACCACACATATATCCCCATCCTCGTGGGGCTGCTGGAGGGAGAGCAGGAGGGAGAGCAGGAGGGACGTTCCCAAATAACTGCGGGCAGTAACGTCGGATGTGGCCCGGCTGGTTGCATTCGAAGCACAGCAGACCACGACGCCCTTCAGCTTGTTGAAATTGCTGAGGCTGTAGTGGTGGAGGCAACGCATGCGGCTGCGGAACCGGATGCTCCACCCTATAATTTCGGTGGACATGCCCTCCACCTCTTTGATAACCTCTTCCTCCTCTGAAGTCCCGCCTCCTTCTATTGCTTGGGTCGGCTTCCATCACGTCCTCCGCAAGCCTCTTACTACATCCCACGTGGTCCGCCTCCAATCGTTTCGCCATATCAATGATCTCCGCCAAGCTACCATCTGATATAAACAAAAGGGACTGCCTTAGGGGATCTCGCAGCCCTTTGTAGAAGCGCTTGACATTACCTCTGTCAACCAACTCGTAAGAATCCACAAACCTTGCGAGATGCAGGAATTCCCGCTGGTATTCCGTAACTGACTTTGATCCCTACTTTAGTAGAAGGAAACTCTGCTCAAGCTCATCTCGGGCCGATGTAGGGATAAAGTGCTCCAAGAAAACACCCGAGAATTCACTCCAACTTATCTCTGTGTAGATCCGGCCTTGGAAGGTAGAGCCCGTGAGGGACTTCCACCACCTCTTAGCATGTAAGTCCAAGACGGACACCGCCAATGTCACTACCATATTGGACGGGCAACAGATACCAGCCAACAACTCCTGTACCGTATCTAGCCATTCCTCTGTATGTACGGATGACTCTATCCCAAGGTAGGCGGGAGGGGAGAGAGCTCGGAAGGTGCTCAGCTAGTTGGAGCTCGGGTCCTGTTATTGCACCGGGGGCTGCTGCGCCCTAAAAGCCTCAAGAATGGCGGTGAGCGTCTGCCCCAACTCAGAATGTTGGAACTGAGTGGGTATGGGAGGGGTAGGAGTACCCCCCATCGGCTGAACATGCTGTGGAACCTACACGTACACGACAAATTTGTGGTCAGGTTGGCTAAACTTAAGGTCAAAGTTGTACAAACTTAATGTGAATTACATACGGGCACACCACTACTTCCGCTAATTCAGTTTGTCCCCAAAATGACTAACCAAACGGGGGTGTCAACATTGTTGAATGACTTCTTGGTTGAGGATCGTAGCAAACTGATACCATTTGTAAGACCCCCCCAACCTCCCGGATCCCAAAACATGGCACGAAGGGGGAGTCTTATGCCCGGAACAGCCGCCTTGCAGTAGCATTAGCACACGGGCTAACCTGTACCACAAGATGCCTATTCCGCCGGCTACAACAATATCAATAGAACATGCCAACCCAACCAAATACAATAAGAAAGAGAAGTCAAAATCCACACTAAGTATATAATGTCTAAAACATCAATAATGAGAAGCTAAACATGCTTCTACAATATATCAGAGTACAGTTAAACATTGCCCAAACGGGCTACATCAGAGTATCAAATACGAACATCAGTAACTGACGGTATCGTCAGCACCGTAACTTCAGGCCCTATTGTCCTGGCCTGGCTGTCCTACTGCGTAGTCTGTGGCTGCTCTACCTGCGGCGTGACCTCCTAAAAAGGAAGACGTAGCAACCGTTAGTCAAAACGACTAAGTGGTTTCACATCCGCTCCCCCGGCGACTCCTTGGCACCGGGCGGAGAGAAGGAACAAGGGTAATATATATGTATGCAAGTAAAGGAAGTACAAGCAGGTGGCAGTAGTGTAAGAGTAACAATAACATGATCTAGCAAACATTTAAGAGCTACACTAAACTAGCAAGTATAAGTAACAACAGGAAGGTAACTTAACTTATAAGAATGCCCATACAAACTTATAAGTTAAGGATCGGGTTACATAAAGGTAACTCATCGTATAAGAGTGCTCATACAAACTTATACGATGAGGATCTTGTTGTGCAATACTATGAGATGTTATGAATGCTATGTAATGACTCACCCATGCACACACATGCAATTGCTTTGTCGACACAGACTATAGTTCCCACTTTTCGAGCAGGTAGCTAACCTCTCAGGCATCAGCCGCCGTGGCCAGGCGATGATAGTAGAACGGGCACTTCTACTATTTGGAGGGTATCACACTACTTCATCTAGGCCTCCGTACGCCTCAACGCTAAGAACACAACAGCGGAGCCCATGTGTACTATGGCCCAGCGGGAGCCTCGGGTAGATGTGCACCGAGGACCAAGCCCTGAACTGACCTAGTGTGACCCGGAAGGATCCTCGGAGTGAGCACGAGGACAAGCCCAACCGTTCACCTGGCACGGAAGGAGCCCCGGGACGTGAACACCGAGGACCAAACCCAACCGCCCAAAGTCTAACTGTCGACTCCCGTCAGTGTGACGACTGGCGAGCCCGTAGACCTGCCACACTATCCTTAACCCAAGATTACGACACCGCGTGTCGACTCACATCACATGCAAATACCACATCAACATAACATGGAAGGGGCCTCGGAAGTAAGCATGAGGACACAGCCCAACCATCCATCCATACCTTATCTCAACACAACCAAAACAAGTGACGGTCAATACCGCACTTACATCCCTTCACAATACTACCCGTAGGGAGACGACGCTCTAAGTATTGGACTACTAGACTCATTTCAGTAATCAAACATACCCATGGCCATAATCTATTCATCTATATGACTTCCAAATGTTGACAACGTAATATAAACATGATGCACATATAAAGATCTATCACACTTTTCATTTGATAATGTCATAATATAAACATGGAGTGCACAATTATCAATCTTTCAATTCCTACCAATTCAATTCGTTTAAATAAGATTGTTTCACAATTTGATAATATGAAATCTGATTAATAAGCTACATCAATCATGCAACAAATGATTAATCATAAGGGTTCATCCAAGCCGAGTATCTTGCAATATTAATTCCACCGAATCCAAATCCATCTTCCATTAAAGCCCAGAATTTAGGTGCAGGTTGAATCTGGACAGCAACTTCGACCGGAGATTCCCGAAGCTACAGGAATTCGGTGAAGATGTGTAACCACACAATGGAAAGGTCTTTTTGTGGTCTACAACTCTCGTATTCAGACCTCAACCCAGATTTGATATTATCCTATTTGAAATCGGACTTAAAGTCCACTGCGTACAGAACACAGTTTCTGCATGTAGGATTTATTGAACACCATTTTCGTTTAGACTTTCCTGTGGATACATACTTCGCTAGAAGTAGTGCAACAATTCGTTGGAAAGGTATTTTCAATGGCTTCAACTTTTGTGTTTAGCCGAAAGCCCAGATATGGCCATATCACACTTAAAAATGGCCACGAAGCTCACTGCGTGCAGAATATAGATTCTGCACGCATCTTAAGGCGGAATGAACGGCATCGGTTCATCTTCCTCCTCAAGGCGATCTTCCCAAATCATTCCAGGAAACCTCCTCCCTTATTCAACCTCAAGAGGCCAATACCCTTCACGAAACCATCCCTTATCATCACATTGAAGATGAGCGTGGTTGAAGAGATCTAAAACCTAAGACACAAGTCTTAGCATGGCCTTTCCTAAAAAACTCCTCCCCACCATCAAGACTCTCTTGAGTCGATGACTCGCCTAGGAAAATAACTATAGATCTAGTACCAAGGGAGAGGGTAGGAAACTCACATCGGTTCCAGCGGTACCACCATTTCTGGCCATGGATCGCGTAGTTCTCCTTGGCGGCATCTTCTCCTTCACGGTGATGGCGGATTTTCTCCTGTAGAACTTGCTCCAGCAGTTTTCTCTCTCACCAAGAGTTCTCACAGGAAATAGGGAATGAAATGAGCATGAAAACGGCTCGGGTTTTCTCTCACCCTTATATATGAAAAGTGACATGGGTAGGGACACGGCCGTGTCCTTACCCGTGTCCTGCCTGGGCGAAGCGGCAACGACAGTTTCCATGTCGGTTCAATAGTTGACACGGGTAGGGACACGCCCGTGTCCCGACCCGTGTCCCGACCCATGTCCATATGACACGGCTGTGTGCCCTGGTCGTGTCCTTCTCAGGATGCATTTCGATGATCTCACCATTTCGTCGATCTTGATCAAAATCGTCGACTGGAGAACACGGGTAGGGACGCGCCCGTGTCTCTACCTGTATCATGTTAATTTGTCAAAGTCGACGCGCAGTTCGTCGATCTCGACACCTCTCGTCGAGTGTAACTCGACACACATGGGTAGTGACACGCCCGAGTCGCTACCCGTGTCACATGGTGTCGATACAGCTCGTCAGTCTCGACATGTCTTATCAAGTGTAACTCGACACACACGGGTAGGGACACGCCCGTGTTGCTACCCGTGTCACATGATGTCGACACAGCTCGTTAGTCTCGACACGCCCTGTCGAGTGTAACTCGACACACACGGGTAGGGACACGCCCGTGTCGCTACCCGTGTCATATGGTGTTGACACAGTTCACTGATCTCGACATGCCTCGTCGAGTTCAGCTCACGTACACGGGTAGAGACACGGGAACTGCTTTCTCTACTCCTCCACAAGTGCAGTCCAATTCCACGCACGTCCCAGGACTCGAGTCAACCCTCCTGACTCAAAAACACACACTAAGGGCCTAGAGCGATTCGGGACGTTACACTATTCATGTTTACCCAAAGGAATGCCTCAAACTCACCGCACACTCGCGAGAGCGGGCTTCCCTATGCAAAAGAAGTTGAGCTTCACATGCTCAAGTAGAGAATCTTTACCCTAGCATTCTTCCTTGGTGCCATGGAAAAGTATGCGGATGAAAAGCACCGCCCTCTCCTTGCCTCCGTAGATCCGAATTCGGTTTGCTATTTGGAGCTCCGAAGCTCTGCCGGCGACCGGATCTAGACTTCTTCTTCCTCGTTGCTCTCCCCTTTCGCTAGAACTTAGATAAAGAACCAGCGAACAGAACATGAGGGTTTTGAAACCCTACACTCGGGTATATCCCAATAGGAATAACCTCTAGCTGTCGGATCCCAACATAAAGAAATGTACGGCTACGATCTGGGTCTGATATGGAAAACCTGGGCCGAACACCGCACGGTTCACAAACCGGAGCAGGACACGTCCACGAAAAACTTAAACTATGTCGGGACATTTAGTCGAGACCCTGCCAAGACCGCTGTGTCGACACTCTATGTCGACACCCTGTGTCGACACCCTGTGTCGACACAGCATACCCTGTGTCGACACTCTGTGTCGACACTCTGTGTCGACACAGCGCACCCTGTGTCGACACAGCAGGCCCTGTTTCGACACGGCAGGCCCTGTGCCGACACAGCAGGCCCTGTGCCGACACAGCAGGCCCTGTGCCGCCACAGCAGGCCCTGTGCCGACACAGCAGGCCCTGTGCCGACACAGCAGGCCCTGTGTTGACACAGCAAGCCCTGTATAGACACAGCAGACCCTGTGTCGACACAGCAGACTGTGTCAAACACGCCACAACTCGCCAAGGACACGACCTATGATACGCCCATGTCCCAGGCCGTGTGACCTGTGCCAAATTCCAAACTTGGCTCAAAACGCCTCCCGTCGCTCTTTTGAGTTTCGGGGTGTTACATCGACAGAGTCTTTGTCGACAGAATCTCTGTGTGTCGACACAAGTTCTGTGTGTCGACACAAGCTGGCTCCTGGTGTCGACACAACCTTTCCCATGTGTCGACACAGTGCTTCTCAAGTGTCGACACTTGTACTTAGAAAATTTTCTTTCATTTTCTTAACCTACACATGGAAACTCAACACCACATCAAATACATATTGATGAATATCATTGAGTTAGGTGAGGCTTCTCCAAATCTGGTACACAAATTCCAATGTACCCAAAAATCTCCCCCTATTTGGAGAAGTCATAACCCTTAGTCAATGATATACAACACTTATAATAAAATAAAGATTATGATGTATAAGAGCATTATTCAGACAGGTTAATATATAAACATAACCAGCATATCACAAAATATGATAACATATAGAGAAGATGAATCAATGTTTTGTTTTAACTACAAAAAGTTTCTGAACAACAGATTACATAGATTTTAAAACTAAAGATTACAAAGTTCTAAAATCTAGTCAATCTATTCTAGGGCTGATCAGGCTCCTTGATTACAATGCCTTTGCCAGACTGAATCCTTGCTTGCACACTAGGTTTAGTGTCTTCAGCTGGCTTCTTTACTTTAAGATCCTTCTTCTTGAGTTCTTTAGCCTTAACCTTTTGCCTTTCAAAATAATGATAAGGCTTAGGAAAGTATTTTCTTGGCTCCACAGTAGTAGCAGGTATCTTTCCAGCTTTGAGATCCCTTTTAAATTGAAATATGGCATCTTGCCTCTTCTGATACTTACTCCATTCTTGTTCTGAGTACCACTTGCACCTATCATACATTTTGTCTTTAACTGCTTGCCAAGAAGTGAGAATTATATTCCTGGAAGTGGGACTTCATTTTTCAAAATCACGTTTTAGTTCAGCATGCTCTCTAAACCTTTTCTTAGAAAGTTGAGCTTCTTGCTCTCTTTTCAAGGTTGCTTCAGACATCTCAACTTTCTCAATAACCACATTCTGAACCTCCTGTGGAGGACTGTACATTTGTTGAACAACAACTTGAATTCCTTCAAAGTCAGCAGGTGGATAAATGATTTGAGCCACTTCCTGCTGAGCCTCTTCATTGTAAGCAGTTTGAATGCCTGACTCAGCTGTGTTGTCATCATCACACAGGGGTGGATATCCAAGAGTGGCTCTAATAGTATTAGTTATCCATTTAGCATGTTCAGAGCCTGCATTGACTAACAATCTCTCCCCATTTATGACTTCTCGTTCAACATGGTCTCTTAGATCATCCTTTTGGAACCTGATCTGATTAGCTAGATAATTGGTTCCTTCCTTGTAGAATGCTCTAAACTTCACCAGCTGTTCGGAAATTATCTTCTGAGATTCTTGGATAGCAATACTAATATCTATCAATTTTTCTTGAAGGTGTTTATCAAACTCAGACTTTTCTTTTGCAATGTTTGTAGTGAAAGCAGTTGATATATTCTTAAGTTCCGTGACAATCACATTATGAGATTCAGTAAGATTGTCATTCATTCTTATTTGATTTTCCAAAACATAGCCTTGTTTGATTGTTATATCATCTATCTGTGTTTTGGCTTCCACTTGTTGTTTGGCTAAATAAACTACAGCATTACCTCCCATATGGAAGCAATCTGTCATCTCCTTTTTATGATGATTTACCTCAAATCTGATAGATTTGATATCTTGAGCCAAAGAAAATTGAAGTTCCTTATGACTTTCATCTACATATTTCTCAAGAGCTGCTCTTTGCTCATCCATCTTAACTTGCAGTTGCACTAGAAAGGAATTGAAGTCTACTACAGGTGTTGGAGTTTATGGAATAGCTTGCAAGGATTTATTATAGCCAGAGCTCCTCTTCCCGAGTTCCACAAGCTTTCTCTTCTTGGCCCTAGAGGTTGCTTCATCTTCTGAAATTTCTGAGGAACTTGCTATATCTACAATATCCTTTGGACTAGAGGGCAACTCCTTCTCAGTTCTTGGCTGCTCCCCCTCAGTCCTTGCATCTTGTATGTCAGGAAATAACTCTTCTAGAGTTACCTCTTGATTTATTTGAACAGAAGGAATAGCCTGCCCTTTCTCAGTAGATTCTCCTCCTTCAAAGTCAACAGTGTCTTCCATTGTAATATCCTGATCTGGGATATGGTCTTGGATATTTTTATCAACAGCAGTCAGAAGTACATCCAGTGCATCATTCACAGTATCCACAATAGTTTGATTGATGTCTTGAACTACCTAAAGTATTGATTGAGTTACTGCTTCACTATCTAATGCAGCTGTGTGGACATGTGGCTGTTGCTTAGAAGCTCCCCCTGAAGGTAATGCCTCTTGTTGAGCTGAAGCTAGAGAAAGCTCATTGGCTCCCCCTTGATGAGGTTCTTCCTGTACTTGATCTTGGTGGATGTTGCTTTATGGAAGCTGCTCCCCCCGCACCTGACCAGCATCTACAGTCTCTCGAGCAGGTGATTTTCTAGCAGTCTCTAGTCTTTCCTCATCTGAGCTGAAGACCACCTCTTCTTCTGAATCACTGGAAGATTCAGCTGTCTTGTGGGTTGGTTTCTTCTTTGGTTGTATCTATTTTGTTTGTTTTGGGGTGTAGAAACATCCTTGGTCAGGACCCTTTCCCATCTGGATAGTATTCTCAAATCCATTCTTCTCATATGATTGATCTTAGATCCTGTAATCTTATTCATTACTTCGGGTATATTCTCAGCCAGATATAGGCTTAGTATCCTTCCCAGATTTGGTTACTTGAAGATTTCTTTGATCTTTTCAAAGATCACAGCAGACTATTTGGTTTTGACCCTTAAGATGACTCTGGTCATTAGATTGAACATGTAGGCAAATATCCTTTCATGTCCTCCTGGTTTGCACAGAATTACTTTTCCTATTATTTTAGAAAGAAATTTTCCATGGGAGTTCATCCCCTTTCTGAGCATAGAAGATCCAATCTTGGTGGTGGGATCCAGTCCACACCTTTGGAGAGCTTCTCTGGTCATGGAAGATATTATTTCATCGTCTTCTTGAACCCTTGGCAAGTGTAGTGTCTTCCTCAAACTCTTCAGAGTGAGTTTGACCTTGGTTCCATGAACGGATGACTTAATTTTCATGTCCGTTGAATCCAGTGTTGCTGCCGTGTAGAATTCAAGAACCTCCTTCTTCCAAATCTTGGTTGGTTCTGAGACCAAGTATTCTAACCCATTCTCTATTATTAGGGTAATCACGGCTTGGATTTCTCAAGATCCACTCGCAAATGCATTGTGAACTAGTTTATAGCCCTCGTTAATGTTGTCTTCCAGCTTTGGCGCCATGAGGGATGATAGAGATAGAAGAAGAGAGATGAAGGTCTGTCGACACAAAGGATTAGGTCTCGAGAATGTTGAGAGGGTAGTTGACAGGGTTTTACTGTCACCTATTTATATGTTTTTAAACAAGGAAGGTCAACAGGCGGGTTGAAATAAACCTATTGTGTCGACACTGTTGGGATTGTGTCGACACAGACTACTAAAGTCTCGACAGAGAATTACTATACTATGTGTCGACACCAACTGCGATGTGTCGACACAAATAATCTTAAGAGCTTGCAATACTCTCTGTGTGTCGACACAGACGACTGTATGTGTCAACACCAAAATTTAAGTGTCAGGATAACTATGTGTCGACACCAAATTCTGAGTATCGACACAATCTTCTGGATGTGTCGACAGAATTTTCTTATGTGTCGACACCATCTTCTAAGTGTCGACACCTTTGTCTTTAAGTGTCGACATACATTTACTTAGTCAAATTTGTCATTCTTATTCTATATTCAACATGCCTAATTCAATTTTAAAATAATTGAATTTAGTTTCATCCAATGGTTTGGTGAACATGTCAGCAATTTGAAAATTAGTATTGACAAATTCTAAACTGATATCTTCCTTTTCAACATGATCTCTAAGGAAATGAAATCTTATTTCTATGTGCTTAGTTCTGCTATGTGAAATAAGATTTCTAGCAATAGAAAAGGCACTAGTAAAATCACAAAATAATGGTGTTCTACTTACCTGGATTCCATAATCTTCAAGTTGATGTTGAATCCATAATAGCTGAGCACAACAGCTGCCTGCAGCAACATATTCAGACTCAACTATGGAAATAGTCACACTTGTCTGCTTTTTACTGCTCCATGACACCAATTTTCCACCTAAAAACTGATATGTGCCAGTTGTACTTTTCCTATCTTCTTTGCATCCTGCAACGTCTGCATCTGAATACCCAGTCAGTAGAAACTCTCTATTCCTATGGTACCAAAGGCCAAGATTTGGTGTTCCCTTAAGATATCTCAAAATTCTTTTGACTGCAGTATAATGAGACTCTTTAGGGTAGGCTTAATACCTAGTACAGATACATGTATCATACATGATGTCTGGTCTCCTAGCAGTTAAGTATACAAGGGAGCCAATTATCCCTCTATACAAAGACTCATCTACAGGTTTCTCTGCATCATCTTTGCCTAAAGGCATACTTGATCCCATTGGATTTCTCATGGTGGAGTCTTACTCCATGTCATACTTCTTAATCAACTCCTTGGTGAACTTAGACTGGGATATAGACAAGCCATCATCAGTCTGTCTAACTTGGAGTCCCAAGAAGAATTTAAGCTCACCCATACTGCTCATCTCAAACTTCCCTTGCATAAGTTTGGCAAACTTTCTACAAAGGTTGTTTTCTGTTGATTCAAAGATAATGTCATCAACATATATTTGAACTAGGATCATCTTGCCTTTTGATTCCCTAAGGAATAGAGTTTTGTCTATTTTCCCCCTTGAGAATTTGTTCTCAATGAGGAAAGTAAACATGGTTTCATACCAAGCCCTAGGGGCTTGTTTCAATCCATATAGTGCTTTCTTAAGCCTATAGACATACTTAGGATAGAGAGAATCTACCAAACCTGAGGGCTGTTCAACATAGACTTCCTCTTTTAAGTCACCATTTAAGAACGCTGACTTGACATCCATCTGGAATACCTTGAACCCTTGGTATGTTGCATAGGCAAGTAATAGCCTTAGTGCTTCCAACCTTGCCACTGGAGCAAATGTTTGATCAAAGTCTATTCCCTCTTCCTGTCTGCCTTTTGCTACCAGTATTACTTTGTTTTTGACTATGATGTCATTTTCATCTATCTTGTTCCTGTAGATCCACTTGGTCCCAATGACATTATGATCCTTTGGTTTAGGAACCAGCTCCCATACTTTACATCTTCTGAATTGATTCATCTCCTCCTACATTGCATCAATCCAGTTTGTGTCTTGTATGGCTTCTTCAAATTTCTTGGGTTCCATTTGGGACAAGAAACCTGAGCAAAGAACTATGTTCATGTTCCTGCTCCTTGTCTGGACACCATATCTTGGATCACCAATAATTTGGTGTGCTGGATGATCCTTTAGATTCCTTATTACTGGAGGCAATCCATCTACATCTTGATTTTCTCCAATCTCTTCAACATGTTGTACTTCATTGTACTCTTCAACAGCTAGAGGGTATTGTACTCCCCCTAGACAGCATCCATCAATTTCTTCATCATGCCATGCAAGTTGGTCTTCATTAATGGAAAGTTTGTCCAACTTTTCTTTCAAACCTGTAGAGCTACAAGATACACTAGACTTATCACAGTTGATTAGTTCAGTTTCATCAAAGACTAAATGAACAGATTCTTTTACAACTTGAGTAGTCAAGTTATAGACCCTGTAAGCTCTACTATTATTGTTGTACCCAAAAAATATCCCTTCTTGAGATTTTGCAGCAAACTTAGTTAAATAAGACTTGTCATTATTAAGTAAATAACACTTGCTACCAAAGATCCTGAAATAGGATATGTTTGGTTTTCTACCTTTCATAATCTCATAGGGTGTCTTTTTATGACTTTTAGTGATGGATGCTCTATTGAGAACATGACATGCAGTGTTCACTACCTTAGCCCAGAAATATTTTGGGAGAGAAGTATCACTTAGTAGTGTTCTACCAGCCTCAATAAGAGTCCTATTCTTTCTTTCAGCAATACCATTTTGCTGAGGAGCTCTAGGTAAGGAGAACTCTTGATGAATCCCTAGTTCTTCACAAGATCTTGTCATGCATTCAGACTGAAATTCAGTCACATGGTCACTTCTGATTTTGACCACTGAACTGTCAAGTTCTTTCTGAATTTGCCTAACAAAGTTGTGGAAGACAGTAGGGGTTTCAGATTTCTGCCTCAGGAAGAAAACCCAAGTAAACTAGAATAGTCTTCCACAACTACAAGTGTATAGACTTTCCTACCTAGACTACGAACTGGCATAGGACCAAAAATATCCATATGCAGGAGGTACAAACACCTCACAGAATCGTTGGTATCATGTCCATGTAAAGAGGTCTTGGTCTGTTTGCCCTTTTGGCAAGCTGAACATACATCCTCTTTTATGCACTTGAACTGAGGACCATTCCTCACTAACTCCATGCTATAGAGTTGGCCTATAGTCTTGTAGTTAAGATGAACTAGCCTTTTGTGTCATTTGACACATTCAGATGCTTTCTCATCAGTAACTAAACATATAGGAGAGTTCTTATTCTCACAATCAAAACTAAGACAGTAAACATTCCCCTTTCTATAACCTGACAAGATGACCTCTTGATCACTTGTCCTTCTAATCTGACACCCATTCTTAATAAATGAAGTGTCATAACCAAGATCACTCAGTTGGCTTATGCTTATTAGGTGGTGTTTCAAACCTTTCACATAAGCCACTTGGGTGATAGTAGTTGAGCCATTAGAAATGTTACCAAACTATTTGATGATCCCCTTTTCAGATCCACCAAAGATCACTTTGGGTCCATTCACTATTGGAGTGTAATCCTTCAACATCCTTCTTATTCCAATCATATGCCTGTAACAACCACTGTCCAAGTACCATATTGGAGTATGGCCACTTGGACTCACCTGCATCAAATATAATTACTTAACCTTAGAACCCCAATAAGTATTGGGTTCTAGGTTCAGGTTAGTCTGAAACTTGACTGATTTCCCTGCAGTCTTTCTAATAGGTAAGCTGACATTTTTCCTAACACTGGTGTTGTGCCAACAATCTATGGCATAATGCCCAACCTTGCCACAGCACCAACACTCATATTTATTGTATATTCTTTTAGATACAGTCTCAACAGTCTTGCTGTCAGTTGTCCTTTTGTTTAGTGCTGGGGCTGGTGCATCAAATACCAATGATTCCTGAAGAACATGTTGAGTGTGTACATGGGCTGCCCTATTGATAGTTGCACCCTTGTCATTCAGAATACCAGCTTTACAGTGACCATGTGTAATGTCATGGTCAAACCTGTTAGTAGGTTGCACCACTTTCCTAAAAGCAATAGGGGGTTTGAAGGCTTGTGGCTGAACTGGAGCTTTGCCTTTTCTTTTAGAATTTGCTGCCCTAGTTCTTCTCTTAAAATCTAGACCTATCTTACCCTTTTGGTGAATGAAGTAATCAATCAATTGTAAGACAGACTTGGCTTTGAGAATTTTGCCACAAGTTCCTTTTCTCTTTGTAGTCTGACTTCCAGACCCTTGATCTGATCATTTTTGAATGTAATTGTTCCCATCTGAATAAAATTTATATTATTCAGCTTGGAAACTTCATTCATCTTCTGATCCAGCAATTTTTCTGAATCAGATGCAGCCAACTTAAGAGCAGCAATTTCCTTAGCCTGATGTTTGACAAGGTTTTTGCTTCTCTTAAGTGCATATAGCAGATTACCATATTCATCAATAAGTTGATGAACATCCCCTTCAGATTCTAAAACATCCACATCTCTTGATGCAGATGCTTCTGATTCTGATCCAGTATAATAGTCAGAAACTGAAGAAAGGTTGTTTACCTTATTGGGACCAGGCTAATCATGGCACTGATCTTCTTCAGATATAGCCATCAGCCCTTTGCAATGAATATCAATCCTATTGATAGAATCCAGTATTTGTAAGAATTCTGTCTCCTCTGAATCCTCTTCAGTTGTAAACAGTACAATGTAGGCTTCAGATTCAGTCTCAGCTTCAGAATCTGATGATGAGGAATCAATCCAGCTTTTCTCCTTCTTTGCAACAAAGGATCTCTCCTTCTTGCCCTTATTTTACAGTTTCTTCTTGTCATTTGATTCCTTTCTTTTGTTAGGACAGTCAGCAACTACATGTCTAGGGTTGTTGCAACAATAACAAACAATCTTAGTAGAAGATAATTTACTAGGTTTAGTGTCATATCTGTCCTTTCTTGAAGATTTCCTTTTCGGATAATAATCATCCTTGGAATGTGAGGAGGATGGCTTGGATCTTCACTATTTTTTCTTTAAGAATCTTTGAAATTGCCTTGTGAAAGCAGCAAAGTCTTCATCAGAATTAAGGCTGTCTGATGTGTGATTGTCAGAATCTTCTGAGATGACTTTAGTAGCTTTCTTAGGAGGAGATGGAGACATCCTCCTATCCTTCTTTGTGGCTTCAACCTTGAAGACAACTGACTTCTCTCTATATTCAGACTTAATTGCTTTTCTCCTCCTCTTTTCTAGCAGTGAGCTGCATCTCATAGGATAATAGTTTTCCAAATAGAGTTGGTGGAGGTGTATCTGCAAGCCTGGCCACCTCTCTGATGGCACATATTTTAGTATCCCAGTCCTTGGTTAGGGATCTAAGAAACTTATCATTGAGCTCATATGTACTAAAAACCCTTCCATATGACATTATCTCATTGACTATTCTGAAAAACTTCTTGTAGCACTCAGTTATGCTGTCTGTTTTGGCTTGTCTAAAACTTTCATATTCCTGATTAAGCATAGACTTCCTGCCCTCTCTCACTTATTCTGATCCCTCCATGTAGACAATCAAGGTGTCCCACATGTCCTTGGAGGTTTTGCAGTGAATCAAGTTTTGGAATGTTGAGTCATCTATAACACTAACTATTATATTCTGTGCTCTCTTATCCATAGTAGCCAAGATGATCTCGTCCTTTGTCATTTCAGAATAATCTTTTGGAGTCCTGAGATTTACATCAAGAACTGGGATTTTCATAGGAATGAATGACCCTTCTTTAACTGTAATATAGATTCTTGGGTCAGATGCTTCCATAAACAACCTGACTCTCTCTTTCCAAATACTAAAAATTTCTTTCCTACAGATATGTAATTTCATGGATCCAAGTTCCTTATGATTTTCTCCTGAACTCATTGTGTCTAAATTTTAACTGCCTTTTAGATCAACTCAGACTGTTAAGTCAAATCTTGAGCAACCTGGCTCTGATACCATTTTAAAGAATTGGTTTCAAGATGTACTAAACACCTAGAGGGGGGTAAATAGGTTCAATTCTTTTTCTTAAGGCAGATAATATTTTTACTGTTAGATCACAGATTATTCAGCACAACACAGTTCACAGCACAGAATAAACAACACAGCAACACTGACGACACACAGTTTTATAGTGGTTCCCCAAGTGATGGGTATATCCACTTTCCCCCTTCGCCTATCTAGCAGTGTACTAGATTTGGCCTAACTTCCTTCTTCCTTCTCAGATCCGCAGATCTTACAACTCAGAACCTTGAAATATCCCTACAGCTCAGACTTCAGCAAGTCCTACAACTCAGATCCTCCCAGAGAATCCTACCTCAGAGTGAGTCCACACTCCTACAGCTCAGGTAATTAAGCCCTACCTCAGCCTATTCCCAGGCCTACAACTCAGAGAACTTAATCTCCTACCTTAGGCACTCAGCCCTACCTCAGCCTTTATAAATTTAGGCTTACAACTCAGAGGAATAATCCTCCTACACTCAGATCTATAAAAGATCCTACAAAAATTGAAAATAAAGAGAATAATTCCTTCACCCAAATAGAGAGAGAAAGGGTGAAGTCTTCTTGATCAGTTCTTGATAGATCTGACCACTCTAGAATCAACCTGTCTTAGCTTCTTCAAAGCTTCTTGAATCTGAACAAAGTAAGGTTGATCTTCTTGAAGTTGGAGATGATCCTCAATCCAGCTTCTTCTAAATCATATGTGGTTTTGATTTCTTCTTGCAGATTGTTCAGGATCTGCCCTCTCTGGATGAAGACTTCTCTTCTTGTTATTGGCTTTTTCTCTCCTTGGATTCTTCCAACACTAGACTTCTTCTATCTAATGACAGAACACATCTTTATATAGGCTTCATCCGAGGTTACCGGCTGATCCGGTTCATAACGACCTTCTGACAGCTCTGACAGAAACAACAGCTGTGTTGATCATGATAGCTGTCAAGTCTCCAGTCATTATATCTGATACTTCAATGAACTTCAGCTCAGCAGCAAAGTGTCGAGACAATACTGCAAATGTGTCGACACAAATAGTTCATGTGTCGACACAATCCATGGTGATGTCGACACAGATTGCATACTGTCGACACAACACTTCTCTATCTTCTTGACATAGCTTCTACAGAATGTGTCGACACAAGTCCTATGTGTCGACACAATCACTTCTTATCTTGACATAGTTGACTTCAACAAAAATTCTGGTGTGTGTCAACACAAGTCCTGTGTCTCGACACAGTTGTTATTGACTGAGCTTTCTGTGTGTCGACACAAGTCCTGTGTGTCGACACAAACTGGCTCCTGATGTCGACACAGTCTTTGTCGACAGAATCTCTGTGTGTCGACACAAGTTCTGTGTGTAGACACAAGCTGGCTCCTGGTGTCGACAGAGTCTTTATCGACAGAATCTCTGTGTGTCGACACAAGTTCTGTGTGTCGACACAAGCTGGCTCCTGGTGTCGACACAGCCTTTCCCATGTGTCGACACAATGCTTCTCAAGTGTCGACACTTGTACTTACAAAATTTTCTTTCATTTCCTTAACCTGCACATGGAAACTCAACACCACATCAAATACACCTTGATGAATATCATTGAGTTAGGTGAGGCTTCTCCAAATCTGGTACACATATTCCAATGTACCCAACAAACATCAAAGGCTATAAATAATAGGTTGGGGCATAAACAAAGCTCTATCTTACCCTTAGAAGAGGGTTATACTGCCCATACAACATAAATCTGGAATCTCCATCTGCTAATAAAACAATATTGGCACACTGGTGCTTATTTAGTATGGTTTATTAAGATTGTATAATGTTTGCCATGGCTTTGCACTCCAACAAACGATCAATCTATTAAACATTATACAAAATGGTCTAAAGTCTCCTCCTCTCTTTATTTGGAGCTCTGCCACCATGCATGCTTTATGTTAAATGAAATTGATTCGAGAAGTATATGTTGCTTTTGGAGACCAATTCCTGGGAATTACATCTCTTGCCGAGAGAGAACTCTGCGGAAAGTGTAGTCACCCTCACTGAGAAAGGGCCCGCCGATTATGCACCAATTTGCTCCCCAAAGATGCTTCATCCCTTGCCACTCAGTGGATGTTGACTGCAAAGTGTAAAGCAGGATCAAAAGCATATAGTTGGTTGAAAGAAATCTCAAATAATCACCAACTTTATGAAAATTAAAGCACTAGATGAAAAGCATCTCTTAAAGTGAATACTTTTGATATAAATAAGTTGTTGATGCTGCATTTGAACAAGGAATACAGAAGACAAACATCAAATAGAAATATTTTTTAGCAACTGCCGACATTCCTGTCAAACGTAAAGAGCTTGACCGGAGTTCTTCGAATCACCTGCTCGCTATTTGAGATCTCAACTAGTTAATTTTAGACACTGTGCTCTGAATAGTCCTAATTTTAATGCCTATATAGAGCACCTATGCTTATATAATGCTTGATCACAATTTCCAGGGTGTAACTAACCTCTAACATAGGCTCTGTTTGGCGCAACGTTTTGGCTCCAGTGTGTTTGGACAAAAACACCATCATTCCATTCTATTTGGCAAGAAGATTGTTATGACCATCACCAAGAAAATACAACTAGTTTTGCATATAAAAGAAAATGAAATTCCTTAGATGAGGGCAGGCGTTCATGAACGATAGTTCATAACCACCGCATTCACGACCACCGCCACCACCATGCCAAACGGAGCAATAAAATGAATTTATAAGAGGCTCGTTTGATGCTAAACTTAACCCTAACCCTCCTATGGGAACATGCAACCAGGCCACACACTAGGAAAATAACTAATGGAAACTATATATCTATACATATATATATATATATATATATATATATATATATATATATATATATATATATATATATATATATATATATATATATATATATATATACATACACATATATATGTATGTATACATATACATATATATATGTATGTATACATATACATATATATGTATGTATACATACAGATATATATATGTATATGTATATGTATACATACATATATATATATATGTATATGTATACATACATATATATATGTATACATACATATATATATATGTATGTATACATACATATATATATATATGTATGTATACATATATATATATATATATATATATATATATATATATATATATATATATATATATATATATATATATATATATATATATATATATATAACTCCAGCATAAGACCTATATATATATATATATATATATATATATGCCCAGGCAAAGTGCAAATGAATAAACCTAAATGACTGCACTTAGCGTCAGTCACAGCATTTCCTACCTAAAATTTATGATCCAGCATAAGAAACCTGAAAACATTCCGCGACAAATTGCAATTAATAAGTAAATTCAGAACATACCATGAACCCTTTAAAGTTAATTGCTGGGTTCTGAATTCCTAAGTTGTTTCTATACACAATTTGAGAGAGTTTAGGAACATAGTGACCCGAGGCTTAAATTTTTTTTGGGATATGGTAGAGATCAGAAAACACAAATCAGATAACAAAAACAAAACTGAATACACAATCTTAAACCAACCTGTCTGATACCTTTCACAATCTTAAATCAAAAAACGCACGGGTTTAATTTGGCGGTCGACTGAAAGAGCACGAGTTTAATTTGGCAGCGAGGCCGAGGGGCGAGGGTTTTAAGAGAATGTGACATAGAAGACAAAACAATTAATTAATGAATTAACAGCTCCCGTGATCTGAAAAAGAGAAAATATGTGTTCATTTTTGTCTTCAAAACAACTAGTGCAACCAACATCTAAAGAAGTGAAAGCTGAATATAAAAAAAGTACAAGGAGAAAACTATTATTTAGGCGAATCAGTTTTAAGAATTTGAAAGGGCATGCAAAAATAGTTTAAGGAAATTTGCATTTATATATGGGCCTTGGAACTACAATTGAAGAAACAAATGTAAGAGATAGAGCAAACATGATTCTTCTTAGAATAATTCAAGACTTGCACACTAGAGAACATGAAAAGGTTTTCTCCATCTTGCTAGGGAAAGGGATTTAGAAAAACAATCTCAAACACAATAAAAAAACATTGAGGAAGTCAGGAAGACCTGAAAGCCGGCCACCAGAGCCGTGTCACCGTCATTTCAAGCTGTGACGTCGAGCCGTCGAGCGATTGAGGTGGCAGAGACTGGCGTCATCTTCGTCGAGTAGTTAGAGATGCCCAGGGCCGCACGAATTAGGGCACCGACTACCGTCGCTCGCCCGCTTTGCTGGTAGCTGAAAGAAGTTTTATTTTCTTGATGATGTTCATAATTGACATCATGTCAAACATATATTCTATGACAGTGGCTTTTTGTCCAAATTCACGGGAGCAAAAACTTCGGACCAAACGGAGCCTAAGGCATCAAGAAGCAGATGAAAGTAAAAAAATTACAAATTTTGATGGTTGTTTACAAATCATTTATGCATTCTAGCATATGAACTTAATGCTTGCAAAAGCTAGTGAAACATGATGAAATACCATTGCTTGTACCTCCAGTTTTAACTAAAGTTTAGCAGTGTAGAAAATTTAACTCAAGGTTTCCAGAAAAAATCATTTATAATGGACAAAATCATCATGGTGATTTGTCCATCATGATATTATTTTTCAAAAAAAAATCATCGAAACTATGGGTAAACTCAATTGGGTTCTTCCTAGAAAATACCTCGTGTAAATATTACATAAGAGTTATAAGAGGCTTCAGATTTTTTGAGCTAATCAGACAAAATATGGAAAAAGACTTCAGCAAAGTGTATAGAAACAACTTTTGGGGAATATATTTGATGTACCTCTATGTCAAAATGGCAATTTACATATTGGGTAATTAGCTCCCGATCTCATCGATTCCACCATGCATGAGCTAATCAGATCAGAAAAAGTATCATTTATCAGAATTATAACCCGGTTATTATGCAAGAGAAGAAAAAGGAAGCATGGTATGGGGGCATACTTGCAGAAGACATGGTTGCAGACAAGCATAGCTGCAGATTTCAAGAGACTTAGGCTGGGTAGTGGAGAAAATACCAGTCTCAGAATACTCAGTTAAAATTATAAAAAAAAGGAGGAAGAAAGAGGATTTTGATGTACCAGATAAGGCATTTGATCTCCCTTCCCATCTTTTCCTGGTGGGAGAAATCCATCGTAATATTTCTCCCTTCCATCGAAGGATATTAGCAGCATGTTCTACCTTCTCTGGACTAGACACACACATTCCCCACCTACAAATGAGGCCATAATAATAGAACTCAATATACAATGGAAAACGGAGATGTGTAATTATCTATTACCATATGATCACCCATGTTATAACAAAGATAAAGGTTCTCGGGTTCGCCAAATTTACCCAGCTCTTCATATAGAAGAAGAAGAAAATGAATCTATGAGCACCACCTAAAGAAGAAGAAGAACGACCTTGCAATCTAGCGCATAACTCAGGAGAGCTCTCGGCGATATCGCCTATCTCAGGAAAGGGGAGAGATGGAATCGAGACAACAACAGGGAAAAAAACAAAAGGGGGCTGACCTGCACTGTCCTGTGAAAGAACGAGCGAGAGATAGAAGCACGCTCTGCCTCCACTATCTTCCAAAATAGAAGAACAACTATTGCTTCCACCATCCTGTGAAAGAGAAGCACCCTCTCCACCTCGATGGAGCTAATCTGTAGGACTTCGCCCTCTTCGACCTGCGGGAGAAAAAGGGCGAGTGAGAGAGAGATGTCGTGGGAGAGAAAGTTAACGCTGCTCTGAAATTTTTTCGTCGGGGATGAAGGCGGCCCGACCATTGCAGCTCCTGTAGGAGATGTCATCGAGCAGGGGGGAGCCGGAGGCCGCGGTGGTGGCTTCTGGATGGCCCGCGATGGGCTATTACCGGTGCTTTGGGGGCTCCCGTCGAGCAGGGAGAGAAAGAGTATGAGGTGTGGGAGATGAATGGCGAGAGGGAGAAACTTGAGCGGGGAAGGTAGGGTATCGGGCAAATGGAGAGAAAACAAGAGGGTATTTCCGGAATAACCTAACTTAAGTCCGATTCAATCGGACTGAAGTGTGGCCCGACCGCGGGGGCCGCCGGGTTCTACTCTTGCATGAGGGGGAAAGGGGGGAGGGGAGGGAAGAGAAAGAAAAAGTGGGGGAAGAAGAAAAGGGGGGAGAGGGAGAAAGAGAGGAGGGAAATGTAGAAAAGGGGCGGGGCTTGGTTTGTATTAAATGAGAAAATTTTTGTGCACTGGTCATATAGACTTCTTAGAAGTAATTACAATTTTTCCATTGCCTTATTTGGAATCAAATGATTAATTAAACATGTTATTTTGTAATCGCATATAAATTAAACCTGGTATTTTGGAATCAAATGATGAATTGATTATAAGTTGTGCAAGGAGGACGGTGAGCGGCGAGGGTGTTGCTGTTTGCTAGGCACGGGCTCCCCCTTGCCAGACTGCTAGTGATTGAAATGTAAATTTGATTTTTCTAAGTACAAGCTCTTTATTTATTTATTTTTCCAATCTCTTTTGGTTTTGAATGTATTCTTCTATAATTATAGTGAATTTATGACTGCAAATTGATAATTTAAACCAAAATACAAATCTTTTATTTTGATTGTATTTACCGTTTGTAGGTGGTATCTTCTTTCAAATTTGAGAAACATGGAGGATCAAGAAGTCACAACCAGAATCCTCACATATCATTAGAGAATGGAATATCTCTTTATGTGCTTTCTAAAGAGTTGACAAATGTTTCTCTGGAGTCGCTTCGTAGAATGATAGCCGAAAAGTTTGGGTACCCAACGATTATGGAGGTCTACAAGGATTGGAAAGGTTGTAAAATTTTCAATTTATATACCTCTCTACTATGGATGCAGAGTTGTTTTGATGCCAAGATTTCTATTTTTATTCATTTCTAAACATGCGTTTCCGTTTTAGTCATCATGTGCAGTAAATTTTATATCAAGCACGATAAGAAAGATAAACCTGATAAAGTTGCATGTCACCATTCACATAATGAAATAAATTTCTTTATTTTATACATTTGATTTTGAATTGTTTCTTCATAAGTTATTTCATATAATAAACACAGATTTCTTTCAACATCAACAATAATCATCAATCACTAAACAATGCATACAAACACTCTCATTTATCGGGTAGCAAAGAAAACACAAAAATAACCCTTAACCGTCGGCTTCATGGAAGAACGTCCATTGCAGAAGCTTGGACTGGTGCTAAAAACTGATGGGGAGCGGGGTCGAGGTAGTGTAACTTGACAAGGAAGATGCGCGACGTTGCATGATGAGCAGAGCGACGGGATCGTGGGCCAAAATCGTGCTAGGTTAGAGTTTATCATAATCTTAGAAGGAGAAAGATAGTCGTGCTGCTCGGGATCGATTGTGGAGGGAGGAGATGAAGCCACAGATGGCTTGGATACAACCAAAAGCTTGGATCTACGAGCATGCAAGTCCAACAACATACTCCACTCTTTGAAAAAAAATATGAAACATCTTCAAGCGAACATATTCACGATCTAAATTTCTGAGAACAAGGTCTTTCTGATATCCTTAACTCCCTAGGCACAAGCGAATATCTGCAAGGAGATCTGTAATCACAAACTTTTCTAACTCAGCTGCAGAAGGATGACATTGTAACTGATGTTTGACCTTTATAAATAAACAATCAAACATGTGAACAAAGTGCAATAGGTAAAATTGGTAGATTGGCATTTCCAAAGGCAAAGCTTGGGGAGCAAAAAATCCTCTTAAATTGATTTATGTCGTGCTTTGCATTAACTAATTCTATCTCTGGTAGCAAGTATTCCTAGGTGTGTTGTTGAGCAAAGCTGGCTCAAGCTCACCATGAGAAATGGGACCAAGTTCAATGGACCCGACTAGGCTAGTTCCCTTGTTAGCTAGATCTTCAGAAAATGGCATAAAAAGCACTTTAAAAATATTATTAAAAAAACAGGCCGGAACACATCCAAAAGGGCTGAATAGGAATACATGCTCACCTTTTCTAAAACATGTTTAGCATCTGCAATGAACAAAATGAGCCCAATTTAAGGATTCAAGAAAGGGAAAATACATGCCAAAACACATTCATAAGGGTCAAATAGTAACCATAGATCCCCGATATCATCTCGAGTAGATCACGATCAGTCCCCAAGATCAACATGGATTTTCATGTACGCAAGTGAGAAAATCAAAGAAAAGAGATACAGATGGAGTTGTGAAATTAAAATTGAAGGTTCATTTTCATTGCAGCTTCAAATTCAATTCTGAAGCTTTAACTCAATTCAAATGACCCTTAAACCTTTGTTGCAAGCTACAAATCAGATCACAAAAGCTTCCACGGAACTTAAAAGTTCTAATTAATACACATCACAACACTAGAGTTCTCATACAAGAGACTATAATTTTCCTTTGAAAATTCCCATTACATTGGGGCAACATCAAAGACTATAAATAATAGGTTGGGGTATAAACAAAGCTCTCTCTTCCCCTTAGAAGAGGGTTATACTGCCCATAGAATATAAATCCAGAATCTCAATCTGCTAATAAAATAATATTGGCACACTGGTGCTTATTTAGTATGTTTTATTAAGATTGTATAATGTTTGCCATGCCTTTGCACTCCAACAAACGACCAATCTCTTAAACATTATACAAAATGGCCTAAAGTCTCCTCCTCTCTTTGTTGGAGCTCGACCACCATGTATGCTTTATATTAAATGAAATTGAGTCACAAAGTGTATGTTGCTTTTGGAGACCAATTCCTGAGAATTACATCTCTTGCCGAGAGAGAAATCTGCGGAAAGTGTAGTCACCCTCACTAAGAAAGGGCCCGCCGATTATGCACCAATTTGCTCCCCAAAGATGCTTCATCTCTTGCCACTCAGTGGATGTTGACTGCAAAGTGTAAAGCAGGATCAAAAGCATGTAGTTGGTTGAAATAAATCTCAAATAATCACCAAATTTATTAAAATTAAAGCACCAGATGAAAAGCATCTCTTAAAGTGAATACTTTTGATATAAATAAGTTGTTGCTGCTACATTCGAACAAGGAATACAGAAGACAAGCATCAAATAGAAATATTCTTTAGCAACTGCCGACATTCCTGTCAAATGTATAGAGCTTGACCGGAGTTCTTCGCATCGCCTGTTCACCAATTGAGATCTCAACTAGTTAATTTTAGATGTCGTGCTCTGAATAGTACTAATTTTAATGCTTATATAGAGCACATATGCTTATAAAATGCTTGATTACAATTTCATTGGTGTAACTATCCTCTAACATAGTCTCTGTTTGGCGCAACGTTTCGGCTCCAGTGTGTTTGTACAAAAACACCATCATTCCATTCTATTTGGCAAGAACATTGTTATGACCATCACCAAGAAAATACAACTAGTTTTGAATATAAAAGTAAATGAAGTTCCTTAGATGAGGTCGGGCGTTCATGAATGACAGTTCATAACCACCGCATTCACAACCACCGCCACCACCATGCCAAACAGAGTCATAGAATGAATTTATAAGAGGCTCGTCTGATGCTAAACTTAACCCTAACCCTCCTATAGGAACATGCAACCAGGCCACACACAAGGAAAATAACTAATGGAAACTATATATATATATATATATATATATATATATATATATATATATATATATATATATATATATGCTCAGGCAAAGTGCAAATGAATAAAGCTAAATGACTCCTCTTAGCATCAGTCACAGCATTTCCTACATAAAATTTATGATCCAGCATAAGAAACATGAAAACATTCCATGATAAATTGCAATTACTAAGTAAATTCAGAACATACCTTGAACCCTTTAAAGTTAATTGCTGGGTTCTGAATTCCTAAGTTATTTCTGTACACAATTTGAGAGAGTTGAGGAACATAGTGACCCGAGGCTTAAATTTTTTTGAGATATGGTAGAGATCAGAAAACACAAAATAAATCGGAAACACAAATCTGATAACAAAAACAAAACTGAATACACAATTTTAAAACAATATGTCTGATACCTTTCACAATCTTAAATCAAAAAAGGCACGGGTTTAATTTGGCGGCCGACTGAAAGAGCACGGGTTTAATTTGACAACGAGGCCGAGGGGCGAGGTTTTTAAGAGAATGTGACATAGAAGAAAAGACAATTAATTAATGAAGTAACAGCTCCCGTGATCTGAAAAAGAGAAAATATGTGTTCATTTTTGTCTTCAAAACAACTAGTGCAACCAACATCTAAAGAAGTGAAAGTTGAATATAAAAAAAGTACAAGGAGAAAACTGTTATTTAGGCGAATCAGTTTTAAGAATTTGAAAAGGCATGCAAAAAATAGTTTAAGGAAATTTGCATTGATATATGGGCCTTGGGACTACAATTGAAGAAACAAATTCAAGAGATGGAGCAAACATGATTCTTCTTAGAACAATTCAAGACTTGCACACTAGAGAACATAAAAAGGTTTTCTCCAGCTTGCTATGGAAAGGGATTTAGAAGAACAATCTCAAACACAACAAAAAAACATTGAGGAAGTCAGGAAGACCTGAAAGCCGGCCTCCGGAGCCGTGTCACCGTCATTTCAAGTTGTGACGTTGAGCCGTCGAGCGATTGAGGTGGCAGAGTCTGTCGTCCGCTTCGTTGAGTAGTTAGAGATGCCCATGGACGCACGAATTAGGGCATTGACTACTGTCACCCGCCCGCTTTGCTGGTCACTGAAAGAAGTTTTATTTTCTTGATGATGTCCATAATTGTCATCATGTCAAACATACTTTCTATGACAGTGGCTTTTTGTCCAAATTCACGAGAGCAAAAACATCGGGCCAAACGGAGCCTAAGGCTTCATCAAGCAACAAATGAAAGTAAAAAAATTACAAATATTGATGGTTGTTTACAAATCATTTATGCATTATAGCATATGAACTTAATGCTTGCAAAAGCCAGTGAAACATGATGAAATACCATTGCATGTACCTACAGTTTTAACTAAATTTTAGCAATGCAGGAAATTTAACTCAAGGTTTCCAGAAAAAAATCTTTATAATGGACAAAATCATCATGGTGATTTGTCCATCATGATATTATTTTTCAGAAAAAAATGGTCGAAACTATGAGTAAACTCTATTGGGTTCTTCCTAGAAAATACCTCGTGTAAATATTACATAAGAGTTATAAGAGGCTTCAGATTTTATTAGCTAATCAGACAAGCTGTGGATAAAGACTTCAGCAAAGTGTATAAAAACAACGTTTTGGGAATATATTTGATGTACCTCTATGTCAGAATGGCAATTTACATACTGGGCAATTAGCTCCAGATCTCATCGATTCCACCATGCATGAGCTGAACAGATCATAAAAAGTATCATTTATCAGAATTATAAGTCGGTTATTATGCAAGAGAAGAAAAAGGAAGCATGGTATGGGGGCATACTTGTAGAAGACATGGTTGCAGACAAGCATAGCTGCAGATTTCAAGAGACTCAGGCTGGGCGGAGGAGAAAATACCAAACTCAGAATACTCGGTTAAAATTATAAAAAAAGGGGGGAAGAAAGAGGATTTTGATGTACCAGATAAGGCATTTGAGCTCCCTTCCCATCTTTTCCTGGTGGGAGAAATCCATCGTAATATATCTCCCTTCCATGAAAGGATATTAGCAGCATGTTCTACCTTCTCTGGACTAGACACACACATTGCCCACTAACAAATGAGGCCATAACAATAGAACTCAATATATAATGGAAAAAAGAGATGTTTAATTGTCTATTACCATATGATCACCCAGGTTATAACAAAGATAAAGGGTCTCGGGTTCGCCAAATTTACCCAGCTCTTTATATAGAAGAAGAAGAAAATGAATCTATGAGCACCACCTAAAGAAGAAGAAGGACCTTGCAATCTAGGGCATAACGCAGGCGAGCTCTCGGTGATATCGCCTATCTCAGGAAAGGGGAGAGATGGAATCGAGACAGAAACATGGAAAAAAACAAAAGAGGGCTGACCTCCACCATCCAATGAAAGAACGAGTGAGAGAGAGAAGCACGCTCTGCCTCCACTGTCTTGCGAAATAGAAGAACAACTTCTGCTTCCACCGTCCTGTGAAAGAGAAGCACCCTCTCCACCTCGATGGAGCTAATCTGGAGGACTTCTCCCTCTTCGATCTGCGGGAGAAAAAGGGCGAGCGAGAGAGAGATGCTGTGGTAGAGAAAGAGAGCGCTGCTCTAAAATTTTTCCGTCGGGGATAAAGGTGGCCCGACCATTGCGGAGCCTGGAGGAGATGCCGTCGAGCAGGGGGGAGCTGGAGGCAGCGGTGGTGGCTTCTGGATGGCCCGCGATGGGCTATTACGGGTGCGTCGGGGGCTCCCATCGAGCAGGGAGAGAAATAGCATGAGGTGCGGGAGATGAATGGAGAGAGGGATAAACTCGAGCGGGGAAGGTAGGGTATCATGCAAATGGTGAGAAAACGGGTGGGTATTTCCGGAACAACCTAACTTCAGTCTGATTTAGTCGGACTGAAGTGAGGCCCGACCTGGGGGCCGTCGGGTTCTACTCTAGTATGAGGTGGAAAAATGGGGGAGGGGAGGGAAGAGAATGAAAAAGAGGTGGGAGAGGGAGAAAGAGATGATGGAAATGAAGAAAAGGGGCGGGGCTTGGTTTGTATAAAATGAGAAAGTTTATGTGCACTGGTCATATAAACTTTTTAGAAGTAATTACACTTTTCCATTGCTTTATTTGGAATCAAATGATTAATTAAACATGTTATTTTGGAATCACATATAAATTAAACCTGGTATTTTGGAATCAAATGATGAATTGATTATAAGTTGTGCAAGGAGGATGGTGGGCGGCGAGGGTGTTGTCGTTTGCTAGGCACAGGTTCCCCCTTGCTAGACTGCTAGTGATTGAAATGTAAATTTGAGTTTTCTAAGTGCAAGCTCTTTATTTATTTATTTTTCCAATCTCTTTTGGTTTTGATTGTATTCTTCTATAATTGTAGTGAATTTATGACTGCAAATTGATAATTTAAACCAAAATACAAATCTTTTATTTTGATTGTATTTACCGTTTGCAGGTGGTATCTTCTTTGAAATTTTAGAAACATGGAGGATCAAGAAGTCACAACCAGAATGCTCACATATCTTTAGAGAATGGAATATCTCTTTATGTGCTTTCTAAAGAGTTGACAAATGTTTCTCTGGAGTCGCTTGGTAGAATGATAGCCGAAAAGTTTGGGTACCCAATGATTATGGAGGTCTACAAGGATTGGAAAGGTTGTAAAATTTTCAATTTATATACCTCTCTACTATGGCTGCAGAGTGGTTTTGATGCCAAGTTTTCTATTTTTATTCATTTCTAAACAGGCATTTTCGTTTTAGTCATCATGTGCAGTAAATTTTATTCCAAGCATGATAAGAAAGATAAACCTGATAAAGCTGCATGTCACAATTCACATAATGAAATAAATTTCTTTATTTTATACATTTGATTTTGAATTGTTTCTTCATAAGTTATTTCATATAATAAACACAAATTTCTTTCAACATCAACAACAATCATCAATCACTAAACAACACATACAGACACTCTCATTTATGGGGTAGCAAAGAAAACACAAAAATAACCCCTAACTCTCGGCTTCATGGAAGAACTTCCATTGTAGAAGCTTGGACTGGTGCTGAAACCCGATGGGGAGCGGGGTCGAGGCAGCGTAACTTGACCAGGAAGATGTGCGACGTTGCGCGACGTGCAGAGTGATGGGATCGTGGGCCAAAATCATGCTAGGTTAGAGTTTACCATAATCTGAGAAGGAGAAAGATAGTCGTGCTACTCGGGATCGATCGTGGAGGGAGGAGATGAAGCCACGGATGGCTTGGATGCAACCAAAAGCTTGGATCTACGAGCATGCAAGTCCAACAACCTACTCTGCTCTTTGAAAAAAATATGAAACATCTGCAAGCAAACATATCCACGATCTAAATTTCTGAGAACAAGGTCTTTCTGATATCCTTAACTCCCTAGGCACAAGCGAACATCTGCAAGGGGATCTGTAATCACAAACTTTTCTGACTCAGCTGCAGAAGGATGACATTGTAACTGATATTTGACCTTTATAAATAAATAATAAAACATGTGAACAATGTTCAATAGGTAAAAATGGTAGATTGGCATTTCCAAAGGCAAAGCTTGGGGAGCAAAAAATCCTCTTGAATTGATTTATATTGTGCTTTGCATTAACTAATTCTATCTCTGGTAACAAGTATTCCTAGGTGTGTTGTTGTGAAAAGCCGGCTCAAGCTCACCATGAGAAATGGGACCAAGTTCAATGGACTCGACTAGGCTAGTTCCCTTGTTAGCTAGATCTTCTAAAAATGGCATAAAAGCACTTTAAAAATATTAAAAAAAAACAGGCCAGAACACATCCAAAAGGGCTGAATATGAATACATGCTCACCTTTTCTAAAACATGTTTAGCATCTGCAATGAACAAAATGAGCCCAATTTAAGGATTCAAGAAAGGGAAAATACATGCTAAAACACATTCATAAGGGTCAAATAGTAACTACGTAGATCCCCGATATCATCTCCAGTATATCAGGATCAATCCCCGAGATCAACATGGATTTTCATGTACGCAAGTGAGAAAATCAAAGAAAAGAGATACAGATGGAGTTGTGAAATTAAAATTGAAGGTTCATTTTCATTGCAGCTTCAAATTCAATTCTGAAGCTTTAACTCAATTCAAATGACCCTTAAACCTTTGTTGCAAGCTACAAATCAGATCACAAAAGCTTCCACAAAACTTAAAAGTTCTCATTAATACACATCACAACACTAGAGTTCTCATACAAGAGACTATAATATCCTTTGAAAATTCCCATTACAATGGTGCAACATTGAAAGAATTGGTTTCAAGATGTCCTAAACACCTAGAGGGGGGGTGAATAGGTTCAATTCTTTTTCTTAAGGCAGATAATATTTTTACTGTTAGATCACAGATTATTCAGCACATCACAATTCACAACACAGAATAAACAACACAGCAACACAGATGACACACAGTTTTATAGTGGTTCCCCAAGTGATGGGTACATCCACTTTCCCCATTCGCCTATCTAGCAGTGTACTAGATTTGGCCTAACTTCCTTCTTCCTTCTCAGATCCGCAGATCTTACAACTCAGAACCTTGAAAGGTCCCTACAGCTCAGACTTCAGCAAGTAATATAACTTAGATCCTCCCAGAGAATCCTACCTCAGAGTGAGTCCACCCTCCTACAGCTCAGGCAATTAAGCCATACCTCAGCCTATTCCTAGGCCTACAACTCAGAGAACTTAATCTCCTACCTCAGGCACTCAGCCCTACCTCAGCCTTTATAAATTTTGGCTTACAACTCAGAGGAATAATCCTCCTACACTCAGATCTATAAAAGATCCTACAAAAATTGAAAATAAAGAGAATAATTTCTTTACCTAGATAGAGAGAGAAAGGGTGAAGGCTTCTTGATCAGTTCTTGATAGATCTGACCACTCTAGAATCAACCTGTCTTAGCTTCTTCAAAGTTTCTTGAATCTGAACAAAGTAAGGTTGATCTCCTTGAAGTTGGAGATGATCCTTAATCCAGCTTCTTCTAAATCAGATGTGGTTCTGATTTCTTCTTGCAGATTGTTCAGGATCTGCCCTCTCTGGATGAAGATTTCTCTTCTTGTTGTTGGCTTTTTCTCTCCTTGGATTCTTCCAACTAGACTTCTTCTATCTGATGATAGAACACATCTTTATATAGGCTTCATCCGAGGTTACCGGCTGATCCGGTTCATAATGACCTTCTGACACCTCTGACAGAAACAACAGCTGTGTTGATCATGACAGCTATCAAGTCTCCAGTCATTATATCTGATACTTCAATGAACTTCAGCTCAGCAGCAAAGTGTCGAGATAATACTGCAAATGTGTCGACATAAATAGTTCATGTGTTGACACAATCCATGGTGATGTCGACACAGCTTGCATATTGTCGACACAACACTTCTCTATCCTCTTGACATAGCTTCTACAGAATGTGTCGACACAAGTCTTGTGTGTCGACACAATCACTTCTTGTCTTGACATAGTTGACTTCAACAAAAATTCTGGTGTGTGTCGACACAAGTCCTTTGTGTCGACACAGTTGTTGTTGACTGAGCTTTCTGTGTGTCGACACAAGTCCTATGTGTCGACACAAACTGGCTCCTGATGTTGACAAGGTCTTTCTCGACAAAATCTCTGTGTGTCGACACAAGTTCTGTGTATCGACACAAGCTGGCTCCTGGTGTCAACTGTAACACCCCATATCTGTCGCATAGCATATAGTAGTAGGTCCGGCCGGGGCCCGACGCCATATACCACAGACAGACCGGGTGGTTACTCAATGGAAACCATCCAACTAATAAAAATGTCCTACACAGAGCATTCTAGCGGAAGCAATTAAAATTGTTGCATTAATAAAGAACCCAACACTAGCATGAATGTCCACTACAAAGCCAATAGGAATGAAGTACAAATACACAAGTACTGGCCTTATGGCCTTACAATTGTTTTTCTCAAATTACATGTTTTCCAAACCACAGCATGCAGGCCGGTCATACATGAATAAAACAGGTAAACACTCCAATTAGGCCTTTGAGGGCCGGCTCAGCAATTTGGGCTTTGGCCCGCTATTTACCGCTCGGCTCCGCATCACCTGCAAGCAATAACCCACCACACGATGGCAAACAAAATAACGGTCAGCTATGCTGACCAAATTATAACGATCCCTCCCCCGAACTCAGGGCGGTGATGCTCCTTCCCTGCACTTTATTAGCATAACCAAGCAGAAATGTAACAACACTACATCACAGGCGCAGACACGCACGACCACACGCCCCGTGCTCTCAGGGCACGTTCTCGGTGATCACGGTCAAAGTTCGCCGACTAACCACCGCCACCAGGACGACAATATCTCGTGAGCATCTGGTCTTTCTGGCCACTGCCTAAGACCCTCCATCTATGCCAACGGCGAGTACCACGTACCTTAGGTCTCTATAACCGAACGACATAGATCGGGTACGGTTCCACCTGACCCATTGCTCACACTGCAATGCCAATTAAGTCGTCTGCGCGGGTCAAGCTTCCCCGAGTCCCGTATCTCCCATACATAACACATAACCCAGTTTTGTTCAGGTTTGTATTAAATGATAAAGTTTCCATGCACTGGCCATATAGACTTTTTAGAAGTAATTACAATTTTTTCCATTGCTTTATTTGGAATCAAATGATTAATTAAACATGTTATTTTGGAACCGCATATAAATTAAACCTGGTATTTTGGAATCAAATGATGAATTGATTATAAGTTGTGCAAGGAGGATGGTGAGCGGCGATGGTGTTGTCGTTTACTAGGCACGGGCTCCCCCTTGCTAGACTGCTAGTGATTGAAATGTAAATTTGAGTTTTCTAAGTGCAAGCTCTTTATTTATTTATTTTTCCAATCTCTTTTGGTTTTGATTGTATTCTTCTATAATTGTAGTGAATTTATGACTGCAAATTGATAATTTGAACCAAAATACAAATCTTTTATTTTGATTGTATTTACCATTTGCAGGTGGATCTTCTTTGAAATTTGAGAAACATGGAGGATCAAGAAGTCACAACCAGAATGCTCACATATGTTTAGAGAATGGAATATCTCTTTATGTGCTTTCTAAAGAGTTGACAAATGTTTCTCTGGAGTCGCTTGGTAGAATGATAGCCAAAATGTTTGGGTACCCAACGATTATGGAGGTCTACAAGGATTGGAAAGGTTGTAAAATTTTCAATTTGTATACCTCTCTACTATGGCTGCAGAGTGGTTTTGATGAAAAGTTTTCTATTTTTTTTCATTTCTAAACAGGCATTTCCATTTTAGTCATCATGTGCAGTAAATTTTATATCAAGCACGATAAGAAAGATAAACCTGATAAAGCTGCATGTCACCATTCACATAATGAAGTAAATTTATTTATTTTATACATTTGATTTTGAATTGTTTCTTCATAAGTTATTTCATATAATAAACACAGATTTCTTTCAACATCAACAACAATCATCAATCACTAAACAACATATACAAACACTCTCATTTATCGCGTAGCAAAGAAAACACAAAAAAAACCCCTAACCGTCTGCTTCATGGAAGAACGTCCATTGCAAAATCTTGGACTGGTGCTGAAAACCGATGGGGAGCGGGGTCGAGGCAGCGTAACTTGACCAGGAAGATGCGCGACGTTGCGCGACGTGCGGAGCGATGGGATCGTGGGCCAAAATCATGCTAGGTTAGAGTTTACCATAATCTGAGAAGGAGAAAGATAGTCGTGCTGCTCAGGATCGATCTTGGAGGGAGGAGATGAAGCCACAAATGGCTTGGATGCAACCAAAAGCTTGGATCTACGAGCATGCAAGTCCAACAAACCTACTTTGCACTCTGAAAAAAAAATGAAACATCTGCAAGCGAACATATCCACGATCTAAATTTCTGAGAACAAGGTCTTTCTGATATCCTTAACTCCCTAAGCACAAGCGAACATCTGCAAGGGGATCTGTATCACAAACTTTTCTAACTCAGCTGCAGAAGGATGACATTGTAACTGATATTTAACCTTTATAAATAAATAATCAAACATGTGAACAATGTGCAATAGGTAAAATTGGTATATTGGCATTTCCAAAGGCAAAGCTTGGGGAGCAAAAAATCCTCTTGAATTTATTTATGTCGTACTTTGCATTAACTAATTCTATCTCTGGTTACAAGTATTACTAGGTGTGTTGTTGAGCAAAGCCGGCTCAAGCTCACCATGAGAAATGGGACCAAGTTCAATGGACCTGACTAGGCTAGTTCCTTATTAGCTAGATCTTCTAAAAATGGCATAAAAAGCACTTTAAAAATATTATAAAACTACAAGCCAGAACACATCCAAAAGGGCTGAATAGGAATACATGCTCACCTTTTCTAAAACATGTTTAGCATCTGCAATGAACAAAATGAGCCCAATGTAAGGATTGAAAAAAGGGAAAATACATGTCAAAACACATTCATAAGGGTCAAACAGTAACTGCATAGATCCCCGATATCATCTCCAGTAGATCACGATCAGTCCCCGAGATCAACATGGATTTTCATGTACGTAAGTGAGAAAATCATAGAAAAGAGATACAGATGGAGTTATGAAATTAAAATTGAAGGTTCATTTTCATTGCAGCTTCAAATTCAATTCTGAAGCTTTAACTTAATTCAAATGACCATAAACCTTTGTTGCAAGCTACAAATCATGTAACGACTCCATCCGTTCCGATCGTATATAATATAAGGTCCGGTCGGAGCCACACACCATATACTACCAAACAGACGAGGAAGTCACGGAGTGATACCAGAGTTGCGCATCCTAACTCATTGCATTTTAGCGGAAGCCTAAAACACAAAGCTGAGCTCCAAACATGAATGTCCACCATATAAAAATCCACATTTATATATACCAGGAATGTTCACCAAATACATAGTCATTTGGCCTTATGGCCTTACAAGTCCGTTTACAATAGTGGCATCCAAACATTGGCGTGCAGGCCAGCTACATGAAACATAACACATCATTTTAAGCTCAGCCTTCAAGGGCTAGCGGCAGCAGCAGCAACAGCAGCAAGGACTTCAGCCTTTATGTGACCTGCTTGGTTCTCCAGAACCTACAGAGGGACAGCCCACCCAGCAGTGGCAAATAAGGAAACGGTCAGCATTCAGCTAACTAATATATAACGACCCTACCCCTTTCCCGGGGAAGTGGTATTCCTTCCCTACAGGCATCATATTTCACATGCAGATATATATATTCATACATTGTGCTCTCACGCACATACATGCCATCACAACCATCAGCCACGCGGCCCGACGATCCGTGCACTCAGGGCAGATTCTTGGTGTACCGACGAACTACGGTCCCACCACCGTATCAGGGCGCAACCCAAAGGTAAAATTGAGCATTTTGCTCCATGGCGTGCAACCGGAGACTTTAGTCGTAATGCACCGGGATTGGCTCGTAGCCCCCCATTGTATCATGGTGCGCAGGCGTAAGACTCTTGCTATGCGCTCCAACAGACCGCACTTTCAGGTCTCATGTCGGACGGACATAGCGCAGGTCGGATCATCCACCCCCCATTGCTCAAGTCGCCTTGCCATCATCGAGTACGATGTACTCGCGGCTACATAAAAGGCGCGGGTCGGTTTCACATTTCCTGTTTCCTTTAGGTGAGCTCATCAGCTCACACATAACCAGCCCATCCTCATGGAACTGGCTTCACATTCAACGGTTACCTAGGATCCATGCCTCGGATTAGCGACAGAACTCAATTTCCATCCCTAGGCTTAACCGTACATCAATGCATTCACTTGAGGGTATTTTCCTGGGCTGCTAAGCCAGTACTTCTTGCTACTCTCCTTCAAAGGCACAACCCACCAAGCATGACAAGCATCAGGGGTATTTTCCTGGCTTACCATGCCAGTAATTCCTGCTACTCCACTTCACAGGTACAACCCAACATCACAAGCATTATACGGGTATTTTCCTGAACTACCACTCCAGTACTTCCTACTACTGTCCTTCGCAGGTCTAACCCGTCAACTCCTTAAACTATGCATTTATCACGGAGTCTTCTCTAGTGCGTATATGCAACATCACCAATCCAAACCAACCTGTCCAGATGAGCTTCACACAGCATGCCTATTTCGTACTTCATTTTCGGATCTATATGCCAAATTAATGGGGATTCCATGAATCAACCCAAGAGACTCTCATAACAAGCCACCCTTTGGTGGGGGAATCAGATGCACATGCCAAAAAGGAAGCCTTCACATAGCTAGGAAGAAAAGTCATTACCCTTGAAGACCGCTTTAGAGCCATGGATTCCTAGCCGGCACGAAAGTATCGCAACTGCTTTGCCTTCACAATGCTAGCCTCGGATCTCTGACCGGAACTCCGCAGCTCCACCAGTGGCCAGCTCCTCTTCCTCCTCCTCCTTCTTCCTCTCTTTCTCTCTCTATGATTGTAGAAAGATGAAGGCCCAACACAAATGAGAATTCCCTTCTCATTTTCCAGCCTTAATGAAGCAGGGAGGAACCTCAGCCATTGGATCCCAGCTGATAACATGAACGACCACGATTTTGCCACAAAAGGCTACTTTTTTGCCTGATACGGCCTGTGACAAGCCCGTGTCACAGGCTGTGTACCTTAAGCAGCACACAACCGACTTATCCAGACCAGTACACACCCATATGACACCCCCGTATCACGGGCCGTGTCACCTGACATGCCTTTAGACACGCCTGTGTCTGGTGCTGTGTACATCAGGCTGCACAAAATCGAGATCAACCCGATCGGGACACAGCCGGTGACACGCCCGTGTCGCATGCCGTGTACCTCAAGACACAGCCATGTCCTGCCCGTGTTCACCAGGCCTCAATGCCTTGGGCACATCCCGCAAAGGACACGGCCTGTGACATGCCCGTATCCCAGGCTGTGTGCCCATACACGGCAGCAGACACGCCCCAGCTCAATTTCGTCGAACGAAGTTCGTCGACCCGCAGAGAACACGACCTCTGACACGCCCGTGTCAGAGGGTGTGTGCCCTCATTCTTTCGCAAAATGGAAATTCGTCGAACACTCGCTGACTGCTCACCCGAGCAGGACATGCCCTGGGACACGCCCGTGTCCCAGGCCGTGTCACCCAATTTTTCCCAACTCTGGAATTTAGGGTGTTACAAATCAGATCACAAAAGCTTCCACAAAACTTAAAATTTCTCATTAATACACATCACAACACTAGAGTTCTCATACAAGAGACTATAATTTTCCTTTGAAAATTCCCATTACAATGGTGCAACATCAAAGGCTATAAATAATAAGTTGGGGCATAAACAAAGCTCTCTCTTCCCCTTAGAAGTGGGCTATACTGCCCATACAACATAAATCCAGAATCTCCATCTGCTAATAAAACAATAATGGCACACTGGTGCTTATTTAGTATGGTTTATTAAGATTGTATAATGTTTGCCATGCCCTTGCACTCCAACAAACGACCAATCTCTTAAACATTACACAAAATGGCCTAAAGTCTCCTCCTCTCTTTGTTTGGAGCTCGGCCACCATTCATGCTTTATATTAAATGAAATTGAGTCGCGAAGTGTATGTTGCTTTTGGAGGCCAATTCTCAGGAATTACATCTCTTGCCGAGAGAGGACTCTGCGGAAAGTGTAGTCACCCTCACTGAGAAAGGGCCCGCCAATTATGCACCAATTTGCTCCCCAAAGATGCTTCATATCTTGCCACTCAGTGGATATTGACTGCAAAGTGTAAAGCAGGACCAAAAGCATGTAGTTGGTTGAAAGAAATCTCAAATAATCACCAACTTTATGAAAATTAAAGCACCAGATGAAAAGCATCTCTTAAAGTGAATACTTTTGATATAAATTTGTTGTTGCTCCTGCATGCGAACAAGGAATACAGAAGACAAGCATCAAATATAAATATTCTTTAGCAACTGCCGACATTCCTGTCAAACGTAAAGAGCTTGACCGGAGTTTTTTGCATCGCCTGCTCGCCATTTGAGATCTCAACTAGTTAATTTTAGACGTCGTGCTCTGAATAGTCCTAATTTTAATGCTTATATAGAGCACCTATGCTTATATAATGCTTGATCACAATTTCCAGGGAGTAACTACCCTCTAACATAGGCTCTGTTTGGCGCAACATTTTGGCTCCAGTGTGTTTGGACAAAAACACCATCATTCCATTCTATTTGGCAAGAAGATTGTTATGACCATCACCAAGAAAATACAACTAGTTTTGAATATAAAAGTAAATTATGTTCCTTAGATGAGGTCGGGCGTTAATGAACGACAGTTCATAACCACCGCATTCACGACCACCGCCACCACCATGCCAAACGGAGCCATAGAATGAATTTATAAGAGGTTCGTCTGATGCTAAACTTAATCCTAACCCTCCTATAACAACATGCAACCAGGACACACATTAGGAAAATAACTAATGGAAACTATAATATATATACATATATATATATGTGTATATATATATATATGTGTATATTATATATATATATGTGTATATATATATATATATATATTGTATATATATATATATGTGTGTATATTATATATATATATATATATATATATATATATTATATATATATATATATATATATATATATATATATATATATATATATATATATATATATATATATATATATGCTCAGGCAAAGTGCAAATGAATAAAGCTAAATGACTCCTCTTAGCATCAGTCACAGCATTTCCTACCTAAAATTTATGATCCAACATGAAAACATACCGCGACAAATTGCAATTACTAAGTAAATTCAGAACATACCAAGAACCCTTTAAAGTTAATTGCTGGGTTCTGAAATCCTAAGTTGTTTCTGTACACAATTTGAGAGAGTTGAGGAACATAGTGACTCGAGGCTTAATTTTTTTTTTTTTTGAGATATGGTAGAGATCAGAAAACACAAAATAAATCGGAAACACAAATCCGATAACAAAAATAAAACTGAATACACAATCTTAAAACAATCTGTCTGATACCTTTCACAATCTTAAATCAAAAAAGGCACGGGTTTAATTTGGCGGCCGACTGAAAGTGCACGGGTTTAATTTGGCGGCGAGGCTCTAATATTGTTCAGATCGCATCGAAACTTTATGGACATTTTTAAAATGAATAGCTTAATTTTCTAACATAGAAGTTTTCCAATTCCTATAAGATTCAAAATTTTTGGTCGACTTGACCAAACAGATGCGAAAACGCACTGACGGTGGCGGGCTGTTAACTCCGCGTTAACGTAACGCCATTAACTCATTATGACATCACCGAGAGGATTAAAATAATTGTCTAAAAAATCAGGCGCATTACAGTCACCACTCCAAAAAGGAACTTTTGTCCTGGAACTTGATATGCAAATCGAATCTGAAACAAAAAAGAAATAACCAAAGGTTAACGGACGGAAATACTTACGATTGGAAACTATGAGAAAATGTGAGGATGAGAACCTCTCATAACCGATTTCAACTCCCAAGTCGCGCTCTCGACGTCTTGGTTTCGCCAAAAAACCTTGACCATGAAAATCGTCTTCCCCCGCAACACCCGATCCCGAGTCTCCAAAATACGTACAGGCTCTTCGACATAGGAAAGATTAGGATACAACTGGGGCACCGAGTCAAGGACGAGAAGATCACTAAGAACACACTTTCACAACTGGCTCACATGAAACACATCGTGAACACTAAGGAAAGTAATAGACAAATATAGCCTATAAGCTGACACTCCGATGCGCTCAACATCTGGAAAGGTCCCGCATACTTGGGATCCAACTTGCGGTTCCTTCCAAACCTTTTAAAACTGGCATTAGAGAAACCTTCAGAAAAACCGCGTCCCCAACTTTGAACTCCAGATCCACCATTCGTCGATTTGCATACTCCTCATAATGCTCATGAGACACACGAAGCTTTTCACGAATATACATTACAGAAACACTCATATATTCCAAAGCTTCCGCTTTCCACCAGGCCTTCTATGATCTGCCTTAACCCGCTTGCAGGTGAAGTACTCAGACACAAACTTAGCTATATCATCCTTTATTCCATACCACAAAACGATCTGCTTCAGATCTCTATACATCTTTATAAAACCATGGTGGTTGGAAACACTATAACCATGCGCTTCACTGCAAATCTTTTCCCTAATATCACCAACATCAGGAATACAGAACCTACCTCGGTACTTCAGGGTATCGACCTCATCTATGGAGAAATCTGGCAATTTTCACCTCTCTGTCCTACCTCGAATATACTGTGAATCTGGATCATCCTTCTGATGCAATCTTGTAAGGGTAATCCAAGAGTTCAGCTTCTAAGCTAGAATGCACAACACTACTGCCAACTAATATATCCATCAACAGAAACTCCTCTACCAAAGATTGCACGGAAAGGTTGAAGATTTGCACGGTATTTCTACTCAAGGCGTCGGCTACCAGGTTAGCTTTGTCCGCATAGTAAAGGATATTGACCTCATAATCCGCGATGTACTCCAACCATCTGCGCTGCCCCAAATTCAGCTCCTTCTGAGTGAAGTTGTACTTCAGACTCTTATGATCTGTATAATTCTTGCACAATATGTCATATAACAAATGTCTCCAAAGCTTCAAGGAAAAATCACTATCGCAAACTCCAAATCATGCGTAGGTTATTTCTTTTCATGAGTCTTCAATTGCCTCAACACATACGCAATCACTCTTCCCTCTTGCATCAAGACACATCCAATCCCAATGTGCGATACGTCCACAAAAACAGTATACTAGACTCCTTTGGTAGGTAAGTTCAACACTAGAGCAGTGCACATTCTCTTTTTCAATTCCTGAAATGCTCCTTCCCATTCATCGCTCCACACAAACGTTGCATTCTTCGGCATAAGCTTAATCAGATGTGGATACAATACGGAGAATCCTTCCACAAACCTTCTATAATAGCCTGCCAATCCTAGAAAGATTCTTATCTCCTTAGGTGTGGTAGGTCTTTCTCAATCCATCACAATGACTATCTTTTCTTGGTCAACAGAAATTTCATCTTTATTCATAACATGACCAAAAAAGGACACTTGAGGAAGCCAAAACTCACACTTACTCAACTTTGCATACAACTTATGCTCTCTTAGAGCAGACAGAACTAGGTGCAGATACTAGCATGCTCCTCAACACTCCGAGAATACACAAGAACGTCATCAATGAAAACGACTATGAAATGATCTAAGAAATATTTGAACACTCTGTTCATCATATCCATGAAAGCAGATGGTGTATTTATCAGTCCAAAGGACATCGCCAAGAACTCAAAATGTCCATTCCGAGAACAAAAAGTGGTCTGCGGAACATCCGACTCACGGATCCTCAATTGATGGTATCCTGAACGAAGATCAATCTTTGAAAACAACGAAGTACCACGTAATTGATCAAACAAATCATCTATCAGTGATAATGGGTACCTGTTCTTGATGGTTACCTTATTCAACTCTTTGTAATCAATGCACAACCTCATGGAACCATTCTTCTTTTTCACAAACAAGACAGTAGCACCCAAGGCGGAGAACTTGGCCTAATAAAACCACACTACAGTAATTCATCTAGTTGGGTACACAAAACATCTAGCTCACGCGGGGCCATATGATACGGTGTCTTAGCAATAGGGTGAGTACCCGGTTCAAGATCAATGATAAATTCCACATGTCTCATGGGCGGAAAACTACAAAGAATAACTGGGAAAACATCGAAATACTCTCACACCATAAAAATATCCTCGATGCGCGACAAATTAGTAACAGTTTCGAAAATAGAAACCAGGTAAGCAAAACAACCGAAATCTAAGAGTTTTTGAGCACATAACGCAAAAATAATCGGGAATTTTGGCGCAAAAAACCATACACACTCATGGGGTGGCTGTTGTCCATCTTGAAGTCAAATGCTTTACCTTGCATTGGATAACAAAATCATACCTGGACAACCAGTCCATGCCCAAAATTACGTCGAAGTCCTCCATGTCTAGCACCTTAATATCGGCAAAAGCTAGGAAGTCTCCTAAAAGGATAGGACAACTCTGGATACCCTATCCGGACACCACTGAGTCACCAGAGGGAAACTTAACTTGAAACAGATCACCAACTTGATCGACAGTCAGACGATGACATTCTACGAAAGTCCTAGCCATAAATGAGTGGGTAGCACCAAAATCAAAAAGAACGCACGCCCAACGGTTCTTTACCTTCAAATCCCCTATAAAATCGTATACGTAACTAGATGAACCAACATCAAAACTATAGCTGAAGGCTAAGAACTAGTTTAGAATCTAACCTCAGATCACTTGACTGGAATTCTACACTTATTCCACGGTCACCACATTCAACTTGCCCTTCCCTTTATCCAGATGTTGCGGTGGCGACAAGGATTGAAGTGAAACTGGCTGCAACCGGGGCTGAGACTGCAGGCACCTAGAATTCAAATGCCCTCTCTGCCCACACTGGAAGCAAACCTTATGCTTTGTCCAACAATGGGCAACATCATGCCCCTTCTGCTTACACGAAGCACAGACCAGGTCTCCTTTGGGTGTGCTCTGAATTTCAAGCACTTATTGCTGCTTATGGGCTCCCAACTTCTTGAAACATTTCTCGAAGGAGTGTCCTGGCCATCCACAGAAACTACATCCTTCATTGCTTCCTTTCTTCAAAGCAGGGCCAGATGCCCGAGTGCTTCCACTTTTATCAGACTTTCTCTTATCCTTCCTCACCTGCAACCCACGATTCTTTGCAATGTTGATAGCCTCTACTTTCAGAGCATCTTCTACTGCTTCAGCATAAGATTCTGGTCTTTACGTGCTAGACAACTGTTGGACGTCACTATGAAGTCCTCCTAGAAACAGATTCACTCTACCTGCTTCAGAGGCTACTAATTTCGGAGCGAACCTGCTCAACTTGATGAATTCTATCTCATACTCACAACAGTCAGCTGTCTCTGTTTCAGGTGCAGAAAATTATTTATCAAACGATCTTGCTCAATTGATGACAGGAACTTCTTGAGCAACATCTCTCTGAAAGATTCCCACGAACATCCATCTGTGAGGTTCTCTTTCTCTCGGGTCCACCAGCTCTTAGCAAGGCCTTTCAGCTGGGAAGCGACGACCATTACCTTCTGGTCCACAGAGATCCCTGAATACGAAAATATCTCTTTGTTGGAAATGATCCAATAATCCAAGGCCATGAAATCGGCTCTACCATCGTAGGTAGGATGTCCTAATCGCTCGAAGTGTGAAATAAAATTCATCTCCCGTGGTAGCACTTGGTCCGTTTGAAGTGGTGGAGCGAATTGGAGAAGCTTCTTATAGGTTAGCTCTGTTTGCGGAGCTAAGTGGTTTGCATGATGTGTTTCACATATCGGTGCTGTGAAAAGCTGTGAAAGAGCCAGCTCAAGTGGTTGATGCGGATCAAGTACCGATCGATAGTAGGCTAACGACGAAAGTGAAGCCTATTCGGATCGAGGATACGAAGATCAAACAACTATGGAACAAGACAATCGGGATGGTCAAAGTTCGGTGGTACAACTGTGGCCATCAAAAGCTAACATGGGAGCGTGAGCAGACCATGTATGCTGAGTTTCCCGAGTTATTTATGTAAGTTGTTATAACATTATTTGTATGAATAAAATGTTGTTGTAACTTTAAAGTTGTTGTTTTCCTTATAGCTGTATGCAAATTTTGGGACAAAATTTCTGTAAGGAGGGGAGGGTTGTAACAACCCAAATTTGACAACAGAAAGTTTGTCACTATCGTCGGGCGATACTGGGTATCTCCTGATGGCGATAGCGATGTAGAGTTTGTCGAGCTTCACTCGATGCACTCAACGCATTCAACGAATCGTCAAAATGATATCGCCGAGTGGCGATAGTGGGTATCGTCATATGGCGATAGAGATAAGCGTTGAGACATCACTCGATGTACTTGACGCTCTCGATGCACCCAACGCCTGAAAGCCGTGAGTGGCTTGTTATTGAGGGCGATAGTGGATATTACTGGGCGATTGTGCCACATGGAATGAGACATGTGTCTGACTGGCTGTTAAGCAGCCAATAAGTGGTGGTTGACCTAGGTCAAGCGGTCAAAGCGGTGAAGTCGATATAGCTGAGTGGCGACATTCAATATTGCTAGACGATAGTGCCAAAGTTGACCAATCAACTCAAATCCTGGCCTTTGCTTTATTTTGACTGAGAGATCATGTGGCTAGGATTAGTCCTGAGTCCACTAAACCAGACAAGAATAGGAAGGAGGTTTCATTCTCTTTCTCTCTCTCTCTCTCTCTTCATCTCTTGAGTTTCCTTGAGTGAAAAGGAAGAAGCTAAGAAAGTGTTGGGCTGAGCTTTGTGAGCTCGTTGAAGGAGATCTTGTGGTCTGAGGCCAGATTCGATGTAACGCCCCAAATCTCGAGGATGAATGGGCTGAGTAGGGTGGGCAACACATCCTGGGATACAGGCGTATCTAAGGCTGTATCCTACTCTATGTGAGGCAACACGGCCGGGGACACGGGCGTGTCCATGGCCGTGTCCTGCACTCGAGTGTTAGCAGGGCGGTCTCGAGTGAGCTCGAGGAAATGCGCTCGACGACCCTCGAGTTAGGTACATGGTCTGTGACACGGGCGTGTCTAGGGCCATGTCCTGCTCTGCGCTCGATGTGTTCTCTAGTGAGCTCGACGAAATGCACTCGATGATCCTTGCGTTGGACACACGACCTGTAACACGGGCGTGTCAAGGGTCGTGTCCTTCTCTGTGCTTGATCAGGTCTGTGAGGCTACTGAACACAGGCTGGACACGGGCGTGTCCAAAGCCATGTCTAGCACACGGCCTGTGATACGGGCGTGTCATAGGGCCGTGTCCTGGTCGGGTCAAGTCGGTTTCTTTGTCGTTTAAGGCACACGACCTGTGATACGGGCGTGTCACAAGTCGTGTCCGGCCCAGGAATGTATTTTTCAGGACTTTTTGTTGCCGTTCATTCCTTTCAACTAGGATTCAACGGTCCTGAGATCTCCCCGCTGATATAAGGCCATTAGTTTAGGATAACTCTCCCATTATCAAAGGCCTTTCTCTCTCTTTCTAAAGAGGTAAAGAGTGGGGAGAGAAAGGAAGGAGGTGGAGGAATCCGGCTGCCGGTGGAGCTTCAGAGCCCCGAATCGCGTGCCGAATCCAGATTCGTGGAGGCAAGGCCGTTGCGGTGCTTTTCATCCGGCTAGTTTTTCATGGCTCCAAAGCGATCGTCAAGGGTAACGATCTTTCTTCCTTGGACATGTGAAGTACTTAATTTGGCATATGCATGAGTTTCCCCCACCAAAAGGTGGATTGTTGAGGGATTCCCCTAGGGTTGATTCTGGATATCCCCAAGATGTCTAGCATATAGATCTGGAAATGTGTAGTACGGAATACGCATACTGTGTGAAGACCATCTGGACAGGTTGGTCTGGATTGGTGATGTTTATTTTGCAAACCAGAGAAGACTCCGCGTATAAAAGAGTATGTTTGTGGATTCGGTGGGTTGTGCCTTCGAAGGGTAGTAGCAGGAAGTACTGGAGTGAAAGTCCAGGAAAATATCCGCAAAGTGCTTGTGCTATATGCTTGAAAGAACAACGTTTCTGACACTGCAGGTGGCTGCAGGGATTGCTGGATGGTTGATCCAGATAAGGTTAGGGCTGGGTACGGAAAGTGAGTTCTGTGGCTAATGCCAGTCAATAGTGAGTGTCGCTGGCAATGGATCCTAGCTAACCTGCGACTGTGAAGACATTCCTTAGGGGACAGTGTGGCTATTTTGAGCTTTGAGAGCTCTTGAAAAGGCTTTGTGCCGAACGGATAAGGGATGCCGACCCGCGTCAGTCTGGTCATAGAACTGACGATTTGAGTAACGGGAAAAGGCTGAACTATCTCCGCGTTATGGTTCTCCGCCATGAGTGTCTGGGCTATTGGCATTCGACAGAAACATATAATAAGAGTCTTAGGGTTGCGCGCCATTAAGACTAAAGTCTTCGGCTGAAGGCCGTAGAGCGAAATGCTCAAGTTTGTCGTTGGGCTTTGGGCCTTGAATTGCAGTGGGACCCAGGTATTTTCGGTACACTAAGAATGTGCCCTGAGTGCACGGACCGTCGGGCCGCATGGTCGGTCTTTGTGATGTATTTATTGTGCGTGAGTGCACATTGTGTGATATATATATGTTTGCTTGTAAAATGTTATGCCTGCAGGGAAGGAATACCACTGCCCCGGGTAAGGGATAGGTTCGTTATAAATTGGTTAGCTGAACGCTGACCGTTGCCTTGTTTGTCACCATTGCGGAGGATTGTCCTGTGTAGGTGCAGGAGAGCCGAGCGAAAAAATAGGGTGTTGAAGCCCTTGTTGTTGCTGCTGCTGCTATGCTGGCCCTCTAAGGCTAAAGAAGTTCATATGATGTTACTTTCATGTGTGGCCGGCCTGCGTGCCGATGTATGAAATCCATAGTTATAAAGCTTAACTATAAGGCCATAAGGCCAGACTTGCAATGTATTTGGAGAGCATTCCTTCGTGTTGTTATATATATAAATGTTGGTTTATATATTGTGGACATTCAAATGAGGAGTTCAAACAACTTAAAAACTTCCGCTAGAATGCTCTGAGTTAGGACACGAATGTTTTTTTTGATATTAACCTGTAACTTCGCCGCCTGTTTGTGACATATGTTGTGGGGCCCCGGCCAAACCTTCTATTATATGTCATGTAACGGATGGAGGTGTTACATTTTGGTATCAGAGCCTCTCGGTCTTTCCCTTTTGAAGTTGTGGTCGAATTCTTTTGTGTCGCGGCGAGCACGCGTAAATACGACTCACTATAACATTAATGAACTCAAGAATGTCCACTAAGAAATGCAAATACACCTGTTTGAGGAACCTAGGCGTCCCTATATTGTTGTTATTGCTTGTGTAAGGTCGCTAATGTGTGTCTTGTCCACCTATAGGTGACTCGTAGTGGTGCTGGGCAGTCTGAGCCTCAGCGTTTTGATGAGAGTATGACACTAGATGAGGTGCCTACACCTCCTCCTTCTACAAAAATAGTACGCTTAGTTGCAGAGGCGCTGTTTGCAATGATTCATGCACATCCTACTTGGCAGGTGCAGCTGGCATTGGTGCCAGAACGGGTTGGTGTAAGGCCAGAACCTGTTGAGGCTGTTGATCCTTGTGCAGCTGAACGACAGTTGAAGCAGTTTATGAGCTTCAATCCTCCTGCATTTACGGGTGTGAGATCCCCAACGCTGGCGGAAAATTGGTTGTCGCGCGTCAAGCGAATATTGATGGAGATAAGGATGGAGGAAAATCAGAAGGTCACCTTGGCCACCTTCTTGTTGGAAGGAGAGGCTCAGCTATGGTGGGACGAGATAGAGTTACACCACTTAGCGGGCAGGCAACTAACATAAGTCTCGATTGAGGAATTTTCACGACTGTTCTTGGCAAAACACCTGCCAGCAGCACAACACATCGTTATGGAAAATGAGTTCCAGCATCTAACCCAGGGAGAGAGTAGTGTCGATACCTACTTGCATGAGTTTACACGATTGGGATGCTATGCAGGGTCTATCTTCACTGATGAACAACGAAAAACCAATCGATTCTGCGAAGGGTTGCGGGATGAGTTGAGATTCCTGCTATCAAGTTCGGTAAACCAAGGGTTTCAGGCATTGGTGGATACGGTGTGTGCGTTGGAGAAGGACATGAAGCGGGTGTAAGGAAAAAGGGACTTGGTGGTGGCAAAGTCCGAGTTCAAAGTGCCGCACCCGGGGAAATCAAAGTACCGAGGGAAATGGGGTAAGAGATTCAAGTATTCTACACAGGCTGTAACATCCTGAATCGCTCTAGGCCCCTAGTGTGTGTTTTTGAGTCAGGAGGGTTGACTCGAGTCCTGAGAAGTGCAGCGAATTGGACTGCACTTGTGGAGAAGTGGAGAAATCAGTGCAGAGAGACACGGGTAGTGACACGGGTAGTGACATGGGTAGTGACACGGGTAGTGACACGGGTAGCGACACGGGTAATGACACGGGTAGCGACACAGGTAGCGACACGGGTGTGTCCCTACCCGTGTGCGTCGTGTTGAGCTCGACGAGGCATGTCGAGATCGGCGAGCTGTGTCGACATCATGTGACACGGGTAGCGACACGGGCGTGTCCCAACCCGTGTGTGTCGAGTTACACTCGACAGGCCATGTCGAGACTGACGAGCTATGTCGACATCATGTGACACGGGTAGCGACACGGGCGTGTCCCTACCCGTGTGTGTCGAGTTACACTCGACGAGAGGTGTTGAGATCGACAAACTGCGCGTCGACTTCGACGAATGAACATGACACGGGTAGAGACACGGGCGTGTCCCTACCCGTGTGCTCCAGTCGACGATTTTGATCGATCGTCGAGATGCAACCCGAGAAAGACACGGCCAAGGACACGGCCAGGAACACGGTCGTGTCAAATATTGAACCGCCATGGAAACTGTTGTTGCTGCTTCGCCAGGCAGGACACGGGTAAGGACACGACCGTGTCCCTACCCGTGTCACTTTTTATATATAAGGGGGAGAGAAAACCCTAGCCGTTTTCATGCTCATTTCATCCCCGATTTTCTGTGAGAACTCCTGGTTAGACAGAAAACTGCTAGAGCAAGTTCTACCGGAGGAGATCCGCCATCGCCGTGAAAGAGAAGATGCCGCCAAGGAGAACTACGATATCCATGGCCGGAAATGGTGGTACCGCTGGAGCCAATGTGAGTTTCCTACCCTCTCCCTTGGTGCTAGATCTATAGTTATTTTTCTAGGCGAGACATCGACTCAAGAGAGTCTTGATGGTGAGGAGGAGTTTTCTAGGAAAGGCCATGCTAAGACTTGTGTCTTAGGTTTTAGATCTCTTCAACCACGCCCTTCTTCAATGTGATGATAAGGGATGGTTTCGTGAAGGATATTGGCCTCTTAAGGCTGAATAAGGAAGGAGGTTTTCTGGAATGATTTGGGAAGATCGACTTGAGGAGGAAGATGAACCGATGTCGTTCATTCCGCCTTAAGATGCGCGCAGAATCTGTATTCTGTGCGCAGCGAGCTTCGTGGCCATTTTTAGTTATGATATGGCCAGATATGGGCTTTAGGCTAAACATGAAAGTTGAAGCCCTTAAAAATACCTTTCCAACGAATGGTTGCATGACTTCTGGCGAAGTCGGTAGCCACGGGAAAGTCTAAACGCAAATGGTGTTCAATAAATCTCGTATGCAGAAACTGTGTTTTGTACGCAGCGGACTTCAAGTCCGATTTCAAATAGGATAATTTCAAATCTGGGTTGAGGTCTGAATACAAGAGTTGTAGACCACGGAAAGACCTTTCCATCGTGGGGTTACACGACTTCACCAGATTCCTGTAGCTTCGGGAATCTCCGGTCGAAGTTGCTATCCAGATTCAACCTGCACCTAAAATCTGGGCTTAATGGAAAATGGATTTTGATTCGGTGAAATTAATAATGCAAGATACTTGGCTTGGCTGAACTCTTATGAGTATTCATTTGTTGCATGATTGAAGTAGCTTATTAATCAGATTTCATATTATCAAATTGAGAAACAATATTATTTAAACGAACTGAATTGGTAGGAATTGAAAGATTGATAATTGTGCACTTCATGTTTATATTATGACATTATCAAATGAAAAGTGTGATAGATCTTTATATGCGCATCATGTTTATATTACATTGTCATCATTTGTAAATTCACATAGATGAATAGATTATGATCATGGACATGTTTGATTAATGAAATAAGTCTTGTAGTCCAATACTTAGAGAGTCATCTCCCTACGGGTAGTATTGTGAAGGGATGTAAGTGCGGTGTTGACCGTCACTTGTTTTGGTTATGTTGAGATAAGGTGTGGATGGATGGTTGGGCTGTGTCCTCGTGTTTACTTCCGAGGCACCTTCCATGATATGTTGATGTGGTATTTGCATGTGGTGTGAGTCGACACGCGGTGTCGTAATCTTGTGTTAAGGATAGTGTGGCAGGTCTACGGGCTCGCCAGTCGTCACACCGACGGGAGTTGTCAGTTAGACTTGGTCGGTTTGGGCTGTGTCCTCGGTGTTCATGTCCCGAGGACCATCCGGCCATGTGAACGGTTGGGCTGTGTCCTCGTGCTTTCTTCCGACGCCCCTTTCGGGTCACACAACGCCAGTTCGGGCTGTGTTCTTGGTGCACATCTACCCAAGACCCCACTGGGCCATAGTACGCATGGGCTCGGCTGTTGTGTTCTTAGCGTTGAGGCATACGGAGGCCTAGGTGAAGTAGTGTGATACCCGCCTAGTAGTAGAAGTGCCTGTTCTACTGTCACCGCCTGGCCACGGCGGCTGATGCCTGAGAGGTTAGCTACCTGCTCGAAAAGTGGGAACTATAGTCCGTGTCGACATAGCAATTGCATGGGTGTGCATGGGTGAGTCATTGCATAGCATTCATAGCATTTCATAACATTGCACAACAAGATCCTCATCGTATAAGTTTGTATGGGCACTCCTATACGATGAGTTACTTTATGTAACCCGATCCTTAACTTATAAGTTTGTATGGGCATTCTTATAAGTTAAGTTACTTTCCTGCTGTAGATTTCCTTACAGTTGTTGTTATATGATGTTAGCTTGTAGAACTGCTAGATTATACATTATATTCATGTACCTTGCCACCTGCTTATACTTCCCTTACTTGCATACTTGTTATATACTATATTCTTGTTCCTTTTCTCCGCCCGGTGCCGAGGAGTCGCCGGGGGAGCGGATGTGAAACCACTTAGTCGTTTCGACTAACGGTTGCTACGTCTTCCTTTTAGGAGGTCACGCCACAGGTAGAGCAGTCGCAGACTACGCAGCAGGACATCCAGGCCAGGACGACAGTGCCTGAAGTGACGGTGCCGTCGATACCATCAGTTACTGATGTTAGTATTTTGATTACTCTGATGTAACCCGTTTGGCAATGATTAGCTGTACTCTGATATTTTGAAGAAGCATGTTTAGCTTCTCATTATTTCATGTTTTTGGACATTATATACTTAGTGTGGATTTTGACTTCTCTTGCTTATTTATTTGGTTGGGTTGGAATTTATATTTATATGGTTGTAGTCGGCGGAATAGGCGTCTTGTGGTACAGGTTAGCCCGTGTGCTAATGCTACCGCAAGGCGGCTGTTCCGGGCATAAGACTCCCCCTTCGTGCCGTGTTTTGGGATCCGGGGAGGAGGGGTCTTACAAATGGTATCAGTTTGCCATGGTCCTCAACTAAGAAGTCATTCAACAATGGTGCCACCCCCATTTGGTTAGTCAGTTTGGGGACAAACTGACTTAGCGGAAGCAGTGGTGTGCCCATATGTAATTCACATTAAGATTGTCCAACTTTGACCCTACGATTAGCCAACCTGACCTTAGGTACATACCTTTATACGTCGATCTTCCAAGTTTGGACGACCCCAAGTATGTAAAGCTATGGTATAAAGTCTTGCGAGATCCCCTAGGGCAAGAACTTTTGTTTATAGCGGATTTTGAATCTAACGGAGAAAATAGACATGGCAGATTTCCTATGGCAACCACTTTTGTTTATAGGAGATAAGTGCTTGGTGGAGATAATGGATATGGTAAAGTGGTTGGGAGCGGGTCTTTTGGGTGTTCAGACAAGCGTTAAGAGACTCGCTGAAGGAGTGATTGAAGCGGGACCCAGCTCAAAGACGAGGACTACGAGGAAGAAATTAAGCATTCGTCCTTAGTCTGCCTAAGTTTTTCTAGGAATCTGGCTTGAGCATTCACAATCTTGATACTAAGGCGTAATGGTTAGTGAGAAACCGGCCTACACTCTATTCGATACCGGTGCCTCACACTCATTTGTGTCCGAGGATTTCATAAAAGACATGGGGGGTGTACAGTACTTTACCGACATAGCCCGACGAGTACGCCTTCCGGACAGCTTAGAGATGATCGCGACCGCCAAGTGCGAGTTGGAGTTATTTATTGATGGGAAGGCCTTCGATACGCCGACCACGGTTCTTAGTATGCCGGAGTTTGACATCATTTTGGGCATGACATGGCTGGACTGGCACTTTACGAGGATCGACTACGCAGAGAAGCGGATCTATTTGAGACATGGGGACTCTAACGTCATCTTCCAAGGTATTGGCTTCGCACCTCGCATGATGATATCTTCCTTCCAGGTTGTAAAAGCTCATATGAAGGGGGAGGAGGTCTTCATGATCTGGTTCAAGTAGAAGGAAGAGGCATTGGAAGTGAAAGATGTACGGGTAGTGCGGGATTTTCCCGAAGTATTTCCTGAGAAGCTGCCAGGATTGCCCCCGCATAGAGAGGTTGATTTCCAGATAAATCTAGTACCAGGTGTCAAGCCTGTATCCAAGGCTCCGTACAGAATGGCACCGAAAGAACTTGCGGAATTTAGAGTTCAACTACAGGAACTAGTGGATTCAGGGTTCGTTCGCCCCAGTTCATCACCATGGGGAGCCCCTGTGCTGTTCGTGAAGAAGAAGGATGGAACCCTGCGATTATGCATAGATTATCGGGAACTCAATCGGCTGACGGTGGGGAACAATTATCTGCTACCTCGGATCGACGAGTTGTTCGACCAATTAGTGGGAGCACATTGGTTCTCTAAACTGGATTTGCGCTCTGGATACTATCAGTTGAGGATACAAGAAGGGGACATTCAGAAAACAACCTCCAGTTCGAGATATGGTTTGTATGAGTTCACAGTAATGCCGTTTGGGCTCACAAATGCCCCTTCGTCCTTCATGAGCTTGATGAACAAGGTGTTTGAACCGTATTTGGACATCTTCGTCATTGTTTTCATCGACGACATCTTGGTCTACTCAAAGACGGAGGAGGAGCATGTCGAGCACCTGACCTTGGTTTTGAAGAAATTGAAGGAGCACGCCTTGTATGCCAAGTTTAGCAAGTGTGAATTCTGGCTTAAGCAGGTTGCCTTCTTGGGGCATGTGATCAGTGGAGCAGGATTAGCAGTGGATCCAGCAAAGGTGCGGGCCGTGAAGGAGTGGTCGCCCTTGAGGTCGGCGGCCGATGTACGAAGCTTTCTTGGACTTGCAGGCTACTACCGCAAGTTCGTGAAAGGATTTTCCAAGATTGCCCTTCCTCTTACCTCCTTGACGAAGAACGGTGTGCCATTTGAGTGGATACCTCAATGTGAAGCGGCATTTCAAGAGCTGAAGGATAGGCTTACCTCCGCCCCCATCCTTGCACTTCCGTCGGGGAAGGAAGGATTCCAAGTTTACACGGACGCATCATATTAAGGGATGGGAGCGGTGTTGATGCAGCACGGGCACGTGATAGCTTATGCTTCAAGGCAGTTAAAGAAACATGAAATCAATTACCTGGTTCATGATTTGGAGTTGAGAGCAGTGGTGTTCGCTTTGAAGGTCTGGAGGCATTATTTATATGGCGTCCACTGCGAGATCTTTTCCGATCACAAAAACTTGAAGTATGTCCACACTCAGAAGGATTTGAACCTAAGACAACGGTGGCGTGGTTGGAATTTCTATGCGACTATGAGTTCACCATGAACTACCACCCCGGGAAAGCGAACTCGGTAGCCGATGCCTTGAGTAGAAAAGCGCTAGGCTCTAGCCCAGAGTCTTGGTTGATGAGTATGGAGTTGGCTCGGATGATCGAGGAGATGGAAATTACTCTAGTATTCAAGGCTCCTTCGGCAGAGTATGCAGAGTATTTGGCCAACATGAGCATAGTTTGTGATATCCGAGACCGGATTCGGGTGGAGCAAGGAATGGATGCGGCCTTGGCCCCGACAATCAAGGCAATTGAAGATGGGACCACCGATGAGTACACACTCAAAGACGACCTCGTTTATTTTCGTGGCCGACTCTATATTCCCAAGGGTGGCAAAATTCGGGAGGATATCTTGAGAGAGGCACATTCCTCTCAATATTCAGTGCACCCGGGTATTGCTAAGATGTACGTCGGATTGCGAAAGACTATGTGTTGGCCGGGAATGAAGAAGGATGTTCGCTACTATGCTACACATTGCGAAGCTTGCCAAATAGTGAAGGTCGAGTGTAAGAGTCCCGGTGGTTTGTTGCAGTCATTGCTCATCCCCGAATGGAAGTTCGAGGATATCTCCATGGACTTTGTCCATGGTCTACCTCGCTTACGCTCCGGGAATGATTCGGTGTGGGTTATTGTGGATCGACTGACAAAGGTGGCCCGGTTCATTCCAATGAAGAAGGAAGCACACGTGGATGTTTTGGTACGCCTTTTTGTGGAGCAATTTGTACGGTATCATGGCGTGCCCAAGACAATTGTTTCGGATCGGGATGGTCGGTTTACATCCAATGAGTGGAAGGCGGTACAGGCGTATTTGGGCTCGCGCCTAACCTTTAGTACCACATTTCATCCTCAGACGGACGGGCAGTCAGAGCGGACCATCAGAACACTGGAGGATTTATTGAGGTTATGTGTGCTGGACAGAGGAGAGCCGTGGGAAAGGCTCTTGCCCCTGGTGGAATTCTCCTACAACAATAGTCATCAAGCGAGCATCGGTATTGTGCCCCATGAAGCCCTTTACGGAAGAAGGTGCAGGATCCCCTTGTCTTGGGTGCAGGATGAAGATCCGAAGGCATTGGGAAATGAATATATAGATGATACTGATGTGGTGGTCAGATTGATACGGGATCGCATGTTGGAGGCTCAAAGTCGACAGGCAAAATATTACAATAAAAAGCACCGGATGGTGGAGTTCTAAGTGGGCGAAAAAGTGTTCCTCAAGATTCGGCCGATGCATGGAGTGTCGCGGGTGCGTGGAGTGAAAAAGCTCAGCACAAGGAATGTTGGGCCTTATACTATATTGGAAAGGATTGGCCCGTTGGCTTATCGGTTGGAGTTACCACTAGAACTAGAAAATCTCCATGACGTGTTCCATGTGTCGTCGCTTCGAAAAGCATTGTTGCGGCCCGACCAATATATTCCCACTACTGATGGTGCAGTGGCGTCAGATAGGTCTGTGCGACTAGAGCTGGTGCGGATTGTTGATAGCGAGACAAGAACATTACGCTACAAAAGTGTTCCCTTAGTGAAGGTGCTATAGTCGAACCATGGGAAGGAGGAGTACACATTGGAGCCAATGGATTTGATGCAGCAACGCTACCCAGAGTTGTTTGCTCAAGGTAATCTTATTTAAAAACATATGTTAAATTTCATGTTATGCTTTTCTCCCCACAGCCTAAGCCTGATTTCGGGGACGAAATATTTTATTTTGTTTATAGGATTTGTAACGTCCCGAATCGCTCTAGGCCCCTAGTGTGTGTTTTTGAGTCAGGAGGGTTGACTCGAGTCCTGAGAAGTGCAGCGAATTGGACTGCACTTGTGGAGAAGTGGAGAAATCAGTGCAGAGAGACATGGGTAGTGACACGGGTAGTGACACGGGTAGTGACATGGGTAGTGACACAGGTAGCGACACGGGTAATGATACGGGTAGCGACACGGGTAGCGGCACGGGCGTGTCCCTACCCGTGTGCGTCGAGTTGAGCTCGACGAGGCATGTCGAGATCGGCGAGCTGTGTCGACATCATGTGACACGGGTAGCGACACGGGCGTGTCCCAACCCGTGTGTGTCGAGTTACACTCGACAGGCCATGTCGAGACTGACGAGCTGTGTCGACATCATGTGACACGGGTAGCGACACGGGCGTGTCCCTACCCGTGTGTGTCGAGTTACACTCGACGAGAGGTGTTGAGATCGACAAACTGCGCGTCGACTTCGACGAATGAACATGACACAGGTAGAGACACGGGCGTGTCCCTACCCGTGTGCTCCAGTCGACGATTTTGATCGATCGTCGAGATGCAACCCGAGAAAGACACGGCCAAGGACACGGCCAGGAACACGGTCGTGTCAAATATTGAACCGCCATGGAAACTGTCGTTGCTGCTTCGCCAGGCAGGACACGGGTAAGGACACGACCGTGTCCCTACCCGTGTCACTTTTTATATATAAGGGGGAGAGAAAACCCTAGCCGTTTTCATGCTCATTTCATCCCCAATTTTTTGTGAGAACTCCTGGTTAGACAGAAAACTGCTGGAGCAAGTTCTACCGGAGGAGATCCGCCATCGCCGTGAAAGAGAAGATGCCGCCAAGGAGAACTACGATATCCATGGCCGGAAATGGTGGTACCGCTGGAGCCAATGTGAGTTTCCTACCCTCTCCCTTGGTGCTAGATCTATAGTTATTTTCCTAGGCGAGACATCGACTCAAGAGAGTCTTGATGGTGAGGAGGAGTTTTCTAGGAAAGGTCATGCTAAGACTTGTGTCTTAGGTTTTAGATCTCTTCAACCACGCCCTTCTTCAATGTGATGATAAGGGATGGTTTCGTGAAGGATATTGGCCTCTTGAGGGTGAATAAGGAAGGAGGTTTTCTGGAATGATTTGGTAAGATCGACTTGAGGAGGAAGATGAACCGATGTCGTTCATTCCGCCTTAAGATGCGCGCAGAATCTGTATTCTGCGCGCAGCGAGCTTCGTGACCATTTTTAGTTGTGATATGGCCAAATCTGGGCTTTAGGCTAAACACGAAAGTTGAAGCCCTTGAAACTACCTTTCCAACGAATGGTTGCACGACTTCTGGAGAAGTTGGTAGCCACGGGAAAGTCTAAACGAAAATGGTGTTCAATAAATCCCGTATGCAGAAACTGTGTTCTGTACGCAGCGGACTTAAAGTCCGATTTCAAATAGGATAATATCAAATCTGGGTTGAGGTCTGAATACGAGAGTTGTAGATCACGGAAAGACCTTTCCATCGTGGGGTTACACGACTTCACCGGATTCTTGTAGCTTCAAGAATCTCCGGTCGAAAGTTGCTATCCAGATTCAACCTGCACCTAAAATCTGGGCTTAATGGAAAATGGATTTTGATTCGATGGAATTAATAATGCAAGATACTTGGCTTGGCTGAACTCTTATGAGTATTAATTTGTTGCATGATTGAAGTAACTTATTAATCAGATTTCATATTATCAAATTGAGAAACAATATTATTTAAACGAACTGAATTGGTAGGAATTAAAAGATTGATAATTGTGCACTTCATGTTTATATTATGACATTATCAAATGAAAAGTATGATAGATCTTTATATGCGCATCATGTTTATATTACATTGTCATCATTTGGAAAGTCACATAGATGAATAGATTATGATCATGGACATGTTTGATTAATGAAATGAGTCTTGTAGTCCAATACTTAGAGAGTCGTCTCCCTACGGGTAGTATTGTGAAGGGATGTAAGTGCGGTGTTGACCGTCACTTGTTTTGGTTATGTTGAGATAAGGTGTGGATGGATGGTTGGGCTGTGTCCTCGTGTTTACTTCTGAGGCCCCTTCCATGATATGTTGATGTGGTATTTGCATGTGGTGTGAGTCGACACGCGGTGTCGTAATCCTGTGTTAAGGATAGTGTGGCAGGTCTACGGGCTCGCCAGTCGTCACACCGACGGGAGTTGGCAGTTAGACTTGGTCAGTTTGGGCTGTGTCCTCGGTGTTCATGTCCCGAGGGCCCTCCGGCCATGTGAACGGTTGGGCTGTGTCCTCGTGCTTTCTTCTGAGTCCCCTTCCGGGTCACACAAGGCCAGTTCGGGCTGTGTTCTTGGTGCACATCTACCCAAGACCCCGCTAGGCCATATTACGCATGGGCTCCGCTGTTGTGTTCTTAGCGTTGAGGCGTACGGAGGCCTAGGTGAAGTAGTGTGATACCCTCCTAGTAGTAGAAGCGCCCGTTCTACTGTCACCGCCTGGCCACGGCGGCTGATGCCTGAGAGGTTAGCTACCTGCTCTAAAAGTGGGAAATATAGTCTGTGTCGACATAGCAATTGCATGGGTGTGCATGGGTGCGTCATTGCATAGCATTCATAGCATTTCATAACATTGCACAACAAGATCCTCATCGTATAAGTTTGTATGGGCACTCCTATACGATGAGTTACTTTATGTAACCCGATCCTTAACTTATAAGTTTGTATGACCATTCTTATAAGTTAAGTTACTTTCCTGCTGTAGATTTCCTTACAACTGTTGTTATATGATGTTAGCTTTGTAGAAATGCTAGATTATACATTATATTCATGTACCTTGCCACCTGCTTATACTTCCCTTACTTGCATACTTGTTATATACTATACTCTTGTTCCTTTTCTCCGCCCGGTGCCGAGGATTCGCCGGGGGAGCGGATGTGAAACCACTTAGTCGTTTCGACTAACGGTTGCTACGTCTTCCTTTTAGGAGGTCACGCCACAGGTAGAGCAGTCGCAGACTACGCAGCAGGACAGCTAGGCCAGGACGACAGGGCCTGAAGTGACGGTGTCGTCGATACCATCAGTTACTGATGTTAGTATTTTGATTACTCTGATGTAGCTCGTTTGGCAATGATTAGTTGTACTCTAATATTTTATAGAAGCATGTTTAGCTTCTCATTATTTCATATTTTTGGACATTATATACTTAGTGTGGATTTTGACTTCTCTTGCTTATTTATTTGGTTGGGTTGGCATTTATATTGATATGGTTGTAGCCGGCGGAATAGCCGTCTTGTGGTACAGGTTAGCCCGTGTGCTAATGCTACCGCAAGGCGGCTGTTCCGGGCATAAGACTCCCCCTTCGTGCCGTGTTTTGGGATCCGGGGAGGAGGGGTCTTACACAGGCTCCCTCAAGTGTTGCATCGGGAGCAATGTCGAGGCAGGAGTCTCGGACCTGCTATACATGTGGTAGAGTGGGGCATCTAGCCCGTAACTATCGGGTTGGTCCACCAAAGGTTGAAAAGAAGACAGGAGCGTCATATGATGACAAGGAAAAGGCAGTGGTGGAGTCCATGGAATCCCAGGCGCAACCCCGAGTGTATAATCTTGGCCACCAGGAGGCCATAAAGCAAAGTGACGTTGTCACAGGTACGCGGTAACATTTTTGATCGCTGCTTTTGCTATTCCATACCTTGTTTGTAGCTTGTATATGATGTGTTTGTATTAGGCTTTGTCCTGATTCGAGACTGTCCGGCGAGAGCACTGTTTGATATTGGTGCTTCTCATTCATTTCTATCAGTGGACTTCGTGTCACGGATCGGTGTACCGATTCGTATGGTGGCAGATAGTGTGAAGGTGTTATTACCAAATGTATGTGTAATGCATGCGGATAGGTCTTGTTTTGTGGAGGTACGAATAGGAATTTGGGATTTCGGGTTGAAAGCATCGATGCTGCCGATATCGGAGTTTGATGTGATCTTTAGTATGGACTGGCTCTCGGAGCAGCGTGCCTATATAGATTGCAAATCAAAGGAAGTCACACTGGGGCAGAATACCAAACGAGCAACGAAGTTCGCTGGTATACGAGGGTCAAGCATGACATTAATGTCTGCTCTTCAGGTGGTTAAGGTGGTTCGGAAAGGCGCGGAGTTATTCTTTACGCTTGTTGAGGTTGTTGAGCCAAAGACCAGTGTTGAGGTTATTGAGTGTGTTTCTGAAGGAGCTTCCGGGATTACCACCATAGCGGGAGATTGATTTCTCGATTGAGATGGTGCTAGGTGCAAAACCTGTGGCCCACTCGCCATATCGAGTAGCTTCAAAGGAAATGGCCGAACTAAAAGTTCAACTGCAAGAATTGTTGGAACAGGGATACATACGCCCAAGTATGTCTCCTTGGAGCGCACCTGTTCTTTTTGTGAAAAAGAAGGATGGTAGCCTGTGATTGTGTATCGATTATCGTGAATTGAACAAGTTGACAGAGAAAAATAAATATCTGATTCCACGGATAGATGACTTGTTTGACCAACTAGCGGGATCGACAGTATACTCAAAGCTGGATTTGAAATCGGGCTACTATCAGTTGCGAATTCGGGAAGGTGACATTCCCAAGACAGCGTTTGGAACACGCTACGGTCATTACGAGTTCACTATAATGCCGTTTGGACTGTGTAATGCGTCATCGGTGTTTATGGATCTAATGCACCGAACATTCCGAGAGTACTTGGACCTGTTTGTGTTTGTCTTCATTGATGATATCTTGGTGTACTCTCAATCAGAAGAAGATCATGCGAACCATTTACGGTTGGTGTTGCATACCCTGCGGAGAAATAAGCTCTATGCCAAATTCACAATGTGTGAGTTTTGGCTATCGTCAGTGGCTTTCCTTGGCCATGTGGTGAGTGGAGAGGGCATTGCGGTGGATCCGTCAAAGATAAGAGCCATCCGGGAGTGGCCAGTGTTGTCTTCGGTGGCCGAAGTTAGGAGTTTCCTTGGACTGGCAGGCTACTACAGACATTTTGTAGAAAACTTCTCACGGATCGCTTTGCCTCTTAGCACGTTGACGAGAAAGGAACAGAAGTTTGTTTGGACACCGAAGTGCGCGCGAGCTTTTGAAGAGCTAAAAAGTCGTTTGACCACGGCGCCCATTTTGATATCGCCATGTGGTACTGACGGCTATGAGATTTATAGTGATGCTTCATGGAGCGGCTTAGGTTGTGTTCTTCTTCAGTTTGGAAGGGTGATCGCTTATGGTTCACGCCAGTTGAAAGTGCATGAGCGAAACTATCCCGTCCACGATTTGGAATTGGCAGCAGTGATTTTTGCACTTAAATTATGGCGTCACTATCTATATGGCGTAAAAGTGGATATATTTATGGGCCATAAGAGTCTAAAGTACCTATTGAATCAGAAGGATCTCAATATGCGACAACGAAGGTGGCTGGAGTTCCTTGGGGACTACACCTTTGATATTCACTACACTCCCGGGAAATGAAACGTGGTCGCAGATGTCTTGAGTCGTAGGACTCCGTCAAGGTAAAATTGGTTATAGATACATGATGAGCGTCTGATCCAGGAGTTGGAAGCGTTAGAGATTTCTTGTGTTGACAAGAATTCCACAGCAAATGCATGCTTGAACTGGATGGAGGTATAGTATGTTCTTGCCGACAAAATTCGGTGAGCAACAAAACTTGATGAAAGTCTGCAACGCTATGCAGTGGATGAGTCAACTGCCTAATTCTCCTAGGATGACGGCCTTTTACAGAAAAAGGGTCGTTTGTGCATTCCAAGTCTGGGTAAACTAAGGGAAGAATTGATGTATGAGGCTCACTTTACGAAATACTCAATTCACCCAGGGAGCACAAAGATGTACAAAGACATGAAAACGTTGTTCTGGTGGACAGGTTTAATGAAAGACATAACACATTATGTGGCTAAATGTCAAACCTGTGCTTTAGTGAAGGCTGAATGCCAGAAGCCTGGAGGTTTCCGGAAGACGCTACCTATTTCGGAGTGGAAGTTTGATGATATCTCAATGGATTTAGTGCATGGTTTGCCGAGGTCTCAATGCGGTAATGATTCGATTTGGGTGATCGTAGATCGGTTGACGAAAGTGACTGACTTCCTTCCAAACAAGAGCGACGATTCAGTGGAATTCTCGGCGAAACTCTATGTTGAGCAAATCATACGATTGCACGGTGTTCCCCGTAGCATCGTAAGTGATCGTGACGGGCGATTCACATCGAATGATTGGAGGCTAATCCATCAATTGTTAGGATCAAAGTTAACGTTCAGTATGGCCTTTCATCCCCAAACTGATGGCCAGACTGAGAGAACCAACAGAACGATGGAGTACATGCTCCAAATGTGTGTCTTGGATTTTGGTAAGAGGTGAGAGGATCATCTCTACATGGTAGAATTTGCCTATAACAATACCTACCAAGCGAGTATATGTATGGCAGCGTTTGAAGCTTTGTATGGTCGAAAAGGTCGTACACCATTAGCTTGGGCAGAAACAGGCGAATCTAAACTATATAAGCATAAGGAAGTCGAAGAAGCTCATTCGATGATACGCTCTATTCGGGAGAGACTACTGATAGCCTAAGATAGACAAGCCAAATATTTCAACGCCAAGCACCGAAATGTTGAGTTTGCGATTGACAATTGGGTATATTTGAAAATCAAACCCTTCAAAGGCGTGTACAGAATTCGGCGCTTTAAAAAGTTAAGTCCACGATATCTTGGTACATTTGAAATGGTGGAAAGAGTTGGCGAAGTTGCTTATCGGCTCACTCTTTCGGATGAATTGAGCGGATTGCATGATGTGTTCCACATTTCAATGCTTCAAAAAGCCGTAAAAGATCAAGCTCAAGTGATTGTGAATGATCATATACCGATTGAATTTGGGCTAACGACGAAAGTTACACCTATTCGGATCGAGGATAAAGCCGATAAGCAGTTGCGGAACAAGACAATTGGTATAGTCAAGGTCCGATGGGACATCTGCGGCCATGAAGAGCTAACATGGGAGTGGGAGCAGACCATGCATGCTGAATTTCCCGAACTATTCGTTTAAACTTATATAACAGTTTGTGTTGTACAGAACATAAAATGTTGAACAAATTTTTGGTTGAAGAGTATCCTGAGTACTGTATGCAAATTTCGGGACAAAATTTCTTGTAAGGAGGGGAGGATTAAAACGCCCCAAATCTCGAGGATGAATTGGCTGAGTAGGGTGGGCAACACGGCCTGGGACACGGGCGTGTATAAGGCCGTGTCCTGCTCTGTATGAGGCAACATGGCCGGGGATACAGGCATGTCCATGGCCGTGTCCTGCACTCGAGTGTTGGCAGGACGGTCTCGAGTGAGCTCAACAAAATGTGCTCGATGACCCTCGAGTTGGGTACACAGCCTGTGACACGGGCGTGTCCAGGGCCGTGTCCTGCTTTACGCTCGACGTGTTCTCGAGTGAGCTCGACGAAATGCACTCGACGATCCTCGGGTTGGGCACACGGCATGTGACATGGGCTTGTCAAGGGCTATGTCCTTCTCTGTGCTTGACAGGTCTGTGAGGCAGCTAAACACGGGTTGGAAACGGGCGTGTCCAAAGTCGTGTCTAGCACACGGCCTATAACACGGGAGTGTCATAGGGCCGTGTCCAGGTCAGGTCATGTCGGTTTCTTTGCAGTTTAAGGCACACGGCCTGTGACACGGGCGTGTCACAGGTCGTGTCCAGCCCAGGAAAGTATTTTTCAGGGCTTTTCGTGGCCATTCATTCCTTTCAACTAGGATCCAACGGTCATGAGATTTCCCTGCTGATATAAGGCCATGAGTTGAGGATAACTCTCCCAGTATCAAAGGCCTTTCTCTCTCTTTCTAAAGAGGTAAAGAGTGGGGAGAGCAAGGAAGGAGGAGGAGGAATATGGCTGTCGGTTGATGTAGATGTACGCATTAGAGCCGAATTATAACTACGGACGCGCACGACTATCTCTTCACGATGAATTATACGCTCACACAATTGTTCTATGCCGCTCCACACTATCACATTCATTCAATTTCACGCTAGCGTACGGGTAGCCAAACCGTTTCGAGATCCAATAAGGGCGATAGGCCGGTATCCGATCAAGGTAAAAAGGACCAATATTGGATCTGGACGAGCGAAGGTTGTACCCAAAGAGATCTACCGAAAATAATCACGAATTTGGAAAAGGTAGATCTCTCCCAATAAAAGACAACGAGGGGTCGCCAAACCCTTTACGAAATTAAGTCGATCAAGAAAACAACGCAAAACAATTAAAGCTAATCACGAAATTTCAAATGATTTCAAAATTTAATGCCAGAAATTCCACCACAAGATTATTTAAGGAAAGAAACACACGAAAGTGGAAAGGCTCGTTACCCAACCGGAATGGATGATTCTGATTCACTCGGCGAGGATCGTTCTTCAACGGCTCCACCAGAATCACGCCGGTAGGAGTGAAATTCGTCCGTCTTCGTCACGTTACGCTGGAAATGGAAAGTCCCGTCGAAATCTTCTTAATATGGAAGTAAATATCTTCAAGTATGGCAAGAGAGAAATAAGGTGGCGGTTGTCTTGGTGGAGGCCGAGGCAGCTTGGGTTGGCCCTGATGGTGGTGTTTCGGGTAGGAGCAATGAGGAGGGTGGTCGGCTCTTGTTGGAGGGAAAAGGAAGAGGTGGCGGCCTTGGGAGTTGTGGATGGTGGCTCGGGTAGGAGAGGAGTGGTGGCCGGGTTGGACAAAGAGGTAGGGAGGAGGAAAAGCCGAGATTTGAGAGAGGGGATGAGAGGTGGCCGGCGGCCAAGGAGAGAGAAGGGGGAGCAAGAGAAAGATCGGCCAAGAGATGAGGAAGGAGGAAGCTTCAAGAGGTAAGGATTTTCAAAATTCTTTTCATTCAATATTCTCCAAATAGAGGGGGGGACATGCCTATATATAGGCTACAACAACAACAACACTCCAACTGGCTACATGCAGCCCAAACATGAAAACATGAAAATAAAACACACACATACATCATGATTTTATATCATAACCATAATGTACATATTACATGAAATAAAAGTGCAATTATTAAAAATAAAACACACAAAGCATGGATTAATAATTAATAATAATTTGATAATAATTATTATTAATTATTAATAAATCGGCTTGCGATCCGGACGCCTATTATGGCGAGGCTCTTCATGGTCATTTGTCAGTGCGCCGTCTTCAAGGTGTTGCGCGCCGTAGTCTCCATCAATCCTCCCCCGCTCGAAAATACACATCACCGATGAGTGGATGTTACTACACCAGCGTGGGAGAGCTACAACCAAACGTGCTACCCCCGATCCAAACGGCCAATGGACATCGGAGACTGGACGATCATGCCAACGACGCAGGTAGTGGCCAACATCGCCACAAGTAGAGGAAAGCACTTCAACCTGGAGTATCCTGTAATGCAAAAAGATGGTCCTGGGGAACCTCGGAAAAGCATTAGGCAATAAAGGAAGAAAAATTTCAACATCAACTACAAACGTACCTCCAGTGAAGACCGAAAAAGAAAGCGATCCAGGCACAAACTCACTACCCAACCCATAAGAGAACAAAGTGGAGCCAAACGGACAGGCAAATAACTCAAGTGGTGGAAAAACATACAGCGTTAAATCAGAAACATTAAAAATAGGGGTATCACCCCAATCAGTGAAAAACCTCAAAAGTAGTGCGCGTTCTCTTAATGTCATTAAATTCCGCAAATGGTCCAGCTCGCCAACTCGCCCACTTTCTATAGTGCCCGAAGGCAACCGTTCAGAGACGAGACGCACCAAGTCAAAATCGCAAATTATACCGTAAGACGCTCTTTTTTGTAAGCTAGCAAGAATTCGAATAGATTGTTGTAACGTGGTTGGCGCTTCACTACAGTGCTTACGTAAATGAAATTCATTGCGAGCATCATCTTGTGCAAACGTACTTAGTGCATTCGGTGATAACGGAACGACATAAGGCGGCACCAACGGAACTAAATCTGTTGGCGCCGAGGGAATCTCATCAGGAGGCACTAAAAGCGGCCCTATCCGAAACATATAATTCGATAAGTGAGTTTCTTTAGAATTTATGGAGGATAAAATTAGGATAAAGGAGATAGTCGCCACAGAAATAAAATCTAAAACATCCGAGGGTGTGACCAACGATGGACTCATAGGGTAATAGGCCGTCAAAGGGGACATGTCCCAAGGAGGAGCTAAGTCCTTCTCAACGTCGAAGCATGGGTTTAACGTCCAAGAAGGATCACCAGGTTGAAAGCCTTTAAAGTCATATGAAAATTCAAACAATGGATTCGCCCTTATAGAAAATTCATCTGACATGTCTACCAATTCATTAGATATATCATGTAATTCAGAATCAGTGGTCGGGTCATAGGTCGGCAACAATAATACGAGATCTGGAGGCACTAACGGGTCCTCATCTGGGGGAACTGGCAGAATGAACTCAGGGGGCACGGTTGAACTCCAGAAATCAATCGTACCACACTCATGTCCTAAATGATCAGTACGTCGAGTCAACGGGTCAGGGGGATGAGTCGGTAAAATCAAACCCGAGGTACAATCCAAAAAGTCGTCCAATAATGCAACTTCCTTGCGTACAATTTCTTCTGACACACTATCCAAGTTATTTAATTTAGAATCAATTATGGTCTCAAACAAGGGTAGAATTGAGCCCGACGGAAGCTTTAAATCGGGAACGTCAGATAAAGGTGTTTGCATCAAAGAAATATCGTTCTGGCTCATAGCACTAAAATCATCCAAGCATAACTTGTTCACCAACGGTAAGTCTTCCCAATCAGTCGGAACGTCCAATATTTCAGGATCATCAGAACAGTCCTCAATATATCTCGGTCTAAGAGGATCCAGCTCGAGTCCGAACAGATCATATCCTAAGTCACTACTAAGTAAACTCTCATCATCAAGTAAAATGCCTACCGACTCAGGTGTAATCTCAACAGGAGTAACCGTAGGCTCCAAAATGTCGTCGATGGGGAGTAGGGATGATTCCTCAATGGTGGAATCCTCATCCAGGTCACTAGGGTAACCAATATCCTCATCGTCACTCAAATCGCCAGTGTATTCAGCCTCATCCTCAGTGACGGGCATTGTCCTAGGCACGACCTTAGACTCATCAGGGGAGTCTATAACTAAATCAGACAACTCTTTCACACCGCACCTAACTATCAAATCCTTAAAGAGTTGCATATAATCGGAGACCGACTTGTTCCCTTGTTGAAGGGGGGCCAAATATTCAGTTTTGTTCTGTTGGATCTGGGCATTTGGTTTATAGTCAGTCATATAGCTTGGTATGGAACTAGTGCCATAACGATACTCACACACAGGCTCGGTGTTGGTAGTACGGAGATAGGCGGGATCAAATTGATCCGAAAGGAGGCTACGCATCGCCTGCCAATTATGTTGATAACCATCAACACGATGCTCTTCGTTCATCCAAAATAACTGGGCTTGACCTATTAACCGCTCTCGGGCAAAGTGAATCTTTTGGGGGTCATCCCATCCGTAACACTTAAAATGAAGTTCTATACCCTTAAGCCAATCCCTAAAAATTTTAGGACACCCTAAACCATCATAAGTAGGACAAGTGTGGCATTGCCTAGGGGAAAACTTAGTCATGCATTTATCATACCAAAAGTCCAACCGGGAAACGTGAACGTCATAGGCCATAATTTTGGATTTTTTTTGAAATTGGAAATTTGAATTTTAAACTTTGAAACTTGAAATTGGAAATTTGAAATTTTGAAATTTCAAATTTGAAATTTGAAATTTAAATTTTGAAATTTGAAATTTAAAATTTGAATTTTGAAATTTTGAAATTTGAATTTTGAAATTTAAATTTTGAAATTTGAATTTTGAAATTTGAAATTTGACATTTTGAAATTTGAAATTTGAAATTTTGAAATTTGAAATTTGAAATTCGAAATTTAAATTTTGAATTTTGAATTTTGAATTTTGAAATTTGAATTTTGAAATTTTGAAATTTGAAATTTTGAAATTTTGAAATTTGAAATTTGAAATTTAAAATTTAAATTTTGATTTTTGAAAGTTGAATTAATGTAGACGTACGCATTAGAGCCGAATTATAACTACGGACGTGCACGACTATCTCTTCACGATGAATTCTACGCACACACAATTGTTCTATGCCGCTTCACACTATCACATTCATTCAATTTCACGCTAGCGTACGGGTAGCCAAACTGTTTCGAGATCCAATAAGGGCGATAGGCCGGTATCCGATCAAGGTAAAAAGGACCAATATTGGATCCGGACGAGCGAAGGTTGTACCCAAAGAGATCTACCGAAAATAATCACGAATTTGGAAAAGGTAGATCTCTCCCAACAAAAGACAACGAGGGCTCGCCAAACCCTTTACGAAATTAAGTCGATCAAGAAAACAACACAAAACAATTAAAGCTAATCACGAAATTTCAAATGATTTCAAAATTTAATGCCAGAAATTCCACCACAAGATTATTTAAGGAAAGAAACACACGAAAGTGGAAAGGCTCGTTACCCAACCGGAATGGATGATTCCGATTCACTCGGCGAGGATCGTTCTTCAATGGCTCCACCGAAATTACGCCGGTAGGAGTGAAATTCGTCCGTCTTCGTCGCGTTACGCTGGAAATGGAAAGTCCCGTCGAAATCTTCTTAATATGGAAGTAAATATCTTCAAGTATGGCAAGAGAGAAATAAGGTGGCGGTTGTCTTGGTGGAGGCGGAGGCAGCTTGGGTTGGCCCTGATGGTGGTGTTTCGGGTAGGAGGAAGGAGGAGGGTGGTCGGCTCTTGTTGGAGGGAAAAGGAAGAGGTGGCGGCCTTGGGAGTTGTGGATGGTGGCTCGGGTAGGAGAGGAGTGGTGGCCGGGTTGGAGAAAGAGGTAGGGAGGAGGAAAAGCCGAGATTTGAGAGAGGGGATGAGAGGTGGTCGACGGCCAAGGAGAGAGAAGGGGGAGCAAGAGAAAGATCGGCCAAGAGATGAGGAAGGAGGAAGCTTCAAGAGGTAAGGATTTTCAAAATTCTTTTCATTCAATCTTCTCCAAATAGAGGGGGGGACATGCCTATATATAGGCTACAACAACACTCCAACATCATGATTTTATATCATAACCATAATGTACATATTACATGAAATAAAAGTGCAATTATTAAAAATAAAACACACAAAGCATGGATTAATAATTAATAATAATTTGATAATAATTATTATTAATTATTAATAAATCGGCTTGCGATCCGGACGCCTATTATGGCGAGGCTCTTCACGATCATTTGTCAGTGCGCCGTCTTCAAGGTGTTGCGCGCCGTAGTCTCCATCACCGGTGGAGCTTCAGAACCCCGAATCGCGTGGCGAATCCAGATTCGTGGAGGCAAGGCTATTGCGGTGCTTTTCATCTGGCTAGTTTTCCATGGCTCCAAAGCAATCATCAAGGGTAACGATCTTTCTTCCTTGGACATGTGAAGTCCTTAATTTGGCATATGCATGAGTTTCCCCCACCAAAATGTGGATTGTTGAGGGATTCCCCTGGGGTTGATTCTGATATCCCCAAGATGTCTTGCATATAGATCCGGAAATGTGTAGTACGGAATATGCATAATGTGTGAAGCCCATCTGGACAGGTTGGTCTGGATTGGTGATGTTTATTTTGCGAACCAGAGAAGACTCCACGTATAAATAAGTATGTTTGTGGATTCGGTGGGTTGTGCCTGTAAAGGGTAGTAGTAGGAAGTACTGGAGTGAATGTCCAGGAAAATATCCACAAAGTGCTTGTGCTATATGCTTGAAAGTCCAGTGTTTCTGGCACTACAGGTGGCTGTAGGGATTGCTGGATGGTTGATCCAGATAAGGTTAGGGCTGGGGACGGAAAGTGAGTTCTGCCGCTAATGTCGGACGATAGTGAGTGTCGCTGGCGATGACTCCTAGCTAACCTGCGATTGTGAAGCCAGTCATTAGGGGACAATGTGGCTATTTATGAGCTTTGGGAGCTCTTAAAAAGCTTCGTGCCGAACGGATAAGGGGAGGCCGACCCGCATCCTTCTGGTCATAGAACTGACGATTTGAGTAATGGGAAAAGACTGAACTGTCTCCGCGTTATGGTGGTCCTCCATGAGTGCCTGGGTTATTAACATTCGGCAAAAACACATAATGAGAGTCTTAGGCCTGTGCGCCATTAAGACAAAAGTCTCCGACTGAAGTACGTAGAGCGAAATGCTCAAGTTTGTCGTTGGGCTTCAGGCCTTGAATGGCTGTGGGACCCTGGTATTTCCGGTACACTAAGAATATGCTCTGAGTGCACGGAGCGTCGGGCCGTGTGGTCGGTGTTTGTGATGTATTGATTGTGCGTGAGTGCATATTGTGTTATATATATGTTTGCTTGTAAAATACTATGCCTGTAGGGAAGGAATACCACTGCCCCGGGTAAGGGGTAGGGTCGTTATAAATTGGTCAGCTGAACGCTGACCGTTACCTTGTTTGCCACCATTGCGGTGGATTGTCCCTTGCAGGTGCAGGAGAGCCGAGCGAAAAATAGGGGTTTGAAGCCCTTGCTGTTGTTGCTGCTGCTATGCTGTCCCTCGAAGGCCAAAGAATTTCATATGATGTTACTTTCATGTGCGGCCGGCCTGCGTGCCGATGTATGAAATCCATAGTTATAAAGCTTAACTAACTTGCAATGTATTTGGAGAACATTCCTTCGTGTTGTTATATATATAAATGTTGGTTTATATATTGTGGATATTCAAATGAGGAGTTCAAACAACTTAAAAGCTTCCACTAGAATGCTCTGAGTTAGGACATAAATGTTTTTTTTGATATTAACCTGTAACTTCGTTGCCTGTTTGTGGCATATGGTGTGGGGCTCCGACCGGACCTTCTATTATATGTCATATAACAGATGTAGGTGTTACATTTGAGAATAGATTCGAGAAGAGGAGAGCGACATGCTCCTTTCCATCCGCGTAGAAAAGCTTCGCCATGGCTCCAAAGAGAACTACAAGGGTAACAAATTTCTCCTGGACAAGTGTAGTCCTCAATATACATATTCACATGGATCCCTTCACCAAAAGGTGGAAAAAAGGGTGGATTCCAATAGGTAGATCGGTTTGATCCCCATATATTCCTACATTTAGATCCGAAAATGTAGAGTATGAAATAGGCATGCTGTGAGAAGCCCATCTGGACAAGTTGGTCTGGATTGGTGATGTTTAATATGTATGCCGGAGGAGACTCCGTGGATATGCGTGTGAAGTACGTGTGAAATTCGGGTTCTAGGGGTGTGAAGGAAGCTGTATCAAAGTACTGGAATCATTTCCAAGAAAACACCCAGGAAAGATCACAGTTTGGAGAACTGTTGATATCGTCGGGCGATAGTGAGGATCACCAGGCGATAGCCCTAGTGAGCTGGAATGTTGTGTGACCTGTCTTAAAGAGACCTGGGGGTCACTATATGCAAAGTTATGAGCTTAAAGTGCCCAGCAATGGTGTGTACCAGCCTGAAATGGTAAAGAGTAGTGTGGCTTATAATGAGTGTCGTGAAGGCCAACTACTGTGCCATCAAGTTAAGTACCTTTGAACGACTGGGTCGTCAAGTTAAGTACCTTTGAATGGGCAGTCGGTCGTCAAGTTAAGTACCTTTGAATAACGTAGTAGTCAAATTAAGTACATCTGAATGACAAAGATACCGTTAAGTCGTGGACCTCTGAACAGTGGTGATACACGGGGGAGCCCGGTAGACCGAAAATGTGCCCTGTGTGCACGGGGCGTGTGGTCGTTGGGCCAACGTCTGTGATGAATGGTGCTTAAATGCACTTTGTTGTTACCATTATATATATATATATATATATATATATATATATATATATATATATATATGATATGCCTTATTTGTAGTGATGGAGAAATGCTGCCCCGAGTAAGGGGTGGGATCGTTATAAACGGGTTAGCAAAATGCTGATTGTTGCTTTGTTTACCACATTTTGGTGGCCCTTTTGTGCAGGTGCTGGTGAGCCAAGTGGAAAGTTGTGGGCTGAAGCCTATATGCTGTAATTAGCTGGCCCTCGAAGGCCCAAAAGAGAATATTTATTATTTTTATGTGTGGTCGGTCTGCGTGCTGATGTATAAAACCACTTGTTGAATATGAAATAGTTGTAATAAGGCTACGACTGAAACATGTAATGGAATAAATGTGTATGTTATGTCATTCTTTTTTGTAGTGGACATTCTCATTATGAGTGGTTTCTAACATTAAAATGCTTTCGTTAGAATGATATGTGGTAGGACATGTTTCTACTTGAACTTGGGTTTGACAATAACTTGTAATCTCCTTACATGTGTGTAGTATATGGCATTGGGCCTCGGCCGGACCTTCTGTCATATGCTAAGCGATGGATGGGGGCCTTACATTAGGGGTGCAAGTTGAGTTGAGTCGGCTCGAAAGCTCAATGAGCTTGCTCGAAAAAATATCGACTCGAGCTCGAGCCCGATTTCGAGCCGAGCTCGATCTTAAGTAACACTGTTCACGAGCTCGTGAGCTGGCTTGCGAGATTTTTTAATTAAATAATATATATTATTAGTCGTAAATATTTTAATATATTATAATATTAATATAATATTATTAAACTAATAATAAGTTCGAGCCGAGCTCGAGCTCGAGCCTTTTAAAATAGTCTCGTCGAGCTCGAGCTCGAGCTCGAGCCAGCTCTTTTTGATGAGCTCGACTCTAGCTCGAATTGTTTGCAGGCCTAAAAAGTACTAAAAGAGATTTTATGTTCGTTAAAATAGAGTGACATTTGATTTAAAAGGATGTCATGAGTATGAGATATGAATATTGATCTTTTATACTTTGAAAATAACTAACATGCAACCTAACACTAATCCTTCTCAGAGAGCAAGTTGGTAAAACAAACCAGCAAGAAAATAACATAGCAGCTGGAAAATAGTCTAATATCTACAATAATTCACTTTGGTCATCAACAACCTAACACGAACTCACAGAATAATATGTATGTCTGAACCAAAGTAAGAACAACAAAATTACCTCACGAATGTGAGGGAAGAACTATTGCTACTACTGCAGAATGCCTGAGGCCACCAACTCTAACTACTCAAACCGCTACTGCTCCGAGCCCAAGGCATTCAAAAAAAAAGAAAATCTCAGCAAGAATGTGCAAGTGGCGGGAAAGATCAAAATTCAAATAGTCAGACAAGCCAAGAGGGTTACCAACCTGATTCATACTAACTGAAAGAAAACCTTAGTATCCAATATTAAATAAACAGTAAGTGTAAGAGAAAATACAAGGGGTTAGATAAAACTAAAACTCACACCAAGTGCGAGTGATTTCAAACTTCACTAATCATATATGAGTATAGATATATGTAACGCCCTGACTTTCCGGCAATTATATAATTCTCTTGTTGACGTCATAATGACGTAAGGGGCGTTGCGTAGCGTGGAGTTGATGACGCGTCGTCGTTAGTGCGTTTCCGCGTCTATTCGATCTAGTCGGCCAAATTCATAAATCCTTGCCAAAAATGGAAAATTTTACATTGGAAAATTTAATTGATTAATTTCTGACATGCTCATCAAGTTTCGTCGCGATCCGAGCGATTTTCGAGCCTCGGCGAATTTTCGAAATTTTGGAAAATTTATGTTCGTCATAGACTTTGAGGATTTATATTTCAAGAACAGCTCGTCGGATTCTGGTTTTGATTTCGCCGTTAGATTTGTAGCATTGGTGTTCGCATTAGGTGCAAGTTTCATTTAATTCGGCGCTCGTTTGGGCTTCCGTGCTGAGTCTTCTCGAGAAACATTGGTTCTACTCGATTAGCCTGTTTTAGATTTTACTCGGGCGCAGTTTTGAGGGTCAAAACGGCGTCGTATCAAAAAATGGTCAACATGAAATTTGTTCGTCTCGACGAGATATACAACTTTCATGTTGACCACTTGTCGATTTGAGGTCGTTTTAAATCCCTAATTCCGTTGTTTCCGACATAACTCGAGTGGTGAGCTGCTACTCGAGTATATGCTGCTTCTACTCGAGTAAGTCATGTTTTTACTCGAGTAATGAGCCTCTACTCGAGTATATTGTGTTACTACTCGAGTAGGTATGTTATTACACAAGTAGGTATGTTACTACTCGAGTAGGTATGCTGTTACTCGAGTAGGTATGATGCTACTCGAGTAGGTATGCTTCCACTCGAGTAGGCTGTTTCAGTCTGCGTTCAGAGACCGTTTTGAGGGTCAAAACGGTGTCGTATCAAAACATGATCAACATGAAATTTGTTCGTCTCGTCGAGATCTACAACTTTCATGTTGACTACTTTTCGATTTGAGGTTGTTTTAAATCCCTAATTCCATTGTTTCCGACATAACTCGAGTGGTGAGCTGCTACTCGAGTATATGCTGCTTCTACTCGAGTAAGTCATGTTTTTACTCGAGTAATGAGCCTCTACTCGAGTATATTGTGTTACTACTTGAGTAGGTATGTTATTACTCGAGTAGGTATGTTACTACTCGAGTAGGTATGATGCTACTCGAGTAGGTATGATGCTACTCGAGTAGGTATGCTGTCACTCGAGTAGGTTGTTTCAGTCTGCGTTCAGAGGCCGTTTTGAGGGTCAGAACGGCATCGTATCAAAACCTGGTCAACATGAAATTTGTTCATCTCGACGAGATCTACAATTTCATGTTGACCACGTTTCGATTTGAAGTCATCGTAGACCTCTATTTTGGGTTCCCTCAAAACCGCTCGAAATAAACCGTTTTTGATAAAACTTTTTATAAACATATATATATATATATATATATATATATATATATATATATATATATATATATATATATATATATATATATATATATATATATAATCTTATCTTATGAGAGTTAAAATCAACAGAAGACATCTTTTTCTTCTCTTGACCAAACCAGAGCGTCGTGACGACAGAGCTCTAAGTCGGAAATCTTCCGTTGGCCGCCGGCAGAGCTCCAGTACTCGAAATTTCCAACCGATCATAGATCTGGAAAGCTCTCGTCGAGAGCTACGCTATCGTGGTAATTTCTTTTCTCATCGCTTGAGTTTTCTCGTTAGGGTTTTTCGGCCCTAACCTCTATTTCGGCCATTTTCGTTCAGATTTCGACTCCTAACGTCTTCTTTTGCCCCGATCTGCGACGTGGGGTGATTCAGAGGATTTTTCCGGTAAAAACGAGGCAAGTGGTATTCTTGCTCTCCCTCTTGCTCCTATATTCTAAATTTTTGCTGCAATTATTTGAGGTCATCATGTTTCAATTAATTAGAAACCTGTCCTGAAATTATAATTCTCTTTCTCTTTCCCTTGGATTTCGACTTGTTGTCCCTAAAACCATAACCCCAAAATTTTAGTCTGTATAATTGGTAAACGAATCGGTTGTCGTGCCGTTGTAACCTTCGAGTCATCTTTATCATTGTGACGCCTTGTACGTTCCGTTAATTTTGATTAAACTTCACCTGCTCGACCTTGACATGCTCTTTTGCAGTACATTTTGTTGGTTAACCTTGTGTCTGTGATGAATAAAAAAATAACTATGCTTGTTTAATTTGTAACTAAAGAAACACAGATGAACTGTGAGCGTTGGGGTTTCTCCCTCGGCATAGTGTTTAATACTCAGATGAACTGTGTGCGTTGGGGTTTCTCCCTCGGCATAGTGTTTAATACTCAGATGAACTGTGCGTGTTGGGGTCCTCCCTCGGCATAGTGTTTAATACTCAGATGAACTGTGGGCGTTGGGGTCCTCCCTCGGCATAGTGCTTAATGCTCAGATAGACTGTGCGCGTTGGGGTTTCTCCATCGGCATAGTAATTATTAATGAAAGTTTGAACTTCTGTCTTGTTAATGTGTTAAGCCTTTCTTGCTCGGCTAGTTTTACTGTTGCTTACTTTTACTCTGCTGACCGTTTTGTTGCAGTCGTTTTTCATTCTCCTTCATTTTGAGGTTTGTGTAGTCTATTTTTACTCTTGCACTACTTGTGACTTATTTCTGAGGTGTTCTTCTTTTGAATGCCTCAGAACCAGAGCTGTAGCAGGTTTAGCTGACAGTGTTGGGCTTCTGGTGCTGCTGGTGCCTGCGGCCGTTTGATTCCACCTCTGAGCTCGAGGTAGTTGTCTTTGTTCAGACTTGTCATATTTTACTATGGGTTCGTGTCAGTTGTTGACGCCCATAGACTTTGACTTTTCTGTGATGGACTACATGCTTCTGTTACTGCTGTTACTGCTGTTACTTTTTACCTGATTGTTCTTGCTGTCTGAGAAGGATTTATGTTAAGATGCATTTAGTTATTTTAAAGTAAACAAAACTGCATTTCCGGAATATTGGCATGGCATGACTTCAACTGCTAAATCTACTACTTTTAAGCGTACAAAAGATTTCTATATATCTCTAGTAAATGTAGAAGTCACATCATCATTTCATGACACTGGACCCTCACTCCCACATAGGATAACAATTGGGCTAACTCAGTACTTTCCGCCGCGTAAAAGATGTATATTTTCTCACCTATGGACAGTAGTCCACTTGACCGAGGGACACGGTCATTAACTCTATTAATTTATATGCATAGTTCTTAACTAAAAGTTATAAATCTTTTACTTTAGGTAAATGTGAGGACGGGCTGCCTGAGCGTCGGCAGTTGTCCCCTGCTTGGCGTGGCATCACTGCGCGTGGTTTCTCTACTCTGACGTATTTTTGAATACGGAGAAAATGCGGGTCGAGACAGTTGGTATCAGAGGGAGGTCTTGCAAGAGGGTTGGTTGGTTTGGCAAGCTAGTCGAATATCTTTCCCTTAAGCAAAACCCTAATCGTATCATTTCATTGCATACACACACCGATATGTCATCAGTAGATCTTGATGGAAGCACGAACACTACACTCATGGCATGATAAGAAGTATATGGGGCATATTATATAGTATGGGATGCATAATATGTGTTTGTATATGAATCCACCATAGGTGGCAACATGTGACGGTTATGTAGTATGGGATGCATAACCATCATCACATGGATGCCCATTAGCACGTTTACTTTCTTCGTTACATACAATATTATGTAGTATGGGATGCATAACATTGTATGTGTACGCCGCTCATAACATGCACTAAGGCCTTTTTAGAATGCATAGCACTGCATACATAACATACCATTGCATAAGCACACGTGCCAAGTTAAAGATCTGCACGATGACATATGTACACCCATGATTTGAGATGAAACTTAAACATTCATGCATTCATATTATAGGCACAAGTTAGAAGCATAACATCATTTTATGATTTCCCAGAGCAAGGTAACAGCAAGAGCAAGTGTTTGTTTGTTCCTGATTGGGTATTCGAGTTTTCTAGCTTCAGTGTCGTAAGCTAGGACCTTGATAAGTTGTTTGTTCGTATCGGTAAAATATGAACCCGAAACAGTTTACTAAGGCAATACCTTCCCAGTTTGTGATGTCTTAGGCAAGGTTTGACTGGATATCCGTTTATTCTATAGAATGCCACCTAAACGCGTTGCGACGAGGTTGACTCCCCAGTCAGAGGGTGAGTCTTCTGGTGCCCAGAGCGAAGCGGTGATCGAAGCGCTGCGGCAAAGTAATGAGACCCTGGTAAGGCAGATGGTGGACATGCAGTCCCAGGTGCAATCGTTGTTGGCTGTCATCTCCGGGCAGCAGACCAGAGCGCAGGGCCCTGCTGTGGACCAAGCTGTTCATACTCCCCATGCTGCTCTAGTTCCCCCAATCGCACTGCCGCCTGAGATGAATTTCATTTCTCACTTCCAGCGATTAGGACCTCCTTCTTATGATGGTAGGGCAGACTTCATGGCATTGGACGACTGGATTATTGTCATGGAAGAAATGTTTTCCTACTCTGGCGTTTCTCCCGATCAAAAGGTGATGATTGTGGCATATCAGCTCAAGGGTCTTGCGAAGAGTTGGTGGATCAGAGAAAAAGAGAACCTTTCTGATGGGTGCTCGTAGGAATCGTTCAAGAGTATGTTACTGAAGAAGTTCCTACCATCGGTCGAGCGAGACCGCCTAATGAATAACTTCTTACACCTGAAGCAAAGTCAACTCACTGTTGCTGAGTACGAGGTCGAGTTTGGCAAGCTCAGTCGTTTCGCCCCAGATCTGATAGCATCTAAAGAAGGCAGAGTGAAGCGTTTTCTGGGTGGTCTGAGGTATGTTATCCAGCAGTTGGTTAGCGCATACAAGTCTGAGAGCTTTATAGAAGTAGTCGAAGCTGCCTTAAAGGTTGAGGCGATTGAAAATGCGAAGAACCGAGGATTGCATGCAAAGAAGGACAAGAGGAAATCTGACGATGGAGGAAGTGCTAGGGCATCTGGCCCTGCAGCAAAGAAGGATAGAAGAGAGGCGTGTAGCTTCTGTGGTAAGCCGGGGCACCCTTTCGATAAGTGCTTTAAGAGATTGGATGCGCAGAAGCTGTCTCAGGTGCATGCGATCCAGGATGCTCCCAAGGGGGGTCCTGTCTGTTCTTATTGCCAGAGAAGTGGGCATGATGTGGCTCGTTGTCGCAAGAAGGCTGGAGCCTGTTTTCTCTGCGGCCAAAAAGGACACATGAAGGCTAATTGCCCGCAGAGCCAGTCTACGCTGCATGCAATTCTGTTGCAGACTCTACCGCCGCCCCCGCCTCTCGTGGACAAGGGAAAAGGAAAGTTGAATGTGTTGACTAAGGATGAAGCCCAATCTTCTACTCAAGTGATCTCAGGTTAGTCTCTGACTCGGCTAGTAATCTCTTTTGTAGATTTATAGTTTCCGCATTTTAGTTGCGCGCGCTATGTTTTTAGGTGAATTTAAGGTGAAGAATAAGTAGGCACGCGTTTTGTTCGATTCGGGTTCTACTCACTCCTTTGTGGCGAAGAGTTTTGTAGACCATCATCGTTGGGCTCTCGACCAGTTAGACACCTCCATAAATGTCAAATTTCCTTCAGGAGAGTTGGTGAGGTCAAGTCAGGGTATCCAAAAATGCCCCATCTTCCTAGGTGATTTTCTAGCCTTTACGGATCTGAAGGTGCTAGATCTGGTAGACTTTGACATGATTTTGGGCATGGACTGGCTATCCAGCTATGATGTCGTCATTCAGTGCAAGCACAAGCGCTTGGATTTCAAAGGTAGCAATGACCAGCCCATGAGTGTGTATGGTTTGCCGCGTCAGGAATCTCCGATCATTTCTGCGGTACGTGCTCGTAAATTTCTAGAGTCTGGCTGTGATTCTTTTCTTGTCTCTGTTTCTGCTCTGGGAGCTGCACCGATTGAGCCTCGGGTTAAGGACGTTTCTGTGGTGCGTGAGTTTCCGGATGTCTTTCATGTTAGCCTTCCTGGACTTCCTCCTGAGAGAGAGGTAGAGTTTGTTATAGACCTCGAGCCAGGCACTCACCCTATTGCAAAGGCACTGTACCGCATGGCGCCGCGTGAGTTAGAGGAGTTGCGTACTCAACTGGATGAGTTGTTGCAGTGCGGTTTTATTAGACCCAGTTCTTCCCCCTGGGGTGCACCAGTGCTATTTGTGAAGAAAAAAGATGGAACGATGAGGCTATGCATTGATTATCGAGAACTAAACAAGGTGACCATTAAGAACAGATATCTGTTGCCTAAGATCGATGATTTGTTCGATCAGTTGCGGGGTAGCTCCGTGTTCTCGAAGGTTGACCTCCGTTCAGGTTACCATCAGTTGAGAATCCGGGAGTCAGACATCCCGCGAACCGCTTTTCGTTCTCGCTATGGTCACTTTGAATTTCTGGTAATGTCATTTGGATTAACGAATGCACCGTCAGCTTTTATGGACATGATGAATAGGGTGTTCAAGGATTTTTTGGATAAGTTTGAGGTGGTATTCATTGATGATGTCCTAGTATATTCCAGAAATGCAGATGAGCACGCCTTGCACTTGCGCTTGGTCTTGTCTACTCTGAGGGAGCACAAGCTATATGCAAAGCTTAGCAAGTACGAGTTCTGGTTGTCTCAGGTGTCATTCCTAGGACACATTGTAAGTAAGGACGGAATCTCTGTGGATCCCGCGAAGATAACCGCAGTCTTGGATTGGAAGAGACCTACATCACCTAAGGAGATAAGGAGCTTCTTAGGGTTAGCAGGTTACTATAGAAGATTTGTGGAAGGATTCTCTGTTCTCTCTGCGCCATTGACCAGGCTTACGTAAAAGAGCGCAGCTTTTGTTTGGAATGATGCCTGTGAGGAAGCTTTTCAAGAGCTCAAGAGGAGATTGTGTTCTGCTCCAGTATTGGCATTGCCGGTGGAAGGAGTAGAGTATGCTGTATATGTGGACGCCTCGCGAGTTGGACTCGGTTGTGTGTTGATGCAGGACGGCAAAGTTATTGCGTATGGGTCGAGACAATTGAAGGTGCATGAAAAGAATTACCCTACACACGACCTAGAATTTGCTGCCGTCATTTATGCCTTGAAGTTGTGGAGACATCCTCTGTATGGAGTGTCGTGCAAAATTTATTCGGACCACAAAAGTTTGAAATATGTCTTCACTCAGAAGGAGTTAAATTTGCGCCAGCGTCGATGGTTAGAGTATGTTGCGGACTACGAAGTCGATATCCTTTACCATCCTGGCAAGGCTAATGTAGTGGCAGATGCGTTGAGCCGGAAGCCCGCACATATCTTTAACCTCTCGGTGTAATCCCTTGTTGAAGAGTTTTTACTCATGGATATAACCGTAGGGTATAGCGCTTCGCCGAGTAGCTTAGAGGTGGCTCAGCCTTCGTGGATTACTCTCACTAGGCAACATCAGAAAGACGATCCTGATTTACATCACTTCCGCAGTAGGACTGAGGAAGGGGAATTACCTGACTTTTCGATTGATGACGTGGGTACCCTAAAGTACCGTGGCAGATACTGCATTCCCGCTGTTGGGGACATCCGATCAAGAATATGCAGTGAAGCGCATGGTTCAAGTGTTGCTTATCATCCTGGCTCCACGAAAATGTATAAAGATTTGAAGCAGATTGTTTGGTGGTCAGGCATGAAGAATGACATCGCAAGATTTGTATCTGAATGTTATACCTGTCAGCGTGTCAAAGCTGATCATAGAAGGCCGGGTGGTAAGTTGACGCCTTTAGATATACCGACTTGGAAATGGGAGAGTTTATCCATGGATTTCATTACTGGTTTGCCGAGATCTCCCCGAGGGCATGATGCAGTGTGGGTTATCGTGGACAGACTAACCAAGTGTGCCCACTTTGTGCCTTTCAAGATTAATTATTCCATGGAAAAGATAGCTGAGCTTTATCTGGACGAAGTTATCAGACTGCATGGTGTACCTACGAGTATTGTGTCAGACCGAGACTCCCGATTCATGTCTCGTTTCTGGCAGAGTTTGCAAGGAGCTCTAGGTACGGACCTTAGGTATTCTACTGCCTATCATCCTCAGACAAATGGTCATACGGAGAGAGTGAATCAAATCTTAGAGGATATGATTAGATGCTATATTCTAGACCATGGTGGGGCTTGGGATAAACGCCTCGGATTGATGGAGTTTGCGTACAATAACAGTTATCAGGAGAGTTTGCAGATGACGCCCTTTGAAGCTTTATATGGAAGGTGTTGTCGAACTCCCCTGTTTTGGGCAGAAGTTGGTGAGAAGCCATTGCTCGGACCGGAAGCGCTGGAGGATATGAGTATTTCAGTAATGCATATTCGTGAAAAGCTGAGGATAGCTCAGGAGCGATATGAGAAATATGCAAATCAGCGCAGAATTGATCTGGAGTTTGCAGTTGGGGACTTGGTGTTTCTGAAGGTCTCCCCGATGCCAGGTGTTAAAAGATTTGGAAGGAACCATAAGCTAGATCCCAGGTATGTGGGACCTTTTCGGATTCTAGAGCGCATTGGAGTTTCTGCCTATAGACTGGAATTGCCTGATTCTTTCCCTGGTGTTCACGACGTGTTTCACGTGAGCCAGTTGCGAAAGTGTGTCCGTAGCGACCGGCATGTCCTTGAATCAGTACCCCAGTTGCAGCCTAATCTCTCGTATGTCGAAGAGCCTGTCCGTATTCTGGAGACGCAAGATCGTGTGTTAAGAAAGAAAACAATTTCGATGGTTAAGGTTCTTTGGCGAAATCAGGATGCAAGAGGTGCAACTTGGGAATTGGAATCCGCGATGAGAGAATCTCATCCTCAGCTGTTCTCCTAGTCTCCCTGGTTAGTATTCTTGTTTAATGAATTCCTCTGTCGTGTCTCTTCCTCTGCCCTCTTGTTTTGTTTCGTGTTCCAAGTTTCGGGACGAAACTTCCTTTTTGTAGGGGTGACTGTAACGCTCTGACTTTCCGGCAATTATATAATTCTCTTGTTGACGTCATAATGACGTAAGGGGCGTTGCGTAGCGTGGAGTTGATGGCGCGTCGTCGTTAGTGCGTTTCCGCGTCTATTCGATCTAGTCGGCTAAATTCGTGAATCCTTGCCAAAAATGGAAAATTTTACATTGGAAAATTTAATTGATTAATTTCTGACATGCTCATCAAGTTTCGTCGCGATCCGAGCGATTTTCGAGCCTCGGCGAATTTCCGAAGTTTTGGAAAATTTATGTTCGTCATAGACTTTGAGGATTTATATTTCAAGAACGGCTCGTCGGATTCTGCTTTTGATTTCGCCGTTAGATTTGTAGCATTGGTGTTCTCATTCGGTACAAGTTTCGTTTAATTCGGCGCTCGTTTGGGCTTCCGTGCTGAGTCTTCTCGAGAAGCATTGGTTCTACTCGATTAGCCCGTTTTAGATTTTATTCGGGTGCAGTTTTGAGGGTCAAAACTTCGTCGTATCAAAAACATGGTCAACATGAAATTTGTTCGTCTCGACGAGATCTACAACTTTCATGTTGACCACTTTTCGATTTGAGGTCGTTGTAAATCCCTAATTCCATTTTTTCCGACATAACTCGAGTGGTGAGCTGCTACTCGAGTATATGCTGCTTCTACTCGAGTAAGTCATGTTTTTACTCGAGTAATGAGCCTCTACTCGAGTATATTGTGTTACTACTCGAGTAGGTATGTTATTACTCGAGTAGGTATGTTACTACTCGAGTAGGTATGTTGTTACTCGAGTAGGTATGATGCTACTCGAGTAGGTATGCTGCCATTCGAGTAGGCTGTTTCAGTGTACGTTCAGAGGCCGTTTTGAGGGTCAAACCGGCGTTGTATCAAAAGATGGTCAACATGAAATTTGTTCGTCTCGACGAGATCTACAACTTTAATGTTGACCACGTTGCGATTGGAGGTCGTTTTAAATCCCTAATTCCGTTTTTTCCGACATAACTCGAGTGGTGAGCTGCTACTCGAGTATATGCTGCTTCTACTCGAGTAAGTCATGTTTTTACTCGAGTAATGAACCTCTACTCGAGTATATTGTGTTACTACTCGAGTAGGTATGTTATTACTCGAGTAGATATGTTACTACTCGAGTAGGTATGATGCTACTCGAGTAGGTATGATGCTACTCGAGTAGGTATGCTGCCACTCGAGTAGGCTGTTTCAGTCTGCGTTTAGAGGCCGTTTTGAGGGTCAAAACGGCATCGTATCAAAATATGGTCAACATGAAATTTGTTCGTCTCGACGAGATCTACAACTTGCATGTTGACCACTTTTCAATTTGAAGTAATCCTAGACTTCTATTTCGGGTTCCCGCAAAACCGCTCGAAATAAATCGTTTTTGACAAAAATTTTTATAAACATATATATATATATATATATATATATATATATATATATATATATATATATATATATATATATATATATATATATATATATATATATATATATATCTTATCTTATGAGAGTTAAAATCAACAGAAGACATCTTCTTCTCTTGACCGAACCAGAGCGTCGTGACGACAGAGCTCTAAGTCGGAAATCTTCCGGTGGCCGCCGGCGGAGCTACAGTACTTGAAATTTCCAACCGATTGTAGATCTGCAAAGCTCTCGTCGAGAGCTACGCTATCGTGGTAATTTCTTTTCCCATCGCTTGAGTTTTCTCGTTAGGGTTTTTCGGCCCTAACCTCTATTTCGGCCATTTTCGTTCAGATTTCGACTCCTAACGTCTTCTTTTGCCCCGATCTGCGACGTGGGGTGATTCGGAGGATTTTTCCGGTAAAAACGAGGCAAGTGGTATTCTTGCTCTCCCTCTTGCTCCTATATTCTAAATTTTTGCTGCAATTATTTGAGGTTATCATGTTTCAATTAATGAGAAACCTGTCCTGAAATTATAATTCTTTTTCTCTTTCCCTTGGATTTCGACTTGTTGTACCTAAAACCATAACCCCAAAATTTTAGTCTGTATAATTGGTAAACGAATCGGTTGTCGTGCCGTTGTAACCTTCGAGTCATCTTTATCATTGTAACGCCTTGTACGTTCCGTTATTTTTGATTAAACTTCACCTGCTCGACCTTGACATGCTCTTTTGCAGTACATTTTGTTGGTTAACCTTGAGTCTGTGATGAATAAAAAAAGAACTCTGCTTGTTTAATTTGTAACTAAAGAAACACAGATGAACTGTGCGCGTTGGGGTTTCTCCCTCGGCATAGTGTTTAATACTCAGATGAACTGTGCGCGTTGGGGTTTCTCCCTCGGCATAGTGTTTAATACTCAGATGAACTGTGCGTGTTGGGGTCCTCCCTCGGCATAGTGTTTAATACTCAGATGAACTGTGCGCGTTGGGGTCCTCCCTCGGCATAGTGCTTAATGCTCAGATAGACTGTGCGCGTTGGGGTTTCTCCCTCGGCATAGTAATTATTAATGAAAGTTTGAACTTCTGTCTTGTTAATGTGTTTAGCCTTTCTTGCTCGGCTAGTTTTACTGTTGCTTACTTTTACTCTGCTGACCGTTTTGTTGCAGTCGTTTTTCATTCTCCTTCACTTTGTGGTTTGTGTAGTTTGTTTTTACTCTTGCACTACTTGTGACTTGTTTCTGAGGTGTTCTTCTTTTGAATGCCTCAGGACCAGAGTTGTAGCAGGTTTAGCTGACAGTGTTGGGCTTCTGGTGCTGTTGGTGCCTGCGGCCGTTTGATTCCACCTCTGAGCTCGAGGTAGTTGTCTTTGTTCAGACTTGTCATATTTTACTATGGGTTCGTGTCAGTTGTTGACGCCCATAGACTTTGACTTTTCTGTGATGGACTACTTGCTTCTGTTACTGTTGTTACTGCTGTTACTTTTTACCTGATTGTTCTTGCTCTCTGGGAAGGATTTATGTTAAGATGCATTTAGTTATTTTAAAGTTAACAAAACTGCATTTCCGGAATATTGGCATGGCATGACTTCAACTGCTAAATCTACTACTTTTAAGGGTACAAAAGATTTCTATATATCTCTAGTAAATGTAGAAGTCACATCATCATTTCATGACACTGGACCCTCACTCCCACGTAGGATAACAATTGGGCTAACTCAGTACTTTCCGCCGCGTAAAAGATGTATATTTTCTCACCTATGGACAGTAGTCCACTTGACCGAGGGACACGGTCATTAACTCTATTAATTTATATGCATAGTTCTTAACTAAAAGTTATAAATCTTTTACTTTAGGTAAATGTGAGGACGGGCTGCCTGAGCGTCGGCAGTTGTCCCCTGCTTGGCGTGGCATCACGGCGCGTGGTTTCTCTACTCTGACGTATTTTTGAATACGGAGAAAATGCGGGTCGTGACAATATACACGTTTATTTATATATAAAAGTGACTGATCAGCTCAACCACGTGAATCATTACCATCGCTAAAACGGTACTAGGGCAGTGACCACATTGTCCAACCCAAACCATCAGACCAAACATATCAACAAGGCAATGCGGTGGCAACCACATTTTCCAACACAACCCAACTGTCCACAAAAGTGAAAAGATAACCCACTAGGTGTAATGATTCACAAATCGGCACTCAAATGGAGGCCCTTTATCCACTGTAAACCATAGGTTAAAATAAAAATAATAACAATAATATAGAGATAACCCGAAAGTACCCAAGAATTAGCAAGGGAAAAATAATCCATAAATTTTTAAGTGTAAACACCCTTACACGACAAATTCGGCGTAAGTACCCGACGAAAAAATTCCAAGTCCACAGAAATTCGTCGAAAGCACTCAATGAATTGACTGTTCACTTGACGAATATACTAAATGTCACGTGATCACTCGACAAAATAGACTTTTGATGGCGCGGCCCCTCCAACACTTCCTGATGATGACCCGGTTGCCGCGGCACAATAATTTAAAGATTTGCGACGTCATGACAACGCCACAGACGCTAACGGAAAGCTGCGATACAACCTCCGTCCGCGGCGCGCAAAGCTTGCTTAAAAGTTTTACTTAGTTTTATTTTAATTGCTTTTAAAAATATGGCTTGTATTAATTTTTATTTTCATGTTGGTGTGCTACTAAACATTTGGTGTGTATTTAACCGCCCGGATGGATGAGATTTCATCTCCATCATGGACGGTTGGATCTCTTTTGTAACTCCTATTTAAAGGAGGCTATTATGAGGAGTTAAAGGATTGGAAAAGAAAACCTAAACCCCCCTTGAGAAATTTCGGCCACCATGGAGAGAATCCAACAGCCCCCCCCCCCCCCCCCCCCCTCCCCGGGTGAAGCCAAACCTTGCCTCCTCCATCCCCGTTCGGTGCGACTCCTGCGTGGCTTCTATCGGTGTGACTCCGTGGAAGAAGGAAGCAGCCCCATTCGGTGTGAAACTGGTGGAACCGTGGAGAGAGTGATTCTCCCACAAATCTTGTGCTATCATCTTCTTGGTTGGGTAATCTCCTTCCTTTCTTTGTGTTTCTTGCTGTGACATTTTGTGGAGGTTATACAACCGTCTTTTCTGCGATTTTAAAGTGTTTTCCGCTTGCAAAAATCTGAATCGAAACGTTGTTATTGATCCTCTTGTTATCCGGATTGGGAAGATCCGTTGGAGAACAAACTAGGCCTAGCCTTGACTTGTTCTCCAAGGTTGGGCACACTTGTGCTAACAAGGGAGTTAATCTTAACTTGTTCTTGATCGCTCTTTATCGTTTACCGCCGCTCCTAAATATATTATTGCTGCGATTGACGGCTTATAGTGAAAAGAATAGATGCTTGTGTAGGTGCGGTGAGGTGTGTGCTTGTTGGAGAGGTAGGTCCTAAGGACGTGCTATCGAGTCCGGCTAAGAGCGAGTTGTGTGCTTGTTGGAGAGTTAGGTCCTAAGGACGTGGTATCGAGTCCCGAATTTTAGAGAGCCAACCGACCCCTTTACGTTCGCTTTTGGTCGGAGCACTCTCTTTATTTTTTATGTTCTGTGTTGGGTAAGCTTCCGTTAGCGTAAGCACGTCCGTGTCACGTACACCCCTACACAAATTTGGTATCAAAGCAGGTTGTTTCAACTTCTACATTGCAAACATCCTCGCTGCGTTCCTTGTCGGTCCATCTAATCTTAGAAAAAAAAATCAAAAAAAATTTTGTGGTCTGCCAATAGCGGGCTAAAATCTGTAATGTTTTGCGAAATCTGAAAAAAAATTTAATGATCTACGCCTTACTCCCATCGGGAATATCTAACAATATTCCATTTCCAGTATAGCTTCAACCCTAGGAAAATTCATCTTGCCCGGGGTCTCCCAAACCTGAATGCGCACTATGCTAGGAACGGAGTACACAACCCCGTCTACGTCTAGGATGGCTGCGAACGAACATGGTGATCCCAACACCGAGGCTATAGCGGGTCTTCGTGCCGAAATGGCTGAGCTTAGGAACGTCTTAGCCCAGATCCTACAAAATCAGGAAAGGCCACCCCCACCTCTCGTTAATGTTGGGCAGCCCAGCCGGCACCAACCGAACTTTGACTCGGATTCTGAGGGAAACTCTCCCCGTGTGTCCCCTCGAGAACCCCGCCCCGAGCGAGGATTTGATATCACGAGGGCCATCAAGATAAATGCCCCCACCTATGATGGCATGGGAGATCCCCAGATCTTCCTCCATTGGGCTATAGACATGGAGTGCTATTTCGAATGACACAACCTCACGGACCCCCAAAAGGTTCAAGTTGTCAGGATGAAATTAACGGGATGTGCCAAAACTTATTGGCTGAATGAAAAACGTAGGTTAGGAGCTGGGCACAGGGTCCCACTCATTGGTTGGGCTGTGATGAAGAACATGATGACCGATCAGTACGTTCCCGCGTACCATCGGACGCAGATGTTCGATGAGCTTGCCACCCTTCGGCAAGGCTCAATGTCTGTTGCTGAATATATGGGAGAACTTAAGGACCGTATGGTACGATATGACCTTCGAGAGATCCCCGAAGTCACTTTATCTAGATTTCGAAAGGGACTTCACCCCGACATTCAGTGGAAACTCTTGCGTTACGGTCACACGGACTTGAATACGACTTTCAATGCCGCCTTGGACATTGAAAAGCACCTAGCATCTAAGGCTCACTCCCGTTATTCTAATACGAAGAATAATTCCACCACTGGGGCATCTTCTTCCACATTTCCTGATAAGGGAAATTTTAGATCCTCTGAGTCGAAATCCGTAGTGATTACCGCTAGAAATACCAAGAACCCCGCTAGTGAGCGTATCCCTGTTGGAAAGGTTAGCAAGGCTAACACCACTTGTTACTCATGCGGCGTTCAAGGCCACTATGCCTACGAATTCCCCACCAAGACTAAGGCCATAGCCTTGTTAGAGTCCGCTACCGACCCTGACGATTATGTCTATGAGGCCGAAGAGGAGAGCAACCCCGAAGGAGTCCCTAGTGACTTGGAGGACGATCACCGCCTCATGGTGATGCGCTGCATTATGACCACTCCTCATCCCGTAGACGACTGGAAGAGGACGAGCATATTTTCCCTGATCTTTAAGAGTGGAGAAAAACTTTGCAAATTAGTTATCGATGGTGGTAGTTGTGTAAACGCCGTTTCTGAGAACGCTGTTAAGCGTATGTCCTTGACTGTCTAGCCGCACCCGACCCCCTACCAGGTCGCTTGGATTAGTAAGGTTACTATTAATGTTACCCAACGATGCCTAGTCCCCCTGTCTTTCAAATCCTACACGGATGAGGTTTGGTGCGACGTCCTACCGATGGACGTTTGTCATGTGTTATTGGGCCGCCCTTGGCTATACGACCGTGATGTGACGCACTATGGTCATGCAAACACTTATGAGTTCAAATTCAATGGCAAGATCATCACCTTGAGACCGACTGTGCCAAAAGAGCCGGTAGTGTTGGCTAAGGATACCACCGTCCCAGTAGAGAGGAAAGCCTTGAGTTTAGTTGGTAGGAAGGAATTTGTGAAGGATCCCTTCATTGGGGGTATAATATACGCTCTCGTTCTCCTGAGTGCAAAGACTGATAGTGGCGTGTTGGAAGATTTACCCCGAGAGCTACGGGTATTGTTGGATGAGTTTAGGGATGTATACCCGGAAGAGTTGTCTTCGTCGTTACCACCGCTTAGAGATATACAACGCGCAATAGACCTTATCCCTGGATCGTCCTTACCCAATCAACCACACTATAGGCTTAATCCTACTGCCCACACGGAGTTACAAACCCAGATAGAGGATTTGCTAAATAAGGGATTTATTAGGACGAGTATGAGCCCATGTGCTGTCCCCGCTCTTCTTGCCCCTAAGAAGGATGGCACCTGGCGCATGTGTGTTGATAGCCGCGCTCTCAACAAAATTACTATAAAATATAGGTTTCCAATTCCGCGACTAGATGATCTTTTGGATGTCCTATCGGGTGCCACTATCTTCTCAAAATTGGACTTACGGAGTGGTTACCACCAGATTAGGATCCGAGAGGGGGATGAGTGGAAGACGGCATTCAAGTCTAAGGACGGGTTGTATGAATGGCTTGTGATGCCCTTTGGGTTATCCAATGCCCCCAGCACCTTCTCCCGGATGATGACGCACATCTTTAGGCCATATATGGGGAAGTTTGTTGTAGTATATTTCGACGACATCCTAGTCTTTAGTACCTCCCCCGCCGAACACCTCTCCCACATCAAAGTAGTCCTCTCCACCTTAAGGACTGAAACCTTATATCTAAATCTTAAGAAATGCACGTTTTATGTTTCAGAGGTTGAATTCTTAGGTTACATAGTTGGCTCTGAAGGAATTCGTGTTGACCCAGGAAAGGTTCAAGTGATTAGAGACTGGCCCGAGCCCACTAGCCTTCGTAAGGTGCGTAGTTTCCACGGGTTAGCTACCTTTTATCGTCGTTTCAAACGCGATTTTAGTAGCATTATGGCACCCATTACGGACTGCATGAAGAAAGGCGAATTCACATGGTCCAAATCCGCCACGTTTGCATTCCATCGTATTAAGGAGCTTATGACCGAAGCACCAGTGTTACGTCTCCCAGACTTCACCAAGGTCTTCGAGCTTACTTGTGATGCATCTGGCGTAGGGATTGGAGGCGTCTTGAGTCAAGAGGGTCACCCGGTTAGTTATTTTAGTGAGAAGTTAGCGGGTGCTAAATTAAATTATTCCAATTACGATAGGGAGTTTTACGCGGTCATTAGATGTTTGCATCATTGGAGGCACTATCTCCTTCATAAGGAGTTCGTGATCCTCTCTGATCATGAAGCGTTACGATTCATCAATGGTCAGCACAAAATCAGCCCGCGCCACGCTAAATGGGTATCCTTCTTGCAAGAATACACATTTACTCTCAAACACCTTAAGGGGTCCGACAATTGAGTTGTCGATGCACTCAGTCGCCTCACCCTCTTACTTTCCTCCATGCAAGTCCATGTGGTAGGGTTCGAGCGCATAAAGGATGAATACGCCACATGCCCTGATTTTCAGGAGCCATACTTATCTGCCCAGGATAGTTCTCCCGCGAACATCACGGCCGTTTCACTTAGAGACGGATATTTATTCAAACACGGAAAATTGTGTATCCCTCACTCCTCTTTGTGACTCCACATCATTTGGGAGTTACATAGTGGTGGCTTGAGTGGTCACTTTGGAAGAGACAAAACAATTACGCTCGTAGAGGAGAAATTCTTTTGGCCTAAACTGAAGGCGATGGTTGGGAAAGTAGTGAGCAGTTGCCGTACGTGTCAAGTTTCAAAGGGTACTAAGTCCAATGTAGGTTTATACACCCCTCTACCTATTCCGTCCGTTCCGTGGGAAGACGTGAGCATGGACTTCGTATTAGGCCTTACCCCCACCCTTCGACGTCATGACTCTATACTCGTTGTAGTGGATCGGTTCTCCAAGATGGCGTACTTCCTCCCATGTAGTAAGACCAACGACGCTTCTCACATTGCGAAACTGTATTTTAAGGACGTCGTTAGTCACCGTGGAGTTCCGAAGACTATTGTCTCGGATAGGGACGTCAAGTTCACTAGCTACTTTTGGAAAACCTTGTGAGTTCTTATGGGAACAAAATTATTATTCTCCGCGGCTTATCATCCACAAACTGATGGCCAGACGGAAGTAGTCAATCGGAGCCTAGGAAATCTTCTTAGATATCTGGTGAGCGATCATAAAGGCACTTGGGATTTACTTCTTCCGCATGCACAACTGGCTTACAATAATTCTAAAAATCGGTCCACGGGTATGTCTCCGAATGAAATTGTTCACGGGTATAAGGCCCCTGTGCCACTTGACTTGGTCCCCTTACCTCCCACATACAAAACAAGTCAGTTTGCACAATCCTTCGCCCAACATATTCACGACTTACATGCACGTATACGAGCTACCTTGACCGCTTAATATGAGTCTTATCAAGCGCACGCTAATCTACATAGGAAGGTGTCACACTTTAAGGTCGGCGATTTGGTTTTAGTACGGTTAGTTCCTGAACGAATGCCAACTGGCACTGTTAAAAAGTTAGCTCCAAAGCGCGCTGGTCCTTTTCGGATTATAAAGAAGCTAGGTGACAATGCTTTCGTATTGGATTTGCCTGCTGAACGGGGTATCTCCCCTATTTTTAATGTCTCGGATTTGACGCTGTTTGTTGCGCCTCCACAAGAGTTGGTTTCTTTGTCGTCTTCTCCCTCCACTACAATTTCTAATGGGTTGGGGAGTGGTAGTTCAGATGATCTCTCTCCTTCGGTCCCCGCAGGTATAACAACGGATGGTACGTTGCCTTCTTTTATTCCTACAGCTGACATGTTTCCCAGGTTTCCCAAGACGTTTCTCCATCCAGATATGATACTCGCTGCTGAGCCACTTACTACTCCAGACGGTGCTACCTACCGCTTCCTCATCCGTTGGCGTGACCGCCCACCTTCGGACGACTCATGGGTACTCGCGACAGAGCTTCAACGTTTGGATGCCGAGCTTCTCTGCCGCTTTCTCTCGGCCCACGCATCGGAGATGCGAGATTTTGAGTGGGGGAGGATTGATGGCGCGGCCCCTCCAACACTTCCTGATGATGACCCGGTTGCCGCGGCACAACAATTTAAAAATTTGCGACGTCATGACAACGCCACGGACGCTAACGGAAAGCTGCGATACAACCTCCGTCCGCGGCACGCAAAGCTTGCTTAAAAGTTTTACTTAGTTTTATTTTAATTGTTTTTAAAAATATGGCTTGTATTAATTTTTATTTTCATGTTGGTGTGCTACTAAACATTTGGTGTGTATTTAACCGCCCGGATGGATGAGATTTCATCTCCATCATGGACGGTTGGATCTCTTTTGTAACTCCTATTTAAAGGAGTCTATTATGAGGAGTTAAAGGATTGGAAAAGAAAACCTAAACCCCCCTTGAGAAATTTCGGCCACCATGGAGAGAATCCAATAGCCCCCCCCCCCCCCCCCCCCCGGTGTGAAGCCAAACCTTGCCTCCTCCATCCCCGTTCGGTGCGACTCCGACGTACCTTCTATCGGTGTGACTCCGTGGAAGAAGGAAGCAGCCCCATTCGGTGTGAAACCGGTGGAACCGTGGAGAGAGTGATTCTCCCACAAATCTTGTGTGATCATCTTCTTGGTTGGGTAATCTCCTTCCTTTCTTTGTGTTTCTTGCTGTGAGATTTTGTGGAGGTTATACAACCGTCTTTTCTGCGATTTTAAAGTGTTTTCCGCTTGCAAAAATCTGAATCGAAACGTTGTTATTGATCCTCTTGTTATCCGGATTGGGAAGATCCGTTGGAGAACAAACTAGGCCTAGGCTTGACTTGTTCTCCAAGGTTGGGCACACTTGTGCTAACAAGGGAGTAAATCTCAACTTGTTCTTGATCGCTCTTTATCGTTTACCGCCGCTCCTAAGTATATTATTGCTGCGATTGACGGCTTATAGTGAAAAGAATAGATGCTTGTGTAGGTGCGGTGAGGTGTGTGCTTGTTGGAGAGGTAGGTCCTAAGGACGTGGTATTGAGTCCGGCTAAGAGCTAGTTGTGTGCTTGTTGGAGAGTTAGGTCCTAAGGACGTGGTATCGAGTCCCGAATTTTTGAGAGCCAACCGACCCCTTTACGTTCGCTTTTGGTCGGAGCACTCTCTTTATTTTTTATGTTCTGTGTTGGGTAAGCTTCCGTTAGCGTAAGCACGTCCGTGTCACGTACACCCCTACACCAACTTTGCTTCATAAATTTACCTGGTCTCGACGATTTTGGAAAAGACTCGACGAAATTATGGTTGTCTCGATGAAAGGGTATGAGTGGTATGTCTCTGCAAATTTATCTCAGCGAATTGTCTCGACGAAAGTTTCTTGTGTTGGGTCCATTGCCCACAATGTCCCAGATTTGAAGAAGTCAAACATGTCAATGAAATACACAGTGTTATATTTGATGCATGCTTAAGTTCTTGCATGCAAGTTGGTTCTTATAACATTGATAGGACAGGTATTCCAAGTTTGTGACAGGTGGTCACAAGGCAGAAAGATGGACACAAAGATAGATGCTGGACATACAAGAATTTGCCTAAGTCCACAGACATTGAGTGAAGCAAGCTCACTCAACGCCAGGTGCAGGAATCCGATTAAGTCCACAGGCATTGAGTGAAGTCTATTCACTCAACGTCATGTAAGTAAAATCGTTGAGTATAGTCAGCCTAACAATTGGCAAGCTAAAAAATTGGCTAAGTTCACAAGCATTGAGTGAAGTCTACTCACTCAACGTCACACAAAAAAAAATCTATGAGACTGTCTAAGACAGTCAAAGCCAAATAATTGGCAAGCTAAAAATGTAGCTAAGTCCACAGACATTGAGTGAAGTATACTCACTTAACGCCATACAGCTAAAAGCTATGAGATAGTCTACGCCTAAGAAGAAACAACAAGAAAGTGGCTAAGTCCACAGGCGTTGAGTGAAACTTACTCACTCAATGTCATACCGCATAAATCATTGAGTATTGCTCAGTCAGTTAACGCCACAGAAAATCTATGTTGATATTTGACTAAGTCCACAGGCGTTGAGTGAGGCAAGCTCACTCAATGTCGTGTGATAAAAAAGCGTTGACTGAACCTTAGTCAGTCAGAGCTAGTATTTTCAGAACACAGAAATTTGGCTAAGTCCAAATGAGTTGAGTGAAGATTTCACACTCAACTCCAAGTCAGAAAATCTGTCTAAGTAATATAGGGTTGAGTGATGAAGGCTCACTCAACGCCTAGTAACAAAAAGTCTAGCCAAGGCAAAATGCGTTGAGTGATGAAGACACACTCAACGCTCTCAACGCCATGTGATAAAAAGCATTGAGTGATGAAGACACACTCAACACTCTCAACGCTTAATGTCAGAGAAATTTTTCTAAGTATTTTGGCATTGAGTGAAGGTTGCTCACTCAACGCTTAATGACAGAAAATCTGTCTAAGTATTTTGGCATTGAGTGTGCCTTACTCACTCAACGCCTATACTAAAATTGCTTGATTTTGGCGAAGTGTGTAACGCCCCGAAACTCAAAGGAGCGAAGGGGGATGTTTTGGGCCAGTTTGGGTTCTGGCAGCAGGCACACGGCCTGGGACACGGGCGTGTCCCAGGGCGTGTCAAGCGTGTGTCGACACTTAGCCGCGAAGTCATCGAGATTTTCTCGACGATTCGCTGAGAATGGGCACACGGCCTGCGACACGGGCGTGTCGCAGGGCGTGTCGACCCGTGTCGACACTTAGCCGTGAAGTTGTTGAGTTTTACTCGACGATTTGTCGAGAATGGGCACACGGCCTGCGACACGGGCGTGTCGCAGGGCGTGTCGACCCGTGTCGACGATCGTCCCGGGGAGTCGTCGAGATTCACTCGACGATCGTCGAGACAAGCCACACGGCCTAGGACACGGGCGTGTCCAAGGCCGTGTCATCAAGTCGTCGATCTTCCCTCGACGAAATGTCCCGTGTACACGGCCTGGGGTCCAGGCGTGTCAAGGTGACACGGGTAAGGACACGGGCGTGTCCTAGAACCCGTGTAGTGCTCGGGTTGAAAATGGGGAAAAATCATGGGGTACACGGCCGGCTACACGGCCGTGTGAAGTGGAACACGGGCGTGTCAGCTCGAACACGGGCGTGTTCGATACCCGTTTGAGGTTCCAGGAGATTCGATTTTGACGGCGAATGCGGTACACGGCCCTGGACACGGGCGTGTGCCAGGCCGTGTTCGGTCCAGATTGGGCATTTCAGCCCCGAATCAAAGCCGTTCGTTTCCTTGTTTTGAGATCCAACGGCTGGGGGATGTTCCTGAAGGGATATACCCGTGAGTTGACTTAGAAATCCATCACTTTCATACCTTATCATCTCTCCAAGTCCTTGCAGAAAGAGGAGAGCCATTGGAGGAAGAAGAACTAGATTCCGCCATTGGAGGAGCTTCGGAGCTCCGAATCGCAAGCCGACTCCGGATCCACGGAGGCAACGCAAGTGCGGTGATTTCCATCCGATTACTTTTCAATGGCGCCAAAGAGGAACTCAAGGGTAACGATCCTCATCTTGAGCACGAATAGCTCTCTTTCCTAGCATAGGAAGCCCGCTCTCGCGAGTTTGCGGAGAGTTGGAGCTGTTCCTTCGGGTAGATATGTAAAGTCCCCGTTGTTTAGAGTCTGTATGCGAGAACGGACGTAGGCATGATGTGTGAAGCCTACCCGGACATGTTAGTCTGGATCGGTGATGTTGCATTGCATAAGGCCGGAGAAGACTCCGTGCTATTGGTTGTTTTTCGGGTTTTCTACGCGGTAGATTGCAGCAGGGAGCCTTGGGGACTAACCCAAAGGTGCACCCGGAAAACTGGGCGGATACGAGATCTTGCCAACTTGGTGGCTTGAGAGCCAACTTGAACATAACGGGGTTATGTGACTTGTGATGGAAATGGGACTCGGTGGAAGTTTGACCCGCGCAAATGGCTTAAATTGTCGTTGCGATGTGAGCACGGGTTAGATGGAACCGTACCCGTTCTATGTCGTTCGGTTAAAGAGACCTAAAGGCACGTGGCACTTACCGTTGGCATAGAGTAGGGTCTTCGGCGGTCAATGGCTTAAATTGTCGTGACCCAGGCCAGGAAGACAAATTGCTCATAGGTTTGGCCGTCTAAGTGGCGGTGGTGAGTCCGGAATGTTAATGGCTTTAATTGACGTGACATCTACTGGTTCACCGAGAATGTGCCCTGAGTGCACGGGGCGTGTGGCCGTACGAGCCAACGTCTGTGATGACATGGCTATGGTTATTTATATGGCTCGCTTATGCTAATGAAATGCAGGGAAGGAGCATCGCCGCCCCGAGTTGGGGGCGGGATCGTTATAATTTGGTCAGCATTGCTGACCGTTGCCTTGTTTTGCCACCGTGCGGTGGTTTGTTGCTTGCAGGTGCAGCTGGACCAAGCGGTCAATAGCGGGCTAAAGCCCTTTTTGCGAAGCCGGCCCTCGAAAGCCCAAATGGAAATGTTTATTGCTTTATTCATGTATGACCGGCCTGCGTGCCGTGGTTTCTAAAACATGTAATATTCAAGTGAAACATTTTGTAAGGCCTTAAGGCTTGTTTTGAGTATTTTGTAATAACATTCCTATTTTCGTAGTAGTGGACATTCGTGCTTGTTGCTGGGTTCTTGTTTACAACCTTTATAAACTGCTTCCGCTAGAATGCTCTATGTAGGACGTTGAGATTGGTTGGATGGTTTCCATAAGTAACCACCCGGTCTGTCTGTGGTATATGGCGTCGGGCCCCGGCCGGACCTACTGCTATATGCTATGCGACGGATAGGGTGTGTTACAATTTGGTATTAGACTACTGGTTTTGGTCGGGCTTAAGATGAATTCGTGGGCGAATTCTTTTTAAGGGGTGGTGAGCACATTGTGCGCGTCATCGTTATAACAGTAAAAGAACCCATGAATGTCCACTTAGGAATGAAAATACTCGTGTTTGAGGAACCTGCGTGTTCCTATAATTGCTGTTTGCAATTTATTTGGTCGCTTAACGGTGTTTTGTACCACTATAGGTGATCAAAAGTGGTGTTGGGCCGTCAGAACGCCGAGTTTCTGAGGTTAGTAGTGCACCGGATGTTGCTCCTGCAACACCTCTGTCGGCTGAAAATATACGATTGGTGGCTGAAGCGGTGTTGGCCGTGATTAATGCGCAGCCTGGAAGGCAAGCGCAGCAGCCCGCTCCCGTGATGGAGCAAGAACCTCTGCAAGAGGCTGAGCCGAGGAGGGTGGAGCAAGTGGTTGTAGAACCGGTAGTGCCAAGGAGGGCAACTGAGAGGCAGCTGAAGCATGTAATGAGCTTTAACCCTCCGCTATTCTCGGGGTTGGGAACCCCATCTCAGGCTGAAGACTGGCTCTCTAGGGTGAAGAGAGTCATGACAGCGACGGAGACGGAGGAGTGGCAAATGACCACCATCGCTACGTTCCTGCTGGACGGTGAAGCGAGGATGTGGTGGGAAGGATTGGAGCTGCATCATTTGAGAGGTAGACAACTGATAGACGTTCCGATGGAAAAGTTCTCGGGATTGTTCTTAGCAAGATACCTCCCTTCTACTCAGAGGATTTCGATGGAGAATGAATTTCTGAGGTTGGTTCAGGGTGAGAGGAGCGTGGATGAATATCTCCACGAGTTTACTCGTCTGAGTCATTATGCTAGCGCCACCATCATGGATGAGGAGCGCAAGACGAATCGATTTTATGAAGGCTTGAGGGATGAGTTGAGATTGTTACTGTCGGGGCCGATGACGCAGGGTTTCTTAACCTTGGTCAATACTGCCCGGTCCTTGGAGAAGGACATGAAGAATGTACAAGCGAAGAAAAGCTTGGGTGAGAAGAAATCTGAATACAAAGTGCCGACTAATTCAAAGTCCGGCTATCGGAGGTCTTTCAAGAAGCATAGGACTTCGGGTCCAGCTCCTTCTGGCGCTTCTGGGGCGACTACGGGTCGGACCCCGGGTGCGTGTTTTACATGTGGAAAGACGGGGCATTTCGCCCGTGACTGTTGGAGCGGACGTCCTAAGTCCGAGAGAAAGCCGGGAGCTACTTATGAAGAGAAGGGAAAGGCGGTGGAGTCGACCGCATCCCATTATGCTCCGGCCCAACCAAGGGTCTACAATCTTGGCCAACATGAGGCCATTAAATAAGCTGATGTGGTGACAGGTACGGTTTAATTTATAGCAAGTCAATTTCTTTAAATACTTGTTATGCGCATGTTACCTTACCACTACTTGTTTAGGATTTGTATTGATTTGTGAAAATCCGGCACGAACACTCTTTGATACGGGAGCCTCACACTCCTTCTTGTCCGAAGGATTTATATCACGCATCGGAGTCCCTTCTTCGATGGCGAAGGATAAGTTGGATGTGTTGTTGCCCAATGGGTGTTCGATGCGAGCGGATAGGATCTGCAATGTTAAGACTCGTATTGGGGAGCAGGAGTTCGACCTGCGGGCGTCTTTACTTCCGTTAGTGGAGTTCGACGTCATATTTGGCATGGACTGGCTCTCGGAGCAGCAGGCCCATATAGATTACGGTAGCAAGGAAGTTAAGCTAGGAGCGAGCCGTGAGACGACGTTTACGGGCTTAAAGCGGTCGAGCAAGACGTTGATGTCTGCTCTTCAGGTGGTGAAGGCGGTTCGTGCTGGAGCAGAACTGTTCTTTACACTAGTGGAGGTTGCAAAGCCGAAGCCCGCGTTGGATTGTATTTCAGTGGTATCGGAATACCCTGATGTGTTCCCCGCAGATCTTCCTGGAGCCCCGCCTCAGCGGGAGATAGATTTTACGATTGAGCTAGTGCCAGGTGCAAAGCCTGTGTCACGATCTCCGTATCGGCTAGCGCCTAAGGAAATGGCGGAGCTGAAAGTTCAACTGCAAGAGTTGTTGGAGCAAGGGTATGTGCGCCCGAGTTCTTCGCCTTGGAGCGCACCGGTCCTCTTTGTTAAGAAGAAGGACGGAAGTTTGAGGCTATGTATTGATTATCGGGAGCTAAATAAGCTAACTGAGAAGAACAAGTACCCGATCCCTCGGATTGATGATCTCTTCGATCAGTTAGTCGGGTCGACGGTGTACTCGAAGTTGGATCTCAAGGCTGGGTACTATCAGCTGCGAGTAAGGGAGAGTGATATCCCGAAGACAGCGTTTAGTACGAGATACAGGCATTATGAGTTTACGGTCATGCCGTTTGGGCTGACTAATGCGCCGTCAGTATTCATGGATTTGATGAATAGGACGTTCAGGGAGTACTTGGACCATTTCGTGATCATCTTCATCGACGATATTTTGGTGTACTCGCAAAGTGAGGAAGATCACTTCAAGCATCTTCATTTGGTGTTGGAGACGCTAAGGAGAAATCAGTTGTATGCCAAGTTCTCGAAGTGCGAGTTTTGGCTATCCTCAGTGGCGTTCCTCGGGCATATAGTGAGTGGAGAGGGTATTGCTGTGGATCCGGCGAAGATTGTTGCGATACGGGAGTGGCCTGAGCTTGCTACGGTAGCAGAAGTCCGGAGCTTTTTGGGGCTTGCCGGCTATTATAGGCGCTTCGTAGAGAACTTCTCGCGGATAGCGTTACCTCTCACTACTTTGACGAGGAATGAGCATAAGTTCGTTTGGACGCCGGAGTGCGCGCGAGCTTTTGAGGAGTTGAAGTGTCGGTTGACCACGGTGCCTGTGCTGAGTTCGCCATGTGGGACCGAAGGCTATGAGATATATAGCGATGCTTCGGGCAGCGGTTTGGGTTGCGTGCTACTGCAGCACGGAAGTGTGATAGCTTATGGCTCGAGACAGCTAAAAGTGCACGAAAGGAATTATCCGGTCCATGACTTGGAGTTAGCGGCCATGATTTTTGCCTTGAAGCTGTGGAGACACTATTTGTACGGTGTGAAGATTGTTATCTACACCGATCACAAGAGCCTAAAGTATCTAATTGATCAGAAGGATCTGAATATGCAGCAGCGTAGGTGGATGGAGTTCCTGGGGGACTATACATTCAAGATCCACTACATGCCTGGCAAAGGGAATACGGTTGCGGACGCGTTGAGTCGTCGAGCCCCAGCTCAAGCCAATTGGCTATCGGTGCACGATTAGCGGTTGGTGCGGGAGTTAGAGGCGTTGGAGATTGTTTGTGTGGACAGACAATCAAGTGCTGAAGCAGTTCTGAATTGGACTGAAGTCCAATATGACCTGGCTGATCGGATTCGGCAGGCTTTGGATATGGATGCTCATATGAAGGAGTTCATGGTAGAGGCTCTGGATGGGTCAAATTCCCAATTCGTCGTGGAGGACGGATTGCTTTGGAAATACGGTCGATTGTGCGTCCCAAGTGTGGGCAATTTACGGGTGGAGTTGTTGTACGAGGCACACCATACCAAGTACTCGATTCACCCGGGGAGCACGAAGATGTACCGTGATGTGAAGAAACTGTTTTGGTGGCCGGGTTTGAAGAAGGATGTGGCGCTATACGTAGCAAAGTGCCAAACCTGCGCCTTGGTAAAGGCAGAGTGCCAAAAGCCGGGAGGATTCCTTAAGTCCTTGCCTATTCCGGAGTGGAAATTTGACGACATCTCTATGGACTTTGTGCACGGTTTGCCAAGGTCGCAAAAGGGAAACGACGCCATTTGGGTGGTTGTTGATCGATTAACGAAGGTGTCGCATTTTATTCTGCATAGGAAGGATGATCCGGTGGAGAAGCTGGCAAAGCTTTATGTGGATAACATAGTACGGCTTCATGGTGTGCCCCGCAGCATCGTGAGTGACCGAGATGGGCGGTTCACGTCCAATGATTGGAGGTTGGTGCAGCAAATGTTGGGAACAAAGCTGAAGTTTAGCACAGCCTTCGATCCACAGACAGATGGGCAGACCGAGAGGGTTAATAGAACCATGGAAGACATGCTTCGCATGTGTGTCTTGGATTTTGGAAAGCAATGGGAAGACCACCTTTATTTGGTGGAGTTCGCATACAACAACAGCTACCAAGCAAGTATTCAGATGGCGCGTTTCGAGGCCCTATATGGTAGAAGATGTCGCACGCCGTTATCTTGGATAGAAACGGGTGAGTCAAAGTTGTATAAGCGATCGGAAGTAGAGGGTGCTACTTCTTTGGTGAGAACCATTCGGGAGAGGTTGCTTATCGCTCAGGACCGGCAAGCAAAGTACTATAATGCCAAGCACAGGAACGTGGAATTCGCTGTGGGCGATTATGTATACTTGAAGATCAAGCCGTTCAAGGGGTCTCGCGGGTGCGGCGATTGAAAAAGCTAAGCCCAAGATACCTTGGACCATTTGAGGTTCTGGAGCGAGTTGGGGAAGCGGCCTATCAGCTGAAGCTTTCAGTGGAGCTAAGTGGTTTACATGATGTATTCCATATTTCGGAGCTTCGGAAGGCGGTGCAAGAGCCTACGCAAGTGATCGCGGTTGATCAAGTATCGGTGGATAGTGGGCTAACGACAAAGGTCAAGCCCGTGTGGATTGAGGACTCGGAGGTCAAGCGGCTACGCAATAAAGAGATCAGGATGGTCAAAGTCCGGTGGGACAATTGCGGTCGTGAGGAGCTCTCTTGGGAGAGAGAGCAGACTATGCTTGACGAATATCCGGAGTTGTTCTGCTCAGGTACAAATTTTGGTTTTGTACATGTCTTTCCTTTATGTAATTTCGTGGGCGAAATTCTTTTAAGAGGGGTAGAGTTGTAACGCCCCGAAACTCAAAGGAGCGAAGGGGGACGTTTTGGGCCAGTTTGGGTTCTGGCAGCAGGCACACGGCCTGGGACACGGTCGTGTCCCAGGGCGTGTCAAGCGTGTGTCGACACTTAGCCGCGAAGTCGTCGAGATTTTCTCGATGATTCGCTGAGAATGGGCACACGGCCTGCGACACGGGCGTGTCGCAGGGCGTGTCGACCCGTGTCGACACTTAGCCGTGAAGTTGTCGAGTTTTACTCGACGATTCGTCGAGAATGGGCACACGGCCTGCGACACGGGCGTGTCGCAGGGCGTGTCGACCCGTGTCGACGATCGTCCCAGGGAGTCGTCGAGATTCACTCGACGATCGTCGAGACAAGGCACACGGCCTATGACACGGGCGTGTCCAAGGCCGTGTCATCAAGTCGTCGATCTTCCCTCGACGAAATGTCCCGTGTACACGGCCTGGGGTCCAGGCGTGTCAAGGTGACACGGGTAAGGACACGGGCGTGTCCTAGAACCCGTGCAGTGCTCGGGTTGAAAATGGGGAAAAATCATGGGGTACACGGCCGGCTACACGGCTGTGTGAAGTGGAACACGGGCGTGTCAGCTCGAACACGGGCGTGTTCGATACCCGTGTGAGGTTCCAGGAGATTCGATTTTGACGGTGAATGCGGCACACGGCCCTGGACACGGGCGTGTGCCAGGCCGTGTTTGGTCCAGATTGGGCATTTCAGCCCCGAATCAAAGCCGTTCGTTTCCTTGTTTTGAGATCCAACGGCTGGGGGATGTTCCTGAAGGGATATACCCGTGAGTTGACTTAGAAATCCATCACTTTCATACCTTATCATCTCCCCAAGTCCTTGGAGAAAGATGAGAGTCATTGGAGGAAGAAGAACTAGATTCTGCTATTGGAGGAGCTTCGGAGCTCCGAATCGCAAGCCGACTCCGGATCCACGGAGGCAACGCAAGTGCGGTGATTTCCATCCGATTACTTTTCAATGGCGCCAAAGAGGAACTCAAGGGTAACAATTCTCATCTTGAGCACGAATAGCTCTCTTTCCTAGAATAGGAAGCCCGCTCTCGCAAGTTTGCGGAGAGTTGGAGGCATTCCTTCGGGTAGATATGTAAAGTCCCCGTTGTTTAGAGTCCGTATGCGAGAACGGACGTAGGCATGATGTGTGAAGCCTACCCGGACATGTTAGTCTGGATCGGTGATGTTGCATTGCATAAGGCCGGAGAAGACTCTGTGCTATTGGTTGTTTTTCGGGTTTTCTACGCGGTAGATTGCAGCAGGGAGCCTTGAGGACTAACCCAAAGGTGCACCCGGAAAACTGGGCGTATACGAGATCTTGCCAACTTGGTGGCTTGAGAGCCAACTTGAACATAACGGGGTTATGTGACTTGTGATGGAAATGGGACTCGGTGGAAGTTTGACCCGCGCAAATGGCTTAAATTGCCGTTGCGATGTGAGCACGGGTTAGATGGAACCGTACTCGTTCTATGTCGTTCGGTTAAAGAGAACTAAAGGCACGTGGCACTTACCGTTGGCATAGAGTAGGGTCTTCGGCGGTCAATGGCTTAAATTGTCGTGACCCAGGCCAGGAAGACAAATTACTCATAGGTTTGGCCGTCTAAGTGGCGGTGGTGAGTTCGGAATGTTAATGGCTTTAATTGACATGACATCGACCGGTTCACCGAGAATGTGCCCTGAGTGCACGGGGTGTGTGGCCGTACGAGCCAACGTCTGTGATGACATGGCTATGGTTATTTATATGGCTCGCTTATGCTAATGAAATGCAGGGAAGGAGCATCGCCGCCCCGAGTTAGGGGCGGGATCGTTATAATTTGGTCAGCATTGCTGACCGTTGCCTTGTTTTGCCACCGTGCAGTGGTTTGTTGCTTGCAGGTGCAGCTGGACCAAGCGGTCAATAGCGGGCTAAAGCCCTTTTTGCGAAGCCGGCCCTCGAAGGCCCAAATGGAAATGTTTATTGCTTTATTCATGTATGACCGGCCTGCGTGCCGTGGTTTGTAAAACATGTAATATTCAAGTGAAACATTTTGTAAGGCCTTAAGGCTTGTTTTGAGTATTTTGTAATAACATTCCTATTTTCGTAGTAGTGGACATTCGTGCTTGTTGCTGGGTTCTTGTTTACAACCTTTATAAACTGCTTCCGCTAGAATGCTCTGTGTAGGACGTTGAGATTGGTTGGATGGTTTCCATAAGTAACCACCCGGTCTGTCTTTGGTATATGGCGTCGGGCCCCGGCCGGACCTACTGCTATATGCTATGCGACGGATAGGGGGTGTTACAAAGTGCACAGATGGCTGACGTCAGCATGAGTCAGAAAATATCAACAAAGTCAACGCAGTTCAAATTCATTGCGGGAAAGATGCAGTATGCCTTAAATGGCATCGGCGGCCAGCTGTTGTCGTATTCTGCAAATGGAAGGTAGTAAATCTGCAATTAAGGCGGAGCCCACAAGCGCAAAGAGCCATTGATCGGCAAAATAGAAAAGGCGAGATCAACGAAGGAAATCAATCTTTTAGGGTTTGGTCTTGTCGCAAAGCGGTAGAATATCTTCGTCCTCCTCGTCATTTTTGTAGAGGTCAAGGCTGAAGTTCAAATCGAGTAATCCAAAAGGTTCTCAAGTGAGTTGTTCACATCTCCATCATCAATAGCAAGTTCATGGACATTTTCTCTGAAGAAGAAGATGCAGTATGTCTAACCTAGTTGTAGCTGATCTGAAGCCGATCAAAGATATCTGGTGTCATCTTCATCTGCACCATCAAGTTTCTAATAGCTTCATGCAAGATAGTTGGGGGCTTTCCTATCTGCACCATCAAGCTCAGAGTACTTCACAGATCCAGCCGATCATTTCTGAAGGATTTTTTCTGGATGCTGTAAAGAAGAAAGCTTGAAGAAGCAGTGATCTGAAAGCAGACTCAGAGGACTATTTCTCTGGAGTCAAAGTCAGGGTTGAATCTCCTCAGCCCAGGAAAGAAAGAAGAAGCAGGGCAATTATCTGCAAGTTACTTCCAACAAGCCTAATCGCGAAGATAAATTTTTGGAGCTAAGAAGAAGAAAGGACTGAACTTGTGGGTCAGTTCAGCAAGAAGCAGAATAGCAGATCTGCAAGAAAGCAACAAGGTCTATTGATGAAAGCTGAAAAGAGATTATTGGGGCCATCAACTCCTGCACCAACAAGTACAAAGGAAACCTCTGAGGAAGGAGAAGTAGCAAAGGGCCAACTCTAGCTGTAGTTGATACATAATTCAAGCCAAGCTTTTCTGAAGATATTTTCTGGTCTGTGTAAAAGAAGTCTGGACTGAGATAACTCAGGACAGAAGTAGACAGGCTCAGAGAAATTTCTCTAGAGCCAAAAAAATTAAACCCACTTCCACCTTGTAGGATCCAAGTTTGGATCTGAGTTGTAGGGCTGTTTAGCCTGAGTGTAGGATTTAGGTGCAGATCTTAGAGTAGGATCCAGTTTGGATCTGAGATAGGTGATCAGTTGATCATTGAGCTGTAGGGCTTTTAAGCCTGAGGTAGGAGAGTCGTTCTCTCTGAGTGTAGGACCTTTGGGTCTGAGGTAGGATCCAAATTTGGATCTGAGGTAGGACCCTGGTGCCTGAGATTGTAGGATAATCATTCTCTTTGAGGTAAGATCCTTTGTGGATCTGAGGTAGGGCGGTCATCCCAGCCTAACTTATAGGGCTTTTGGGGTTGATGTAGGTGATCTTTGGATCACTGAGTTGTAGGGCCTTATGCCTGAGCTGTATGTCTTGGAGGAGACTGAGTAGTCCTGCGGGATCGTGTTGTAAGCTCTTACGAGCCGAGATTGGAGAAGTGTCTTGTCTAACTATAAGTTAGAAAGGTGGGATGGAAAGTGGACGTACCCATAATCTGGGGAACCACTATATATCTTGTGTGCGCTTTTTGTGTTGTTTCTTTGTTGCAAGTTGGATGTCTTGAAAGCATAAATCTAATAACTCTCAAAGAACCTAAGGAAAATTAAAGATAGTCACAAGAGACAAATAAACTTATTCATCCCCCCTCCCTCTAGGTGATTTAGCTATCCTTGAAAACAAATACTTTCATCTTGGTTTCACAAAGTGACTCGACGAATATACTTAGATGGATTTTCTACACTACCCTAATTCAATTGAAACAATAAATCACAAGGTCCTACAACATTTCTAAGTCCCATGAAGAGGAAAAGAAGAGGTAAACATGAACAATAGTAGCAAAGCAAGAGGGTAAACAAAAGGGCCACGAGAGCAAACCACCACTTGCCTCAAATCTTCCAAAAATTGGCCTCTCAAGCGCTCCGCTTCGATAATCGGTCGCAAGAATTTCTCGTTTATGATCTCTGAAACTTTTGGGGGCAAAACAAGGATTAAGGTTAAATACGCTAACGCCAAAAACCCATAAAACGGAAAAATCTTACCGTGCACGCGTAGATCTCCATGAGAGTTTCCCGGATCTATGTTCCGTCGAAGGTTTCGTGCACCGGAGCTCCGATGGAGGCGGCTGGAAGGTTTCCGAAAAAGAACAGGACCTGCCTGGTTCGGGATCCGTCGAATGGAGGGAGGGGGGCGAGGAGCCACAGGTTTTTTTTCTTTTCTTGAGGGAAGAAGATGAGATTTTTATAATATAATAATAATGATAATAATAATAATAATAATAATCGTAATTATTATGAGAGGGTTCGGTTGGTTCGTCGGATATAAGGGGGACAATTTCAACGAATCATTTTGCAAACGTTTTTAATAATAATAATAGTTTATTTATGGGGAGGACATTCGTTGAATATCGCTAAAAGGGGAGGGTGATTCCAACCAATTTATTTGTTATTTATTAATTTTTATAGTAATATTATTATTAATAGTATTATTAATAATAGTAATAATATTTAGACATTATATTACTATGAAGGGCTAAACGTACACCGATTCAAATGAAATTCACGCCCTAGGTAAATGCTGGTGCTACGAATACAACGACAAAGTCAAAATTGAAATCTGACGAGCCGTTCGATCTCGAGATATAATTTTCCAAAGTTTTACAATGGACGAAAATTCTAAGAATCTTTGAAAATTCCGCGAGGCTGTAATATTGCTCGAATCACAATGAAATTTGACGGGCATTTTTAAAATTGAATAGGTTAATTTTCTAACGTAAACTTTTCCAATTTCGGTAAGATTCACAATTTTTGGTCGACTTGACCAAATGTCCGCGAAAACGCACTAACGGCTGCACGCCATTAACTTCGAGCTCCTCCCTTATTTTTGTAAGACCCCCTCCCAGGACACAAGACACGTCCGAGGGGAGCCTTACGCCCAGAACAGCCGTCTTGCGGTAACGTCAACACACGGTATAACCTGTACCACAAGACGCCTATCCTGCCGGTCATAATCAATATCATACTACCAACCCATCAATAAAAGAAAATCAAGTCCAAAATTCACAATAAGTATATAAAAGTTCACAATAATATAATATAACATGACATCAAATGATCCTATAATAACATCTGAGTACAACAAAGTGTTGCCCGTAAGCTACATCACAACTCCCTCATTCACATCTATAACTGTCGGTAACAAAGCCAAAGTAGCATCATATCCTATCTCCCTGGCATGGCTGCCCTCCAGAATGGGGTGTTGCTGCTGCTCATAAAAAATGTGTGTAGCAACTGTTAGTCATAAAGACTAAGTGGTTTCACATTCTCTGACCCCGAATGTAGCACCCCTGATTTTTTGGCAATTATTTTAATCCTCTCGGTGACGTCATAATGACGTAAGGACGTTACGTTATCGTCTTCTAGGTGACGACCTCGCCGAATGCTTTTGACTAGCATGTCATCGATGTAAACTTCCATGAACTGCTCGATGAGGCTTTTGAATATGTGATTCATTAACCTTTGCTAGGTAGCCCCAACATTTTTTTGCCCGAACGACAATACTTTGTAGCAGTACACTTCCTTGTCCATGCAAAAAGCGGTGTGCTCTTCGTTTGGCAGGTTTATCCGAATCTAATTATATCCCAAGTAGACATCCAAGAAAATGAGAGGTGCGACCCGAACGGTTGCATCCATGAGTTGATTAATGCGGGGAAGGGGGAAGTTGTCCTTTGGATAGGATTGGTTGAGGCTGTTGTAGTCAATGCACATCCTCCACTTCCCCGAAGTATTTTTTACCATGACCACATTGGCGAGCCAAGTGGGGTAGGCTGCTTCCCGGATGAATCCCGCTGCCAAAAGCTTGTCTACCTCTTCCTCGATGGCGCAGAGCCTTTCTGGCATGAAGTTGCGCTTTTTTTGGATAATCGGCTTGCATGATGGGCTGATGTTTAGCGAGTGGGTGATGACTTGCGGGTCGACCCCTGACATGTCCTTGGGACTCCAAGCGAATACGTCTTGGTTTGCGCATAAGAAGTTCATGTACTCCCCTTGCTCCGTCAGGGATAAGAGTGACTCGAGTAGAACTGTGCGAGCGAGATCCCTCTCGTAGAACGTGATCTCGATTAGGCCTTCAACTAGAGTGGCCCTCTGTATTGAGGTTTTGTCCCGCAAATTAAAGCTTTTGATGGACCGGGTCACCTTCTGCGACGGTTAAGGTTGGTTGACGTAGCAGATTTGTGTTATTGCCTCATCCCCCAAACAATGCCTATACCGTCGGGTGTTAGGAATTTCATTGACAGGTAGGGATGGAGGGAATCACCCCAAACACAGCTTGTAGGGTCCTGACAAAGATGGCTTTGTAGGCAAATTCACATTCCATGACCAGGAACTAGATATGGTGGGTTGCTTTCCTCGGGTATTCTCCCATGTGTACAACCCCAAATCCGGCGAGTGGAGATCAGTAGGAGCCAGACCACTCAAGTCATCTTGTTCAAGTCCCAGGCGAGCCGGGCCCCTGGCGTCGAGTCCACTCGACGCCTTCTGTTGGCGTCAAGTCCACATTACGCCTTCCGCCTCAGCGTCGGGTGAGGCTTGTTCACTCGACGCCTTCTACTGCGGTGTTGAGTGGAATGAGTTCTGTCAACGGCTCTCTCTTGGCATTGAGTGAGATCTCTGCAGACCCGTCGGATCACCCAGGTGGGGTGGAGCGGAACAAGGGTGCATGGAGTAGCAGGCTTGCACTCGCCCATGGATCTTGATATGCAGTTGGCGAGTGGGGGCAGGTCTGGCCCGCACTTGCCCAGGGTCATAGGAAGGCGGCGAGTGTCATCACCATCGAGCATTTGCCACTCCATGCGAGTGGAGGTTTTCAAGGGACACTCTCCTTGTGTTTTATATTGTATTGTTTTTGTTTTTCCCCACTAGCCTGCCCATAGCCTTTTAGAACAACGGAGTTACGTTGTTGGCAGACTAATCTGGACTACATATAGCTGTTTAGAACAACAGAGGTTGGCTGTTGGTAGAGCGTTTTCAGAAGACTATAAATAGACCCAAGGGGGTACCTTAGAAGACATACTTACTTGTGCCCTGGTCTTCTTATACTTTCTGAGGTATCTTTTGAAAGAAAACGGTTGTCAACCTAAATCACCTAGAGGGGGGTGAATAGGTGAGTTGTGCGTCTTTTGCGGAATAAAAGAATAGTTAGAGCACAACACAGAACTATCTACCAATATTACAGACGACACAAGATTTATAGTGGTTCCCCAACCTTGTGTACATCCACTTTCCCTCACCGATCTAGCAATCAACTAGACTCGACTACTCCACTATCTCGGATCAAAAATCGATCCTACCCTCGGAACAAAGTTCCTACAAACTCGATCCAAACAAGGGGATCTACACCTCGGAAGATAACACTTCCTACAAACTCAGAGTGAAAAACTCCTACACTCGGAGAAGCTTTCTCCTACAAGATTAATAAAGTGTTGGAAAATTATACAAACAGTAAATCCAATCAGATCTGATGAAATGGCCAGAAAACTTCTTCTTATGGACTTTGCAGCACTATCAGAAATCGGTGAAGAGAGTCTCGGCCCAGATCTGGATCTTCTTACCTTTACAGAATCAGAGAGAGAAGATGAACGGTGATGTCGATCTCGATCTGTAACTTTCTTCAGAATGAATCCTCTGATCTTAGAAGTAGTTGGCCGGAGAAGATGGAGGCGGCGGCGGCATCCGTTTCGGGAAAACAGGGAGGAGTCGGCTGAAGAACTTTCTCAAAATAGAATGACAAGAAAGCTTGGAGAATACTTAGGGTTTGTCATTTTCTGATAAGACCTTATATAGAAGAGACTAACGGTCATAATCGGTCATAATGATGTACACGTGGACCAATCATGTCGCGTGATTTCAAAATCCCGTCAGAAAAAGGACTTAGCAAAATTTCAGAAAAGTTCAGCCATATACACGAGTAAGTGAATAGCTACTCGAGTAGTTGAATAACTACTCGAGTATATAAAGGAGAACATACTCGGGTATATAAAGATAGGCTACTCGAGTAGGTAGAAATCAACTACTCGAGTAAGCAGACAGAACTACTCGAGTATGTAGAGAGACTTACTTGAGTACATAAAGGATCTACTTGAGTACTGGAAAACTACTCGAGTATTTTACATAAACTACTCGAGTATATGAAGGATTACTCGAGTGGGATACTTAGAATGGATTCTAAAGATGTCAGCAAGAGCTACTCGAGTAGTTGAACTAAACTACTCGAGAGGAAGTAATCTACTCGAGTAGGTGAAAGTTCTACTCGAGTAAATGACTTAGAAAATTCTGGAGTAGGAAAAATATCAAGGTACACGAGTGAAACATGATCTACTCGAGTAGGTATAATGAACTACTTGAGTATGATTCTATCTACTCGAGTATGTGAGTATACTTACTCAAGTCCATGACTTAGAAAATTTTTGATGAGTGAACCCTTTAATACTCGGGTATAAAGAGTAATCTACTCGAGTATATAAGCATGCTACTCGAGTATATGACTATGTCTACTCGAGTAGGTGACTTAGCTACACGAGAGATACACTTAAGTACTCGAGTACAAGGTTCCTTTACTCGAGTAAATTATACCCAAACTACTCTAGTAGTTATAGACCTACTCGAGTAAAAGACTTAGAGAAATTTTTGATGTTGGAAAACTGTTTCTTCTAGAGTAGTCAACTTCCAATTCCTTTCCCATAGTCCAATAGCTTGAATATGAAGTGTATCCCAATAGAGAGACCACACATGAGTCAACACCTTGGAATATGCAATGAGGGATTACATTGCACAGTTCCTGTGTTTAGTGACCCACTGTGGACTGACATTGGTCTACACTTTCCAGTGAAACTCCTGCAAACATATAACTCAAACCAAGCATCAAATACAACTTAATTCATCTTAGTTACAGGGTGACTTCATCAAATCTGGGTTAATGTGGATGTAATACCCAACAATCTCCCCCTATTTGTTGAAGTCAGAACCCTTTACACTAAGGTGAATTATGGATATAAAAGAAACTAAGTAGAAAAACATGAGCAGGTAAGCAATAGACAATGGAAAGGATAATTAGACAGGAATGAAGAATTGTATATATGTATATTTCCAAAAACATCAAGTCTACAGCTTGTCATTTCAATCTCTCAACATCTTTTAGGTTTAGGCTTGGGATTGCTGCTTATCCACCTTTTCTTGCTATCTTCTTAGATAACTGAAAGGCTTAGGGAAATATTTACGAGGCCTTGGAGGAGCAGCAGGGTTATTTCTCCCAAACTCTCTGTCATGGATCCTCCTTTTTAGCATAGATTTCTCATATAACTCCCATTCCTGGGAACTGTAATGAATGTTCATGTTCTCATTAAGATCCAAAACTAGCCTGAGTGTGTCCAAAATTAGAGACTTGGAGGTTGGAGAACAGGCTTCAGCATGTTCAGTGGCTTTGGAAGGAGCAGTCCTGCTAGCAGAGGGGCCTTCACCATACTTCCTTTTCTTCTTGGAGGTTCTGATCTCTGGAGGAGCTTGAAGGAATATATCAGCAGGGTCTTCTTCCCAGCCTGGAGCATAAGTGTCTGGAGGAGCAACTGAGTCTCCAGGCTTGGGAGAGAAGGTAGGTTGCAGAGGAACAGCTGGGGCAGTCACATCTGTAGCTAGATGGTTGAGATGATGGGGAATGATGTTTGGGTCAACTGCAAGATCTGGCAGGATCTGATTGTGCATCCAGACAGCAGTGTCATATGTGTGAAATTTGACACTCTGTATTTGGGCTAGCACATCAGCATGAATGGTCTTCACATGAGCTTGTCATTCATCTGTCTTCTGAGCAGTAGATTTTTCTACTTATTCTTTGAGTTCTTTTATCAAACCATCCCCCTTTCTGATTTCAACAGATAGCTGGGATATGGCATCATCTTTAAAAAGGCCCACTTCTTCACAGATCTTCATCTTGTTGGCATCATTCCTCTTGTCTAGCTCCATCTGATTGTTGGCCAGGGTGACATCTTGTTCCATAACATTTCCCACACTAGTGATAGTATGGTCAAGGGCTTTGCCACCAAGTTGGAATAAGTACTTGAGCTTGTCAGTGTTATGCTGAATTTCAGCAAAGCCTCTGCTCATCTCAGACTCAAGAGCAGTTACCTTGTCAGTGACCACCTTTAGAGAGGTGTCAAAATGATGTCTTTGTTCTTGAAGAAGAATTGTGATGTGTTGCAGCAAATCTGAGGAGGAGGAGACTGTAATAGCAGCAGTAGAGGGAGAAGCAGTAGGGAGAGAAGGAGGTACCCAAGGAGCTAGTTCTTCAATTATCACAGAGCTGTGAGCTCTGGTGGTAGGAGAGAGAGCAAATCCTTCTTCTGTATCCTGAGGAAGAGAGAAGTCTAGATTTCTGAGAGGGGCCTCAGCTGGCTCAGGAGAAGGCTCATCAGAAATAAGAATGGTGTCTGGCTTGTCTACTGGAGGATGTGGAGAAGTTGTTGGAGTCCTGGTTGGAGAATGGGCAGGATACTGTACTGGAGAGAAGTCCTTGAGATATTCAGTGGTTGGAGCTGGAGGAGATAGAGGAGGAGGAGGGAGCACTTCTTCAAAAAGCTCTGCAATCATAGCATCTATAGCAGCAGCTGTGGACAGAAGAGTGTCTTGAGGTACTTGATCTGAAGGAGTGGCTGGACTTTGTGGAGTATGAGGTAGGGATGGAATTTCTGGCTGAGGAGAGGGATGCCTGACTGGGCTAGAAGGAGCAGGCTCCCCCTCACTTGGTGCACCAGAGGAGCTGGCCACATGATGAGGAGAGGGAGATGGAGTCTTGTCCTCTACAGCTGGAACTTCTGGAATTTCTGAAACCTTTGCAGCTTGGGCAGAATTCTTTAACTTGAGATCCCATCTCTGAATGGAAGAGATGGAGACCTTCTTCATGTGATGAAGTGGGGTCCCTTTGAAGAAGTTGAAGACTTCAGGATCTGTTTCATGGAGGAGTAGAGAAATAATTCTTGCGTAGTTGGGGGATTTCATTCTGTCCTTGATTTTGTCCAAAATCAGCATACCAAATTGATATTTCTTGCGACAGACAATTGCTTGCATTATATCGAAGAAATATGAGGGAATGTCTCGGATGGAGTGGGTTTTGCACAGTAAAATTTTTCCAATAACATCAACCAAGAATTTGCCTTCTGCATTCATATCTGACCTTTTGAAGTATTGAGCATCAGTTGAGAAGCCACAGAAAAGGGCTGTTCTGTCAGAATCTTCTGCAACTAGGTGGTCTTCTTCATCGACAATCGGCAAACGGAGAAGCTGAGAGATAGAGGTCTTGGTGAACCTAAGTTTCAAACCCTTTACTTTGGATTTTAGGACTTTCCCATTCCTTCTGACCTTGAGATTGGAGAAGAATTCAGCAACTTCGGGGAATAGAATGCGACAGGGTTCCTGGAGAATGAAGGAGAGGCTGGCGGTGTCGAGAAGGATGAGGAGGTTTTAGAAATCATCGGAGAGCTCTGCAATACCTGCGGTGACTAGTTCTGAGCCGACGCCGATCTTGGAAGAAGTCGCCATGGATGCGATTGACTGGAAGAAGTGAGAGAGGCGGCTCTGCAACAGCGGCGGAGGAGAGTAGTCGAATCGGCAGAGCAGATGAAGCGGCAGAGGGTACTCGAGAGAGAGAAATGATGTCGTGTAGGTTTGGGTTTTCGGAATTTCATATATATATAATTCTTAAATTACCGTTAATTAATTTAAAGAAAGAGGCGGCATTGAGCCTTGGGTGGCGAATAGAACAAATTTCAAAAACTGGGAAATAGAACACGAGAAAGAGATAGACTACTCGAGTAGGTAAGTGAGTTACTCGAGTAGGTCGCCAGGAGTTACTCGAGTAGGTCTGCAGAAAGTACTCGAGTAGGTGGAGAAAAAGACTCGAGTAGATAGGTGACTTACTCGAGTAGGTAAGTGACTTACTCGAGTAGGTCAGTAGATACTCGAGTAGGCACATTCTTATACTCGAGTAGGCACATTCTTATACTCGAGTAATTAGAGAAGACTACTCGAGTATGTCTGTTGTTACTCGAGTAGGTCTGCCGTGACTCACGTAGGGAAGTCGCATACTCGAGTATGTCTCAAGCTTCTCGAGTTGAATTTTGAAAAAAATTGAGAAAAAGTAGATTTTGACTAACCCCTTGCAGTTACTTGCCTCTTATTCATCCAGCCTTCGTTAGTCCTCTTTGTTGAGCATCCCAAGCTCTGTCTTGAAGAACGAGAACTTGGTCTCGTCCAGCGGCTTTGTGAAGATATCTGCAACTTGCCTATCTGTAGGCACATATTGGAGATCTATCTCTCCATGCTCCACATGTTCCCGGATGAAGTGATACCTTAGCTCGATATGCTTTTTCCGGCTGTGGGAGACTGGATTGTTGGCTATTGCAATTGCGCTGGAGGAGTCACAGTACAAGGGAATATCCTTGAACTGCAGGTTGTAGTCCTCAAACTGATTCTTTATCCATAGAAACTGTGCGCAACAACTGCCTGCAGAGATATACTTTGACTCGGCCGTTGAGATTGCGACACAGTTCTGCTTCTTGCTACTCCAGGAGATTAGCCTTCTTCCGAAGAATTGGAAAGTCCCTGAGGTGCTTTTCCGGTCGTCTTTGCTACCTGCAAAATCTGCATCTGAAAATCCAATTAGTTCGCTGTCATTACTTCTTGGGTACCATAAGCCAAGATTTGGTGTACCTTTAAGGTATCTCAGGATCCGCTTTGCAGCGGCGTAGTGAGATTCCTTAGAGTTCACCTGGAATCTAGCACAGACACATGTTGAAAACATTATCTCAGGCTTACTGGCAGTAAGGTATGTCACAACCTGCATTTTCTCCGAAATTTAAGAAGTATCAGAGTAGAAGAAAATGCGCGTTGTGATGCCACGTCGGACAGGGGATAACTGTCGACGCTCAGGCAACCACCAACTACTAAGACTATGAAAGTTCAAAAGCTTTAATGATGTGAAAATCAATTATATTTTTGAGGCTGTATCCCTCGGCTTCGTGTATCAACTGTCCACCCTTCAAAATTATACTTATACGTAGCGGAAAATACTTTATTCATTTTTTTAACACCCTAAGAGAATGCTTAAGCGTCCCCAGGGGACGCCTAAGGCTATGCAAGACCCTAGATTTAATTTATATATTATATATAGGAAATACCCTTTTTACGTGGTTTGAAAATAGTGATTAAGCTTTTTAGAAAGGAAAACATGATGTCTATATTTTTGATATAATAATTATTTTCTTTTATAGGTTTTAAAGTAACTAGCAACCTAACATAAATCATCCCAGAAGCAAGTTGAATAAACTCCAAAACAGGAAATCTAGCAGTATAAGCAAAGTACAAAGCATTTAAAAGAGAAACCACCAGTGGGCGCCAACAACTGACACGAACCCACTGGTAAGTAGGTATATCTGCACTACAAGTCTAAAGTAACTATCTCCCAGGAGTGAGGAAAAGAAACTCAGTAGCAGCTATAACACTAACAAACTCCAGAAGAACCCTAGCCGCGCAGTCGGCTATAAACCTGAACCTGAAGCATTCAAAGAAAAGAACGCCTCAGCAAAGCAATATATAAATATGGAAATGAAACAATAGTATAAGGAAGAAGTGAAACAGGTAAGAGCTAAAGTAAACAAGTGAAGGAGGAATACTCGCCATGAGTGAGTAAAAAGGGGTGCACCAAGTGCACGGGTGAAGTCAAGCCTCACAAATCTCTGCAAGAAGGATTAGCAAAATAAATAAATCCTATCATGAAGCTAGAGCAGGAAGAGTCACCTAATGCTGGAGATGGACAAAATCAGAAATAAGGGCCTAGACTGGTGGCAACGGTCCAACCACGTCTAACAGGCCTAAACATCTCAAGGTGCTGTGGTGGTGGCATCATTCCAACTCAACCAAACAGCTCACATTGTCTTAATAAGACAAGAAGTAAAACCAGGGTGGCGGCATCGGTCCGACCCACCTCAAAACCACATCCTACTCCAGCACTAAGTGACTCGGGAAAACCCTAACTGGTAGTTCCAAGAACCACCATGAAGTCAACACTGAACCCTAAACATCTAGAGTAACCCACCTAGGAGACTTAGCTGCCAAGCGGCTGACGGCGTTGGTTAACTAGACTCGCATCTAACCTCGCACAAATACATTAAGCTTGAGTACGCAAAGCACCACAGTTAATAAAACACTTGATAATATCATATCATCAGCAGTTATCTTAGGCTAAACTTCCGTCTCAGGAGGTTTTACACCTATGAAATATCATATGCTTACCAGGGAACCGAACCCAAACTTTGTTTATTCAAGCGACTTAATACGAGTGAAAGAAAGTAACACAATACTAACTGTAACTGCGTAGTTCGATACTACACCCGCACAAGTAAATTGATACAACACATGCACGATTAGTTCACTAACAACACATATACGCGTAAATTTAGGGGTTTGATACCGCACAAAAGCACGGGGATTCGACATTTCATGCAAACCGGAGGATTAACGCTAGACAAAACATGAGAATTTGGGGGGGGGGGGGCTTCTGATACAAATCCGATTTCGGAGCAAATCATGGGGCACTACGAAAAAAAAAATCCTTGCAACTAATAATAATGAAATCACACCAAGATTCCTAGTGCCGAAATCACATCAAAATTCCAAATGCTGAAATCATATCGAAATTCTTAGGGCTGAAATCATACCAAGAACTTCTCATTAATCAAGCAACGAAACTAGCATGAAAAAAAGGATTTACTTTGGCAAGGGACTACTTGCCTAAATCTTTAGAGGAATTCGGCCAGCAACAATTCTATGAAATCCTGGAAACAGACAAAAAAATCTGGGCACTAATTAGCAAGGAAACTGCAGCCCTAGACTTGGAGAAAAGGATGGTGAGCTCTCAAAAAGTTTACCTCGGAACGAAGATCTAGCCTAGAGGAGCTCGAATCCGGCCTCGGACTGGAGATCCGGGCTTCACGGGGCAGGGAGACGGTGGTCGGAGCCGCGCCGGGGCTTCCGCCTCTTTTCCGCCGCACGAAGGATCGTCTCGGGCTTTTTCTCTGTTGCTGGAAGGTCAGCCGAATGGGGGGGGGGGAAGAAACCTAAATAAACCTAATATATATATATATATATATATATATATATATATATATATATATATATATATATATATATATATATACATATTTATTCCTATCCCAATTAACAAAATACTACCCTAACACTAATTAGCTTAAGCGTAAAAACAGCCCCTAATTGAGCATATTAACTAAACACTAACTAAACCACTATATATATATGTTAACTCATATAAATTAGCACCTATCCGTACATTATCACATCTACTTACACACATACGTATATATATACATACTAACACATATATATATATATATATATATATATATATATATATATATATATATATATATATATATATATATATATATATATATATATTTATACATACATACTAACACATGAACGTAGGCACGCACATTCAAATTATTAAATCCTTGCATGTCTACAACACGCGCAAAGCTCTAAATGCGCAAACATGAAAATATGCTCGCATAAATGACGACTCGCTAACTAGCGACCGTCAAAAGGGCGCGAAAATTAACGCTCTCGGATTCCGAACAAATCCGCACCGTAGCTAAACACTCGGGCTACGAAAACATCGGCGAAGTCGGACACAACCTCCGACGACCACATACTTGGGCAAACCTCGCCCGAAGCCAAAGTACAGGGATTCCCTAAGAGGCTCAGCCGGGCCTCCAAAACAGACGCCGGCTAGCTGGGGAAACCGTACAACAGGCTATAACCTCTAAGAACACCTAACGAGGTACTCTAACAACGGCACGAGCCGGGAATGTGCCAACGTAACGCCAAACGAGGGTTTAAATAATTGCCGAAAAATTCGGGGGCGTTACAGTCACTCTCCCTAAAAGAAAGTTTCGTCCCGAAACTTTACGCACACTACTTCTACTAAAGAGGAAAGTAACTATATAAAAGTTACTAGAAATAAAACATACCCAACAAATCAGGAGAACAGGCGAGGGTAAGCCTCCCTCATAGCGGACTCTAGCTCCCAAGTCGCACTTTCCAAATCCTGATTCTTCCAAAGAACCTTCACCATCGGGATAGACTTTGATCGCAGAACCCGGTCCTGAGTATCCAAGATGCGGACCGGCACCTCAACATACGAGAGGTTGGGCTCCAACTGGGGCACGACATCCAAGACTTGCCCACTGCTCCGCACACACTTCCGCAGCTGGCTCACGTGAAAGACATTATGCACGCCTGGGAAGTTGGCGGGTAGATCCAAACTATCTGCTGCCACACCAATACGCTCCAAAATTCTGAATGGGCCCACATACCTCGGATCCAGCTTACGGTTCTTGCCGAACCTCTTCACTCCAACCATCGGAGATACCTTCAAGAAGACCAAATCCTCTACCGAAAATTCCAAATCGGACCTACGCCGGTTGGCGTTCTTCTCATATCTCTCCTGAGCTAACCGAAGCTTTTCCCGAATGAGCTTCACAGCAACCTCCATTTCCTCTAGAGCATCAGGACCCAACAAAGGCCTCTCACCGGCCTCAGTCCAAAACAACGGAGTTCTGCAGCGCCGCCCATACAATGCCTCGAAGGGAGCCATTTGCAAGCTCTCTTGGTAACTGTTATTGTAGGCAAACTTCATGAGCCGCAAACGCTCATCCCACGCTCCATCGTGATCTAGAATGTAGCACCTGATCATATCCTCCACAATCCGGTTCACCCGCTCGGTCTGCCCATTTGTCTGAGGGTGGTAAGCGGTAGAATATCTCAAGTCTGTGCCCAAACCCTCCTGCAAACTCTTCCAGAAACGGGATGTAAATCTGGAGTCTCGGTCTGAAATGATACTCACGGGAACTCCATGTAATCGGATGACTTCACTCAAATACAACTCTGCTATCTTCTTCATCGGGTAGTCGATCTTATAAGGTACGAAGTGCGCACACTTCGTCAATCGGTCCACGATCACCCAAACTGAGTCAAATCCCCTTGGAGATCTCGGTAAGCCCGTAATGAAGTCCATGGAGATACTTTCCCACTTCCAAGTCGGGATTTCCAAAGGAGTCAGCTTTCCACCAGGCCTCCCATGATCGGCCTTCACCCGCTTGCAAGTGTAACATTCAGAAACATACCGAGCTATATCCCCTTTCATACCATGCCACCAGGCGATCTGCTTCAAATCATGATACATCTTCGTGGATCCCGGGTGGTAGGCAACACTGGATCCATGAGCCTCTTTGCATACCATACTCCTGATGTCTCCAACCGCGGGGATGCAAAACCTGCCGCGGTACTTCAAGGTACCCGAATTATCGATGGAGAAATCCGGCAACTCCCCTCTCTCAGCCCTGAGGTACAGGTGTAACAAATCTGGATCGTCCTTTTGGTGCAACCTGGTGAGCGAAATCCAAGATGGCTCTGCCACTGCCAAACTGCTTTGCAAATCACAGCATCCCACAGAGATGTCCATCAACAAGAACTCTTCCACTAGACGGTCCACCGTGAGGTTGAAGATCTTCCCTGTCTTGCGGCTCAGGGCGTCGGCCACCACATTGGCCTTGCCTGGATGGTACTGGATTTCCACGTCATAATCGACCACAAACTCTAGCCACCGCCGCTGGCGCAGATTCAGCTCCTTCTGAGTAAACACGTACTTCAGGCTCTTATGATCTGTGAAAATCTTGCACTGGGCCCCATAGAGTAGATGCCTCCACAGCTTCAATGCAAAAATCACCGCCGCAAACTCGAGGTCATGCGTAGGATAATTCCGCTCATGAGTTTTCAACTGCCGCGACCCATACGCGATCACCTTCCCCTCTTGCATCAACACGCCTCCGAGCCCAACATGCGAGGCATCCACATAAACATCATAGTCCTTGCCCTCCGTAGGTAATGTCAAAACAGGAGCAGTGCACAATCTCCTCTTTAGCTCCAGAAAGGCCTCCTCGCACTGCTCGCTCCAGATGAACGCTGCATGCTTCTGCATCAGCTTAGTTAAGGGCGCTGCCAAGGTAGAAAAGCCCTCAACAAACCTTCTATAATAGCCGGCCAACCCCAAGAAGCTCCTAATCTCCTTGGGTGTGTTCGGCCTATGCCAAATCATCACCGCAGAAATCTTCACCGGGTCCACTGAAATACCATCCTTGTTCACCACATGTCCCAAGAAGGACACCTGAGGCAACCAGAACTCACATTTGCTCAACTTGGCGTACAACTGATGATCTCTCAAGGCAGATAACACCAACCGAAAGTGCTGATCATGTTCTGCAGCATTCCGTGAGTAAATCAGAACGTCGTCTATGAATACGACCACAAACTTGTCCAGAAAATCTTTGAACACCCGGTTCATCATGTCCATGAATGCTGATGGCGCGTTGGTCAACCCAAAAGACATAACTAGGAATTCGAAATGTCCATGCCTCGATCGAAACGCCATCCGTGGAATGTCCGACTCCCGGATTCTGAGCTGATGATATCCTGATCGAAGGTCAATCTTGGAGAACACAGAACTGCCACGTAACTGATCGAATAAGTCGTCGATTCTGGGCAGGGGGTACCTGTTCTTGATGGTGACTTTGTTCAACTCCCTATAGTCGATGCAAAGGCGCATCGAACCATCTTTCTTCTTCACAAAAAGAACGGGTGCACCCCAGGGCGACGAGCTCTGCCTTATGAAATCCTTCTCCAATAACTCATCCAGCTGGGTACGCAGCTCCTCCAGCTCTCGCGGGGCCATCTGGTACGGCACCTTAGCAATAGGACGCGTACCCGGCTCCAAATCAATCACGAACTCGACATCTCTGGCCGGGGGAAGACCGGGAAGGTCGCTAGGAAACACATCAGAAAACTCATGGACAACAGGAATCTCATCCAACAACGACACACTGCTAACAGTCCCCAGCACCGAGACTAAGCAAGCAAAACAATCAGAACTGAATAACCTCTGAGCACATACCGCAGAAATCGCCGGAGAGGCCTGGTGCGGATCGCCATAAATACTCCCAGGCTGACCGTTGTCCTTCTTGAAATCCAAGCGCTTACCCCTGTACTGGATCACTGCATCGTATCTGGACAACCAATCCATACCCAGGATGACGTCAAAATCTTCCAAGTCTATAACCTTCAGATCCGCCTTGGCTGGGAAATCCCCCAACATAATAGGACAATCCAGAATGCCCTGATCTGATATCATGGAATCACCCGAGGGGAATTTGACGCAAAAGGCATCACCGACACGATCAAGAACCAGCTGGCACCGCTCTACAAAGGCCCTAGCCACAAATGAGTGGGTAGCACCTGAGTCAAAGAGAACGCGCGCTCAGCGGTTCTTTACCTTAAAACTCCCTATATAAATATCAACGGGAAAATTGCACAGTCAATAAAGAAAACAAAAGCCAGACTAATCTGCAAAAGAAGTAAAAGACTAGCGAGAAGGTTTACCTGAAATGACTTGCGTCGAATTTTGAGCCTCCGCTGAAGATATCACGTTCAGCTTCCCTTTGTCTCTATCCATAGACTGAGGCGCTGAAGAGGAACTGGTCGGTGCACAGACTGGAGCTGCGGGCATCGGGCCTTGGTATGGCCTTTCTGTCCGCACTGATAGCAGACCTTGTCCTTCAACCAGCAACGAGCAACATCGTGCCCCTCTTTATTGCACAAAGTACACACCACATTCTGCCTGGGAGCTCCCTGAATAGCATGCACGTGCTCCTTCTGCGCCGCCGCCCTCTTGAAAGACCTCTCAGCAGGATGGCCCGACCGGCCACAAAAACTACAAACCTCCTTGCTCCTCTTCCCCAAAGGAGCACCGGGCACAAGGGGACTCTTCACTTCAACAGCTTTACTCTTCTCATTCCTCGCCTGTTGTCCTCTATGCTTCGCGTTTTCGATGGCCTCCACCTTAAAAGCGGCTTCCACTGCCCCAGCATAACTCACCGCTCCATGAGCCACCACTAGCTGTTGTACATCGCTCTGTAGGCCACCGAGGAAACGCTTTGCTCTATCCTCCTCTGAGCTCACCAAACTAGGGGCAAAGCGACTGAGTTTGCTGAACTCAATCTCATACTCGCTGACTGAGAGCTGCCTCTGCTTCAGATGCAAGAAATCATTCATCAGCCTGTCTCGCTCCACTGACGGTAGAAATTTCCGCATCAAGATCTCCTTGAAGGAAGCCCAAGTGCTTCCTCCTACCATGCCCTCCTTCTCCCTCATCCACCAGCTCTTCGCTAACCCCTTCAGCTGATAGGCGGCCAGCATCACCTTCTGATCCTCAGACACTCCAGAGTAGTGAAACATTTCTTCTATGGTAATCAACCAGTCATCCAATATCATGAAGTCTGCCTTACCATCGTAGGTAGGGGGTCGCAGTCGCTGGAACTGAGTGATGAAAGCCATCTCCGGGGGCACCACCACTGGAGGTACCAAAGGGGCTGGGGGTGCAGGAGGTGCGGGAACAGCTAAACCCGCAGCAGGGTCCTGCGCTCTCGGGACTAGTCCTGACACCACAGATAATAGGGACTGGATCTGAGACTGAATGTCCACCATCTGCCTCGATAGAGCCTCATTGCTCTGCCTCAGACTTTCCATAACTGCACTGCTTTGAGCACCAGAAGACTCACCCTCAGAATGGGGAGTCGATCTCGCCACCCTATGCTTAGGCGCCATCCTAAAAAGATCAACAATCAAACATCAGAACCTAGTTCAACTACTAGGACAAAACAACAGGTACAGACAAACCTACATAAGTACTTGCTTTCACTGCCAACTTGCTCTGGGTTTTTTTTTATATATGAATATATATATTTATACAGGGGAAATAATGTCGTGCTTAACCTAAGATGGTTCACCACCATCACACTAACTCTTGTGCCTAAGTCGAGCATGCATGAATTTATAATCTTTTTGACTCAAAACCATGTGTGTACATATGTCATCCTGCAAGTATTTAGCTTAGCACGTTGTGCTTATGCAATGTTATGCTATGCATGATTGTGCTATGCATTCTAAAAAGGCTCTAATGCATGTTATGAGCGGCGTACACATGAAAATGTTATGCATCCCATACTACATAACATTTTCATGCAACGAAAAAGAAAACGTGCTAGTCGCATTCATGTGGTGAGGTTATGCATCCCATACTACATAACCCTCACATGTTGCCTCCTATGGTGGATCCATATACGAACACATATTATGCATCCCATACTACATAATATGCCCCGTATACTTCATGTTATGCTATGAGTGTAGTGTTTGTGCTTCAGCCAAGACGTGTTGATGACATATCGGTGTGTGTATGACATGATGCTAGACTTCTAATACCTAAAAGGAAAGGTTGCCCGACAAATTGTCAAGCAACCTCCCTCTGATACCAACTGTCACAACCCGCATTTTCTCCGAAATTTAAGAAGTATCAGAGTAGAAGAAAACGCGTGTTGTGATGCCACGTCGGACAGGGGATAACTATCGATGCTCAGGAAACCACCAACTACTAAGACTATGAAAGTTCAAAAGCTTTAATGATGTGAAAATCAATTATATTTTTGAGGCCGTATCCCTCGGCTTCGTGGATCAACTAGTCCACCCTTCAAAATTATACTTATACGTAGCGAAAAATACTTTATTCATTTTTTTAACACCCTAAGAGAATGCTTAAGCGTCCCCAGGGGACGCCTAAGGCTATGCAAGACCCTAGATTTAATTTATATATTATATATAGGAAATACCCTTTTTACGTGGTTTGAAAATAGTGATTAAGCTTTTTAGAAAGGAAAACATGATGTATATATTTTTGATATAATAATTATTTTCTTTTATAGGTTTTAAAGTAACTAGCAACCTAACATAAATCATCCCAGAAGCAAGTTGAATAAACTCCAAAACAGGAAATCTAGCAGTATAAGCAAAGTACAAAGCATCTAAAAGAGAAACCACCAGTGGGCGCCAACAACTGACACGAACCCACTGGTGAGTAGGTATATCTGTACTATAAGTCTAAAGTAACTACCTCCCAGGAGTGAGGAAAAGAAACTCAGCAGCAGCTATAACACTAACAAACTCCAGAAGAACCCTAGCCGTGCAGTCGGCTATAAACCTGAACCTGAGGCATTCAAAGAAAAGAACGCCTCAGCAAAGCAATATATAAATATGGAAATGAAACAATAGTATAAGGAAGAAGTGAAACAGGTAAGAGCTAAAGTAAACAAGTGAAGGAGGAATACTCGCAATGAGTTAGTAAAAAGGGGTGCACCAAGTGCACAGGTGAAGTCAAGCCTCACAAATCTCTGCAAGAAGGATTAGCAAAATAAATAAATCCTATCATGAAGCTAGAGCAGGAAGAGTCACCTAATGCTGGAGATGGACAAAATCAGAAATAAGGGCCTAGACTGGTGGCAACGGTCCAACCACGTCTAACAGGCCTAAACATCTCAAGGTGTTGTGGCGGTGGCATCAGTCCAACTCAACCAAACAGCTCACATTGTCTTAATAAGACAAGAAGTAAAACTAGGGTGGCGGCATCGGTCTGACCCACCTCAAAACCACATCCTACTCCAGCACTAAGTGACTCGGGAAAACCCTAACTGGTAGTTCCAAGAACCACCATGAAGTCAACACTGAACCCTAAACATCTAGAGTAACCCACCTAGGAGACTTAGCTGCCAAGCGGCTGACGGCGTTGGTTAACTAGACTCGCATCTAACCTCGCACAAATACATTAAGCTTGAGTACGCAAAGCACCACAGTTAATAAAACACATGATAATATCATATCATTAGCAGTTATCTTAGGCTAAACTTCCGTCTCAGGAGGTTTTACACCTACTAAATCTCATATGCTTACCAGGGAACCGAGCCCAAACTTTGTTTATTCAAGCGAATTAATACGAGTGAAAGAAAGTAACATAATACTAACTGTAACTGCGTAGTTCGATACTACACCCGCACAAGTAAATTGATACAACACATGCACGATTAGTTCACTAACAACACATATACGCGTAAATTTAGGGGTTTGATACAGCACAAAAGCACGGGGATTCGACATTTCATGCAAACCGGAGGATTAACGCTAAACAAAACATGAGAATTTGGGGGGGGGGGGGGGGGCTTCTTATACAAATCCGATTTCGGAGCAAATCATGGGGCAACTACGAAAAAAAAATCCTTGCAACTAATAATAATGAAATCACACCAAGATTCCTAGTGCCGAAATCACATCAAAATTCCAAATGCTGAAATCATATCAAAATTCTTAGGGCTGAAATCATACCAAGAACTTCTCATTAATCAAGCAACGAAACTAGCATGAAAAAAAAGGATTTACTTTGGCAAGGGATTACTTGCCTAAATCTTTAGAGGAATTCGGCCAGCAACAATTCTATGAAATCCTGGAAACAGACAAAAAAATCTGGGCACTAATTAGCAAGGAAACTGCAGCCCTAGACTTGGAGAAAAGGATGGTGAGCTCTCATAAATTTTACCTCGGAACGAAGATCTAGCCTAGAGGAGCTCGAATCCGGCCTCGGACAGGAGATCCGGGCTTCACGGGGCAGGGAGACGGCGGTCGGAGCCGCGCCGGGGCTTCCGCCTCTTTTCCGCCGCACGAAGGATCGGCTCGGGCTTTTTCTCTGTTGCTGGATGGTCGGCCGAATGGGGGGGAAAGAAACCTAAATAAACCTAATACATATATATATATATATATATATATATATTTATTTATTTATTTATATAAATATATTTATATATATACATATTTATTCCTATCCCAATTAACAAAATACTACCCTAACTCTAATTAGCTTAAGCGTAAAAACAACCCCTAATTGAGCATATTAACTAAACACTAACTAAACCACTATATATATATATGTTAACTCATATAAATTAGCACCTATCCGTACATAATCACATCTACTTACACACATACGTATATATATACATACTAACACACACATATATATATTTATACATACATACTAACACATGAACGTAGGCACGCACACGTAAATTATTAAATCCTTGCATGTCTACAACACGCGCTAAGCTCTAAATGCGCAAACATGAAAATATGCTCGCATAAATGACGACTCGCTAACTAGCGACCGTCAAAAGGGCGCGAAAATTAACGCTCTCGGATTCCGAACAAATCCGCACCGTAGCTAAACACTCGGGCTACGAAAATATCGGCGAAGTCGGACACAACCTCCGACGACCACATACTTGGGCAAACCTCGCCCGAAGCCAAAGTACAGGGATTCCCTAAGAGGCTCAGCCGGGCCTCCAAAACAGACGCCGGCTAGCTGGGGAAACCGTACAACATGCTATAACCTCTAAGAACACCTAACGAGGTACTCTAACAACGGCACGAGCTGGGAATGCGCCAACGTAATGCCAAACGAGGGTTTAAATAATTGCCGAAAAATTCGGGGGCGTTACAAGGTAGAGCAAGGATCCAATTATGCTTCTGTACTTGGTTTCATCAAAAGGTTTCCCTTTTTCATCCTTGTCCAGAGACATAGTTGAGCCCATTAGAGTCCTCATAGAGGTTGCATTCTCCATTCTGAATTTCTTAATTAGTTCTTTGGTGAATTTGGTCTGTGAGATGAAAATTCCATCTTCAGATTGCTTCACCTGAAGCCCTAAGAAATACTTCAGCTCGCTCATACTGCTCATTTCAAACTTCCCTTGCATAAGTTTTGAGAACTTTTTACAGAGGTTGTCATCTGTAGAGCCAAAAATAATGTCGTCGACATAGATTTGCACTAGCAAAATCTTGTCTTTTATTTCCCTAAGAAATAATGTCTTGTCTATCTTTCCCCTTGTGAACTTGTTCTCAAGCAGAAAGGTAGACAGCGTTTCATACCAAGCTCTAGGAGCTTGTTTCAGACCATATAGGGCCTTGTGCGGAAAATAGACATGATCAGGAAAGTTAGGATCAACGAAACCTGGAGGTTGTTCCAAATACACTTCCTCCTTTATGTTACCATTCAGGAAGTCCGACTTCACATCCATCTGATAGACGGTGAAGCCTTTGAAAGCAGCATATGCTAGGAACAACCTTATTACCTCCAGCCTCGCCACTGGAGCATATATCTGGTCGAAGTCGATTCCTTCTTCTTGACGATAGCCTTTAGCGACGAGTCTGGCCTTGTTCTTTATGATAGTTCCATCTTCATCCATCTTGTTCCTGTAGACCCATTTTGTTCAAATGATGTTCTTTCCTTTGGGTCTTGGAACCAGCATCCACACATTGCAGCACTTGAACTGATTTAGCTCTTCTTCCATTGCCATTATCCATGATGCGTCTGAGTTTGCTTCTTCAAATTTCTTTGGTTCAACCTGTGAGAGAAAACTCAAATGAAGATTCTCATTAGTTGTACCTCTCCGAGTTCTAACACCATCCCGGGGATCTCCTATGATCTGGTTCATGGGGTGATCCTTCAGATGTCTGAGCTCTAGAGTTCTTGCATTTGGATTATCTTCAAGCACCGAAGTGATTTCTTCATCCTGGATGACTTCTTCATTTTGATCATCAGCCTCTCCAATGGGAGTTGGAGTGGTGATCTTAATGAACTTCTCGCCTTTGTCTTCGGACAGATCATCCAAGCTAGTTTCTTTCAGCTTTTCACCTGCATCTTCAATGAGCACACTAGACGGATTGCTTTGCAGCAAGCTCGTCTCATCAAATACAACATGTATCGATTCTTCCACCACCATGGTTTTTCTATTAAATATCCTATATGTCTTACTATGACTACTATATCCTACAAAAATACCTTCAAAGCTCTTTTCGCTGAACTCGGTGGTATGATACTTACCATTATTAAGTACGAAGCATTTACAACCAAAGATTCTAAAGTAAGAGACTGTTGGTTTCCTGCCTTTCAGAAGTTCGTAAGGTGTCTTATTGTGGTCTTTGTTTATGAGTGCTCGATTTTGCACGTGGCATGCAGTGTTGACAGCCTCAGCCTAGAAGTACTTCGGTAGTGAAGCATCACTCAACATGGTCCTGCAGGCCTCTATGATTGTTCTGTTCCTTCTCTCAGCCACTCCATTTTGTTGTGGAGTACGAGGAGAGGAAAACTCATGAAAGATACCTAAGCTTTCACAGAATTCTGTCATGGCCCCAGATTTGAACTCTGATCCGTTGTCACTTCTGATTTTGACTATGGAGCAGTTGTATTCATTCTGGACTTGCCTGACAAAATTGGTAAAAATGTCGAAGGTATCTGACTTGTGTTTCAGAAAGAACACCCACGCAAAGCGCGAGTAGTCATCAATAATTACCAATGTATAGTCCTTACCTCCCAAACTTCTAATCTGCAGTGGACCAAACAAGTCCATGTGCAATAGATGGAGACATCTGTTGGAGTCTTTGCCAATAATGCTTTTAAAGGTAGCCCTTGTTTGCTTGCCTTTTACGCATTCATGACAAGGTCTGTCATTGACGTATTTGACATTTGGGGCATCACGTACTAAGTTCATTGAAAATAGTTTATTAATAGTTTTGAAATTAATATGTGCTAGTCTCTTGTGCCATTGGTCACCAAGAGACGCACTATCTTTTGCTAAAAGACACACTGGTGTAGAGGAATCTATACAGATGAAATTTAAACAGAAAATATTCCTGCTTCGAGTGCCGGATAGAATCGTTTCTATATTGTCAACGGATTTTATCAAGCACTTATCAGCCTAGAACTCAATTATGTATCCTTTATCACAGAGTTGGCTTATGCTAATGAGATTGTGTTCCAATCCTTTGACATAGGCCAAATCCGAGAAGGATACATTGCCGTTAGTAATCATACCATAGCCTCTAGTAATTCCACGGTCTGAACCTCCAAAGATGACCTTTGGTCCGTTCACGACTGGAGTAAAGTTCTGAATGAGGCTTCTAGTCCCGGTCATATGCCGAGAGCATCCGCTGTCCAAGTACCAAATAGGCGTTTTGTTGGCCTTTGGACATCCCTACAATCACAATCAATTTGCCTTAGGAACACAAACACGTTTGGGTCCTTGGTCTCGGGTTAGAGTGCTCCCCCTACGAGTGTTAGCATTATGAGCGGTCTTTCTCAGATTGCTGACATGAGGGGTAGCAGCATTTCTGGAATTGAATCAGCAATCTATGGCGAAGTGACCAACCTTGCCACAGCACCAACAGTCAAATCTGTTGTACCTTTGCCTCAAGATCTCCTGCTTGACCTTTTGGAACTTTGCTCTAGCAGTGGTAGCATTCTTGGAGGAAGATGCCTCATGATGATGGCAATCACATAGCTTCTTATCCTTTATGGGCTTCTCTACAACAGGCTTTGTCTTTGGTGCTTTCTTGAAGTTATGCCCATGATTGAAAGGGCCATAGCTCTGAAGAACAACTTCTTCATAAGGTGCCTTAAAGACACTTTCGCCAAAGTTTCGGGGTCGAGCCCATCCTTGATAGCGGGACTTTGGCTCTATATAAGTAGGCCTAGCAAAGTGCCCGAATGATGAGTCAAAATCAAACTCATTTGATGGAAAGATAACCTTTTTGAATGTGGTTTGATTTTGAGGGGCTTTTCCCTTTTCTTCGGCTGAGGCCTTTTTGGCGGCCTTATTTTTCCGTTGATTCTTGTTTCTCCTAGAGGATTTAGTGGGAGCCTCTTCATGGCCTAGTCCAGCTCCCTTGGCCTTTGCTGAGAATTCAGCAACGAATGGAAGAACTGTTTTGGGCTTCGAGAAACTCTCAACAAGTTTCCTTTCAGCCGCAAGTTCGGCTTCCAATCCTTTGATGATCTTATCCTTCAGGTCAAGGTGATCAAGAGCCTTGTTATATTCTTCAATAGTATTGTTGAAGTTTTCCTCGAGGGAGTCATTCTTTGCGACTTTCTCTCTCAAGTTGCTCTCTTCAGCCTTTAGAGATTTGATCTCTTTAGCCTGAGTATTCACGACTCGACGACATTTGTCGTAAGCCATGATTAACTCCTGGTACTGGGCCATCAATTCTGACTCATCGTCAGAGGAGCTACCCTCGCAATCATGTTCAGAGACTTCAGACTCTGAGAGAGGGGTATGAGAGTTTACCTTCCCAGTGAACTGGGGCTCTTGTTCATCATCTGTTTGAGCCATTAGCCCAAAGTAAGCTTCTTCTTATTCACTTGACTTAGATGAGTCGGAGTCGCTAAGAGTCTTGCTAGTTTTGGCTATGAGGCTCTTCTCTTTCCTTTTCTTGTTATGTGAGGATTTCTTGTCTTCTCTTCTACAACCCTCCTTCTTCTTGTGAGGGCAGTCAGTAATGACGTGACCTGGCTTATTACAGCAGTAGCAAATGATGTCAGTTGAAACGTATTTGTTCTGTTTAGTATTATACCTTTCGTGGCTGCTTGAGCCTTTTCTTTGTCGATCATCATCGCGCCGCGATCTTCTGTATGAGGCGTCCTTGCCTTTCCATTGTTTATTTTTATTAAGAAACTTCTTGAATTGCCTTGAGAGTAAGGAGAACTCTCCTTCAGATAGTTCAGAGCCTGAGGTGCTAGGTTCTGATGTTTCTTCTTCTTCATCAACTTCTGGATCTGGAGCGGGGGAGGCAGCCTTAGTCTTTCTGGAGGTGTCTGCCTTCAGAGCGACGGATTTCTCCTTTAGTGCAGACCTGCCCTTCTCTTCTTCAGCTTTTCTTGTATTGATTTGGAGTTCATAAGACATAAGCTTTCCAAAGAGATTTTGCGGGTCCGTTTCAGCTAGCTTCCCGAACTACCTGATGGCGCATACCTTGTTATCCCATTCCTTGGTTAGGGATCTCAAGAATTTGTCGTTCAGTTCTCCGTTGGTGAAGACACGGCCATACACCCTTAGGCCATTTACAATTTTGAAGAAGTTCTCAAAGGTGTCGGCAATTGTTTCCTTGTTCCATTGTCGGAACACTTCATATTTTTGATTGAGAAGGGATCTCTGATCATCCCTTACTTCTTCAGTTCCTTCCATCAAAGTGACTAAGGAATGTCACATCTCCTTAGCTGATTGATAGTGAATCAAATTCTGCAGCATTGAGTCATCGACTGCACTTGCTATAATGTTCTTAGCTTTCTTGTCGAGAGAGATAAGTGCAATCTCGTCTTTGTCGAGATCCATTAGCTTTTTGGGAACTTTCTTGGTAGGGTCGATAGTGGACACAGTCATGGGAACGTAAGGACCTTCTTCAACGATCATGAAGATCCTTGGATCCACAGCTTCCATGAAAAATTTTATCCTTTCTTTCCACATGGGAAAGTTATTTTTGTTGCACAGTGGAAGCTTGGCGAAATCTTTGCCCTTGTCCATTTTATGGTAGAATCTTTCAAACAACAGATTTGGATCTGATCAAGGTGTTAACCTTTTGACGATCAACCTCCCTCTGATACCAATTGAAAGAAAACGGTTGTCAACCTAAATCACCTAGAGGGGAGTGAATAGGTGAGTTGTGCGTCTTTTGCGGAATAAAAGAATAGTTAGAGCACAGCACAGAACAATCTACCAATATCATAGACGACACAAGATTTATAGTGGTTCCCCAACCTTGGGTACATCCACTTTCCCTCACCGATCTAGCAATCAACTAGACTCGGCTACTCCACTATCTCGGATCAAAAATCGATCCTACCCTCGGAATAAAGTTCCTACAAACTCGATCCAAACAAGGGGATCTACACCTCGGAAGATAACACTTCCTACAAACTCGGAGTGAAAAACTCCTACACTCGGAGAAGCTTTCTCCTACAAGATTAATAAAGTGTTGGAAAATTATACAAACAGTAAATCCAATCAGATCTGATGAAATGGCCAGAAAACTTCTTCTTATGGACTTTGCAGCACTATCAGAAATCGGTGAAGAGAGTCTCGGCCCAGATCTGGATCTTCTTGCCTTTACAGAATCAGAGAGAGAAGATGAACGGTGATGTCGATCTCGATCTGTAACTTTCTTCAGAATGAATCCTCTGATCTTAGAAGCAGTTGGCCAGAGAAGATGGAGGCGGCGGCGGCTTCCGTTTCGGGAAAACAGGGAGGAGTCGGCTGGAGAACTTTCTCAAAATAGAATGACAAGAAAGCTTGGAGAATACTTAGGGTTTGTCATTTTCTAATAAGACCTTATATAGAAGAGACTAACGGTCATAATCGGTCATAATGATGTACACGTGGACCAATCATGTCGCGTGATTTCAAAATCCCGTCAGAAAAAGGACTTAGCAAAATTTCAGAAAAGTTCAGCCATATACACGAGTAAGTGAATAGCTACTCGAGTAGTTGAATAACTACTCGAGTACATGAAGGAGAACATACTCGGGTATATAAAGATAGGCTACTCGAGTAGGTAGAAATCAACTACTCGAGTAAGCAGACAGAACTACTCGAGTATGTAGAGAGACTTACTCGAGTACATAAAGGATCTACTCGAGTACTGGAAAACTACTCGAGTATTTTACATAAACTACTCGAGTATATGAAGGATTACTCGAGTGGGATACTTAGAATGGATTCTGAAGATGTCAGCAAGAGCTACTCGACTAGTTGAACTAAACTACTCGAGAGGAAGTAATCTACTCAAGTAGGTGAAAGTTCTACTCGAGTAAATGACTTAGAAAATTCTGGAGTAGGAAAAATATCAAGGTACACGAGTGAAACATGATCTACTCGAGTAGGTATAATGAACTACTCGAGTATGATTCTATCTACTCGAGTATGTGAGTATACTTACTCGAGTCCATGACTTAGAAAAATTTTGATGAGTGAACCCTTTAATACTCGGGTATAAAGAGTAATCTACTCGAGTATATAAGCATGCTACTCGAGTATATGACTATGTCTACTCGAGTAGGTGACTTAGCTACACGAGAGATACACTTAAGTACTCGAGTACAAGGTTCCTTTACTCGAGTAAATTATACCCAAACTACTCGAGTAGTTATAGACCTACTCGAGTAAAAAACTTAGAGAAATTTTTGATGTTGGAAAACTGTTTCTTCTAGAGTAGTCAACTTCCAATTCCTTTCTCATAGTCCAATAGCTTGAATATGAAGTGTATCCCAATAGAGAGACCACACATGAGTCAACACCTTGGAAAATGTAATGAGGGATTACATTGCACAGTTCCTGTGTTTGGTGACCCACTATGGACTGACATTGGTCTACACTTCCCAGTGAAATTCCTGCAAACATATAACTCAAACCAAGCATCAAATACAACTTAATTCATCTTAGTTCCAGGGTGACTTCATCAAATCTGGATTAATGTGGATGTAATACCCAACATCTTTAGCTCAGCACTTGGCTAAGGAGGGGAAGCGCTCTAAGATCTTCTGGGTTTGTGGTGGGACCTCTGTGCTGGAGCCTTGAGTCCATTTCTTATTCTAAGTCTCTAGCTTTTTGAGTTTATAAGGAATAAGTAAGTGCGCGATCACCCCTTCCCCAAGGGTTCAGACTCCACAGAAGCTGAATTTCGGTTTCAACATTTTTGGTGCGGTGAGCGTGGAGAGTGATCAACACCTAAAATCCTTCGTGAGCTCAATGATTGGAGGTGAAGGATAGAGATCATATAGGGCTGACTCACCACCTCCCCCTCCACTCGCCACCTTCAGGATGTTCGAGGATTTCAGGCAGGAGGTGCTTAGCCTCATCAAGTTCGCACTTGGGACACGCGTCGAGTGCTCAACGCCAACAATCCTAGTTATCGCGACCCCAACCTTGGGCAAGAAATCCCCCGATAGACAACCTGGGAAGGAGGTAGTAGAAGAGGGGAGGGAGCGAGATCTGTCGGGGCGAGTTCTTTCCCCGGCTCAGCAAGCGCGGGCCGATCTGGAAAGATGGAGGTATGAGATCGCCTGACAGGGGGTGGCAGCCCCTTTAGCGAGTTGGTCTTATCTGCCCCAGTTCTAGAGGGTTTTCGTTAGCCGGAGATGTCCTACTACACCAGGAGGGACGACCCAGTCCAACACATCCAATGGTTCGAGGATGTGGTTTCTATCAGGCAGATGTCAGACGCGTTCAAGTGCTGACTCTTTGCCATCACGCTCAAGGAGAAGGTAAGGGATTTGTTCCACTAGCAGCCTTCCAGCTCCATCTACTATTTCAAGGACCTACGCTAGGGTTTCATGCTGAGGTTCACCACTTCTAAGAAGAGGAAGATAGAATCTGAGTCCCCGTTCCACAGCAAGCAAGGGGTGAACGAGACCCTGGGGAGATACATGGACTGGATCCAAGAAGAGGTCCTCCATATCCAGGAGATTCCATAGCATACCCTAATGACGGCCTTGACCCTGGGGCTGTAGTAGGGATTCTTCATAATGGATCTGAAGAGGGTGTCACCTCTCTCCTTCGAGGAGTTGATGGAGAGGGCAGCAAGGGAAGTCAACGGGGAGTCATCGAACCCATAGTTTGCAAGGAAGTTGGCTAGGTGGGACACAAAGGAGGAGCCGAGAGGTGGTAAGGACCAGGAGGTGTGGAGGCCCGAGCCCAGGCAGAGGGAGCAGCAACAATAGCAGCAGCAGCCGAGGTAGGGGCGCCAGGAGCCGAACAATCGGCTTGGCTGGAGGTAGCATAAGTGGCAAGACCATGGCCAGCAGAGAGCTTTCCATGGAGGAGACAACGACCAGGGGGGCTAGGGTCAGTTTAACACTCCGACTGGAGGCAGGGACAGAGGCCTCCTCTCCCAGATCAACATCAGGCTATGGCGATGTTGGGTACATTGGAATATATGTACCAGATTTGAAGAAGCCTCACCCTACTCAATGATATACATCAAGGTGTATTTGATGTGCTTTGAGTTTATTTGTGCAGGTTAAGTAACTGCAGGATTGCAGGAAAAGTTTCTAAGTCCATGTGTCGACACCTAGAAGAAAAGTGTCGACACTTAAGAAGGCTTGTGTCGACACCTAGAGAAACTGTGTCGACACTTGGAGTCATTGTGTCGACACCAGGAAGGCAGAGTCGACAACAGAAGAAAATTGTTAACACATACAGGCAGTGTCGACACACAGTCAAAAATTGTCTACATAATCAGTGTCGACACTTAGAAGCAGTGTCGACACCCAGAGAAACTTTGTCGACATCAAAAGTGTCGACACCAGGAGGCTATGTCGACACTCAGCGAACTTCAACAAAGTTTAAGTACAAGTGTCGACACAAAGGAGATGTGTCGACACTCAGCAAAGTTTCAACACATGAAAAATGTGTCGACACAAAGGAGATGTGTCGACACTCAGCAAAGTTTCAACACATGAAGAATGTGTCGACACAAATGAGATGTGTCGACACTCAGCAAAGTTTCAACACATGAAGGCAAGTGTCGACACAAAGGAGTTGTGTCGACACACAGCAGAAATCAACTAAGTATTGAAGAAGAAGTACTTGTGTCGACACACTCAATCAGTGTCGAAACATTCAACAGAAGGCTTGTGTCGACACAGGATCAGTGTCGACACATTCTGAAGAAGCAGTGTTGAGTAGCTGTTACAACAACACAAGGAGTTGTGTCGACACCATGAAGGCTAGTGTCGACACTTAGTCTACTTGTGTCGACACTTAGTCTATTTGTGTCGACACATAATGACTATCTGTCTCGACACTTTCAGATAGTGACAGAGATTTCAAGAAGTGATTGGATGACTAGACAGCTGCCATTTCAACCGGTCAACTACAATTGTCAGAGCTATCAGAAGATTGTTAGAAACTGGATCAGCCGGTTACCTTGGAGGAAGACTATTTATAGACCTTTCTCCTTCGACAGAATAGAGAATGAAGGGATCAATGAATTGAAAAACAACACAACAAAAAAGAAGAACTTCAAGAGAAGATCTAAGAAGTTGGAGAGAGAGAGCTCCTTCTAAGAAGAACAGCTGTTGAACCAGGCTGCTAAGTTAGATTCGGATTGAAATCTGAATCTCAAGACAGCAGTTGATTGAAGATCATCTGCACAGAAGATTCAACCCTACTGTGTTCTAATTTAAGAAGCTTTGAAGAAAGCCAAGGGTGGTTGATCTCTGCCTAGTTCTTCCAAGAACTTATCAAGAAGCCAGTCAACTCATCTCTCTCTTTCAGAGTTGTGGTTAAATACTTTGTAATCTTTATTTTCTATAGGATCTTGTATAGATCTGAGTTGTAAGCCTAAACTATAAAGGTTGAGGTAGGGCTTTTGTGCCTGAGTGTAGGAGATTTTATTCTCTGAGTGTAGGCCTTGATTGAAGGCTAAGGTAGGGCTGTTTAGCCTGAGTGTAGGTCTTGGTGAAGACTGAGTGATAAGGCTTTGTGCCTGAGTTGTAGGAGTGGAGTCACTCTGTGCTGTAGGAACCTGTTTGTGGTTCTGAGTTGTAAGATCTGAGGATCTGAGAAGAAGTGGAGAAGTTAGGCCGAATCTAGTACACTACTAGATAGGGGAAGCGAGAAAGTGGATGTACCCAGACCTTGGGGAACCACTATAAAAATCTGTGTGTACTCTATGTGTGATTAATTTTGTGATTGATGTATTATCTGTGCTGAATTGCTGTAGAGAATTGCAAATACAGGTCTTATTATTCAGTGTTTCTGCCTGTAATTTTAAAAAGATTAAGTTCACCTATTCACCCCCCCCCCCCCCCTCTAGGTGATTAGGCACTATTTCTTTCAAGTAGTATCAGAGTCAGGTTACTCAAAAAGGGACATAACAGTCTGAGAAAGATCCTGTAGGCAGATTCAGAATAATCAAGATTCAAGAAAATGGGTTCTAGTGAGAATCACAAAGAGCTGGGGTACATGAAATTGTCAATCTTTAGAAAAGAGATATTTGGCATCTGGAAAGAGAGGGTTAGACTTTTTATGGAAACCTCTGACCCAAGAATATACATTACAGTCAAAGAAGGGTCATATGTGCCAATGAAAGTATCTGTTCTGGATACAAATCAGAGAACTCCCAAAGACTATTTAGAAATGACTAAAGATGAAATTATTCTGGCCACTATGGACAAGAGGGCACAGAATATTATTGTTAGTGCAATTGATGATGCAACATTTCAGAATTTAATTCACTGTAAAACTTCTAAAGAAATGTGGGACACATTAATTGTCTATATGGAGGGATCAGAAGAAGTAAGACAAGACAGGAAGTCTTTGTTAAATCAGAAATATGAAAGCTTCAGACAAGGAAAGTCTGATAGCATTACTGAATGCTACAAGAAGTTCTATAGGATAGTAAATGAATTGATGTCCTATGGAAGAGAATTCAGCAACTATGAGCTGAATGATAAGTTCTTAAGATCTCTCACTAAGGACTGGGATACCAAGATTTGTGCCATTAGGGAAATGGCCAAATTAGCTGATATACCTCCTCCAACCTTGTTTGGAAAACTGTTATCTTATGAGATGCAGTTAATGGTTAGAAAGGAGGAAGAGAAGACTACTAGAGTGGAGAACAAGGAAAGAGATGTGGCCTTCAAGACTGAAGCCACCAGAAAATATAAAAGCAAGTCTCCATCTCCACCTCAAAAAGTTGCTGAGGCTGAAACAGATGAGTCAGAAAGCAAGAATTCAGATAGCAGTGAAAGTGATGAAGCCTTTGCTGCTTTTACAAGACATTTTCAAAAGTTTCTGAAGAAGAAGCAGTGGAGGTCTAAGCCATCCACTTCACAGACAAAAGATGACTACTATCTGAACAGGAAGTCATCAAGGAATGACAGAAGAAAGTCCAAGCCAAGTAAAACTACATCCTCAAAGATTGTATGCTATTGTTGCAATAGACAAGGACATGTAGTGGCTGACTGTCCTGAAAAGTGGAAGGAGTCAACTGACAGAAAGAAGATACAGTTTAAGGGCAAAAAGGAAAAGTCCTTTGTTGCCAAGAAAGACAAAAGTTTGACTGATCAGTCATCTTCAGAAACAGATTCAGAAGCTGAAGCCTATATTGGTTTATTTGCTGAAGAAGAAGAAGATGAGTTCATGCAGCTAATGAACTCAATTTATGAGCATGAGGACATTCAGTGCAAGGGACTGATGGCCTTATCTGAAGGATACAAAATCCAGGATCAGCCTGGACCAAGTAAGGTACAAAGTTGTTCTTCTAGTTCAATTTCTTGTACTGAGTCAGAATCAGATACATCTGCATCAAGTGATGTGGGTGGGTCTGAATCTGAAGGTGATATTCATCAGTTAATTGATGAATATAGGGACTTGTTGTAGGCCTTAAAGAAAAGCAAAACCTTGGCCAAAAATCAGGCAAAGGAGATTGCTAGTCTTAAATTGGCTGCTGCTGATTCAGACAAGTTGTTTGATCAGAAACTGAATGAAATAGCCATACTGAAGAACATTACAGTTATTCAGATGGGAACTATTACATTTAAGAATGATCAAATTTGGAATCTGGAGGTTAGACTTCAGAAGGAGAAGGATATTATGGCTAGCTTTTCTAAACCCAAATCTGTTTTACCCTTGATAGATGAGTTTGTACCTTATAAGGGTAAGGCTGGATTAGTATTTACAAAACCTGCCTGGACTGCTAGGTCCAAGTCTAAGGGAAAAGCCCCAGCACTAAACAAGAAGGCTGTAGTAGAAAATTCAGCCAGGGTTGTACCTAAACAAAGGTACAACAAGTTTGAGTGCTGGTGTTGTGGCAAGATAGGCCACTTTGCCATAGATTGTTGGCACAATTCTAGTGTCAAGGAGAGTATCAAACTACCTGTTAGAAGAGCTACATGTAGTTTTGTTAAAAGCCAAACTAACCTGCACCAAGGACCCAAGAATTATTTGGGTTCTAAGGTTAAGTAATCTGTTTTGCAGGTGAGTCCAAGTGGACATGCCCCTATATGGTACTTGGACAGTGGATGTTCCAGGCACATGACTGGAACTAGTGGGTTGCTGAAGGATTATACATCTATCAAAGATGGGCCTAAAGTTACCTTTGGTGGTTCAGAAAAAGGAATCATCAAAGGATTTGGTAATATTTCTAGTAACCAAATTACAATTACTCAAGTGGCTTATGTAAAGGATTTGAAACATAACCTCATTAGCATAAGTCAGCTGAGTGATTTAGGATATGACATCTCATTTGTCAAGGATGGCTGTCATATCAAAAGGTCAAGTGATCAAAAGATCATTCTGACAGGATATAGGAAGAGAAATGTCCATTGTCTAGACTTTGTATGTGAGAACAATGTTTCTCCTATTTGTCTTGTAGCTGATGAAAAAGTCTCACATTATGTTAAATGGCACAAGAGGCTGGCTCATCTTAACTATAAGATAATTGGCCAACTCTTTAGCAAAGAGTTAGTGAGGAATGGTCCTTAGGTTAAGTGTATAAAGGATGAGATATGCTCAGCTTGTCAAAAGGGCAAGCAGACCAAATCCACCTTTCATAGCCTTGATAATAAGGATTCTGTGAGGTGTCTATACCTCTTGCATATGGATCTTTTTGGTCCTATGCCAGTTCACAGCCTAGGTAGGAAGGTCTACACATTTGTGGTAGTTGATGACTACTCAAGGTATTCCTGGGTGGTCTTCCTTAGACAAAAATCTGAAACCCCAAGTATCTTATATAGTTTTGTTAAACAAATTCAGAATGAATTGGACAGTACAGTGGTCAAAATCAGAAGTGACCATGGTACTGAAGTTCAGTCTGAAAGTATGGCAAAACTGTGTGAAAAATTTGGAATTTTTCAGGAATTTTCCTCACCAAGAACACCTCAGCAAAATGTTATTGCTGAAAGGAAAAAATAGAACCTTGATAGAGGCTGGTAAAACCCTATTGAGTGACACATCTCTCCCAGAATATTTCTGGGCTGAGGCAGTAAACACTGCTTGTCATGTGATCAATAGGGCTACTATCACCAAGAGCCACAAGAAGACCCCCTATGAGATTGTGAAGGGCAGAAAACCAAATCTAACTTATTTCAGGATCTTTGGTTGCAAGTGCTATCCTTAACAATGGTAAGTCTTATCTAACCAAGTTTGCTGCCAAATCCCAAGAGGGAATCTTTGTTGGGTACAGCAACAACAGTAAGGCTTATAGGGTCTACAAATTGATAACTCAAGTTGTAGAAGAGTCAGTACATGTAGTTTTTGATGAAGCAAGGCTCATTAACATTGAATTGCCAAGTAGTGTTTGCAGCTCCACAGGTGTAACTGAAAGAGTGGACAAGCTTACCTTAACAGAAGGTTCTACTGCAATTCAGTAAGTGGAAGATGGTGGCTGTTGTCCAAGGGGAGTACAAGATACTCCTGATGCTGAAGAAGACCAAGAGGTGCAGTTGAAGGAAGAAGCTGAAGGTCTACAACTTGAAGACAGTCTACCTCCAGCAAATAGGCATTTAAAGGATCATCCACCCAATCAAATAATTGGAGATCCCAGACAAGGAGTGCAAACAAGGCGAAGGAATCTAAATACAGTTCTTTACTCCAGTTTTCTATCCCAAGTAGAGCCAAAGAAGTTTGAAGAAGCAATCCTAGACCCTCATTGGATTGAGGCCATGCAAGAGGAGCTGAATCAATTCAAAAGATGCAAGGTCTGGGAGCTAGTTCCTAAACCCAAGGACCACAATATTATTGGAACTAAGTGGATCTTTAGGAACAAGTTGGATGAAATGGAATAATCATAAATAATAAAGCTAGACTTGTTGCAAAGGGATATAGGCAAGAAGAAGGTATTGATTTTGATCAAACCTTTGCTCCAGTAGCAAGACTGGAAGCAATAAGGATGTTCCTTGCCTATGCAACATTTCAAGGATTTAAGGTATATCAAATGGATGTTAAGTCAGCTTTTCTGAATGGAAATCTGAAGGAAGAAGTCTATGTAGAGCAGCCATCAGGTTTTGTTGATTCTCTTAAACCTGATTATGTTTATAGACTTAGGAAGGCTTTGTATGGGTTAAAACAAGCCCCAAGGGCTTGGTATGAAACCCTGTCTAGTTTCCTCATTGAGAATAAATTCTCAAGGGGGAAAATAGACAAGACTCTATTTCTTAGGGAATCCAGAGGCAAGATTATTTTAGTCCAAATATATGTAGATGACATAATATTTGGGTCTACAGAAAGTAGTCTTTGCAGAAAGTTTGCAAAACTTATGCAAGGACAATTTGAAATGAGCAGTATGGGGGAACTTAAGTTCTTCTTGGGTCTCCAAGTTAGACAGACTGAAGATGGATTATCCATATGCCAGTCTAAGTTCACCCTAGAATTGATAAGGAAGTATGGTATGGAATCATCCACTACCATGAAAACTCCTATGGGGTCAAGCATGTCTCTAAGCAAAGATGATACAGGGAAACCTGTAGATGAAACTTTGTATAGAGGGATAGTTGGCTCCCTACTATATTTGACTGCTAGTAGACCAGATATCATGTATGCTACATGTGTCTGTGCTAGGTACCAAGCTTGCCCTAAAGAATCTCATTTGACAGCAGTCAAAAGAATTTTGAGATATCTTAAGGGCACACCTTATCTAGGCCTTTGGTACCCTAGCAATGGAGATTTTGAACTGACAGGTTATTCAGATGCAGATTTTGCAGGCTGCAAGTAAGATATAAAGAGTACTACAGGAACCTGTCAATTTCTAGGTGGAAGGCTGGTGTCATGGAGTAGCAAGAAGCAGACCAGTGTGGCTATCTCCACAGCTGAGTCAGAGTATGTGGCTGCAGGAAGTTGCTGTGCTCAACTTCTATGGATTCAACATCAGCTAGAAGATTATGGTATTCAAGTAAGTAGAACACCTTTATTGTGTGATTCTACTAGTACCATTTCTATTGCAAATAATCCTGTCTCCCATAGTAGGACTAAGCACATAGAAATTAAGTACCATTTTCTAAGAGAACATGTGGAAATAGAAGACATTTCCCTAGAGTATGTTAAGACAGATAATCAGTTAGCTGATATGTTTACTAAGCTCTTAAATGAAACCAAATTCAATAAATTTAAAATTGAATTAGGAATGATAAACTTAGGATAGTTTACAAAAAATTGGCTAAGTAAAATAGTGTCGACACACAGAGTTGTCTGTGTCGACACATAGAAGTGGTGTCGACATTTCAGAGAAATGGTGTCGACACATCTAGAAAGTCTGTGTCGACACTTCAGAGAATTTGTGTCGACACATGCAGTGTAGATGTCGACACATCTAGGGTGGTGTCGACACTTAGGATTTACACAGAATTCGTCGAGTAGAGTCTCAACTAAGTGTCGAGCTGAGATATTTAAGTGTTGACACATATATTCTGTCGACTATAGTTGTGTCGACACATAGTTGTCGAGACATTAGAAGTAAGTGTCGACACTTTTCAACAATGTCGACACATTTCAAGTATTTTGACGCGCCTTTTCACCTTCAATTTTAGAAAGGTATAAATAGGTCTTCACCATTGTTCGTCGACACGCTCACCTTAGTTTCGAGACCAAACTTGTGTGTCGACATCTCTCTTCTCTAAATTCAAAATTTCTTCAAACCCTAATGGCGCCCAAGCTAGAAGAGAACATTAATGAAGGATATGAGCACGTGCGACACGCCTTTGATGACGCGGAACCAGAAATCAAAGGTGTGGTAACCCTAATTGCAGAAACTGGATTATAGTATCTTGTATCAGCACCTATCAAGATCTGGAAGAAGGAAGTCCTCGAATTCTTGAGTGCAGCAACTCTTGATGAATCTGGACTCAAGATTAAGTCCAAAGTTCATGGGGCAAAGGTGAAGGTCACTCATAAGACTCTAAGAAAAGTTCTACATCTCCCCAGAACTAAAGAAGAGGAAGATGTATCTCCTTCAAAAACAAGGGAGGCACTGACATGGTGTGGACTGGATTCAAGCTTGAAGATTGGTTCAGTCTTTAATAGGAAAGGAATGAATATACAAGGAAAGTTCTTATCTGAGATAGTTGGGAAGGTGATACTGAGCAAGCCTGGTGGGCATGATAGAATATCTGCTCACATGTTCAGTTTGATGACAAGGATAATATTCAAACTTGAAACTGATTGGTCAGCAGTGATGTTTGACAAGATAAAAGAAAGTCTGAAGAAGCCCAATCTGGGTATAATTCTGAGTCTATACTTAGCTGGAAGCATACCTGAAGTGATGAACCAAGCTGCAGGTTCAAAGATAAACCACATGAGGAGAATGGATGTAAGAATTTTCTCAAGGTAGGATAGAGTATTGACAAAGGAACTACCAACTCCAGAAAAGGAAACACCTCAAAAGAAGAAGAAGAAGAAGACAACCATTGTGGCACAAGAATCCTCAAGTAGCTCAGAGGAGCAAGTGGTGTTTAGTTCAGATGATGGAGAGGATGGCAATGTTGGACAGTCACAAGCAAGACAAGAAGAGGCACAGAGGTAGGGGGAGCTACCATCAGCTAGCCCTATTCACCTGGATCCATTCCAGGGGGAGCCTCTATATGTGGAAGAGTGCACTCACTTGGATAGTGAAAGGGCTACCCAAACTATTCTAGAGGTAATTACTGAAGTAAATCAGTTAAATTTCCATATTGAGGATGAATTTTTGTCTGAACCATTACTTGATGTTGATCAGCAAACACAGATACAACCTCAACCACAAGATGTTGTCATGGAGGGCACATCTGTTGCTGATAAAATGGACACAGATGCTCCTGAGATAAGAGATTCTTCTGAACAACCTCAGCATGAGTTTACAGTAGAAGAGTTGTTCCCTGATCTTGTACAGATAGACCTTGAGAGAGAGATAGCAGCTGTTGAGGGGGAGAAGGTAAATCTTGAAGAGGAGCATGTAGAGGAGCCTGCTAGACAAGAGACTGAGGAGCAGAGAATTGCTGAGGAGCTACCAAGGACTGAGAAGGATTTACATCCTAGTCCTAAGGATAGAGTAGATATTGCTAGTACTTCTGCTTCAGAGGATGAAGAGGCTGCTAGAGCCAAGAAAAGAAAGTTCCAGGTTTTCAAGAGAAGAAGCCAAAACTACAAGAAAGCATTGCAGACAATTGCTCCACAGCCTGCCGCAACTACTGATTATAGTTCTCTGATAGTGGCATTGAAAATTAAGCTAGATGAGCAAAGAAAAGCTTTAGAAAAGTATATGGATGAAGGGCATAAATCACTTCAATTTGATCTGGCTCAAGACATAAAATCTATAAGATTTGAAGTGAATCAAAACAAGAAGGAAATGACTGATTGTTTCCATAAAGGAGGGAATGCAGTGGTTTATCTGGCTACACATCAAGAGAATATAAAGAAACAGATTGATGACTTGGTAGTCAAACAAGGATATGTCCTGGAGAATCAGCTTAGAATGAATGATAATCTAACTGCTTCTCATAATGCCATTGTCACTGAAATGAAAAATATAGCTACTGCCCAGACTGCTGTAATTGCTACTGCCAAAGAAGCCTTTGATAAGCACCTATAAGAGAGCCTAACAGCTGTTAAAACTGCCATTGAAGATTCTCAGGAGGCAATTACTGAAAAACTCCAAAGGCTAAAACCCTTTTATAAGGATGGAGTTAACTATTTGAATGCTCAGATAAGATTCCAAAAGGATGATCTTAGGGATCATATAGAAAGAGAAGTCATAAAGGGGGAGAGGGTGTTAGTCAAAGCAGGCTCTGATCATGCCAAATGGATTTCAAATTTCATCAGAGCCACCCTTGGATATCCACCTTTATGTGATGATGATAATGTTGCAGAGTCTGGCATCAATCCTGCATACTTTGGAGGAGAGCAAGCTGAAGTGGCTCAAGTGATATACCCTCCTGCTGATTTTGACATGATACATCAGGAGGTACAGTCTATGTATAGTCCTCCTGAGGGTAATCAGAATGTTATTCTTGAAAAAGTTGTACAGCCTGTGCCAGAAGCAGTCCTAAAAGAACAAGAGGCCCAATTATCTAAGAAACGATTCAGAGAGCAAGCTGAATTAAGGCCAGACTTTGAGCAATGGAGCCCAACCTCTAGGAATATCATATTAACTGCTTGGAAGGCTGCAAAAGATAATTTCCTAGAGAGGGGCAAATGGTATTCTGACCAAGAATGGAAAAAGCATGAAGCTAGGGAGGAGGCAATAGTACAATATAGAAGAAAGACTAAATTAGGGAAGCTACCTCATAATGCACAGGAGCCTAGCAAGTATTTCCCTAAGTCTTATCACTATTTTGAAAGACAGAAGATAAGGGCTGAAGAACAGAAAAAGAAAGATCTTAAGGGAAAGAAGCCTGCTAATGACAATGAAGCTTCTGTTCAAGCAAAGATTCAATCTGGAAAGGGCATTGTTATCAAGGAACCTGAGCAGTCATAGGATAAAAATTTTCTTAAGTTTACAATTTGTAATCATTTGCATTTAACTCTATGTAAACTTTTGATTAATGAAAATGTTTGAAGTTGTAAGAACAATGTTATATGTTCAATCTATTACATTATTGTTCTGAGATAATTGTTTATACATGTTTAAGTATTTACCCTGTCATATAATACTGTTTTACATCATACTGAGAATTTGTTATGTATGGTGTATATCATTGACTAAGGGTTATGACTTCTCCAAATAGTGCGAGATTGTTGGGTACATTGGAATATATGTACCAGATTTGAAGAAGCCTCACCCTACTCAATGATATACATCAAGTTGTATTTGATGTGCTTTGAGTTTATTTGTGTAGGTTAAGTAACTGCAGGATTGCAGGAAAAGTTTCTAAGTCCATGTGTCGACACCTAGAAGAAAAGTGTCGACACTTAAGAAGGCTTGTGTCGACACCTAGAGAAACTGTGTCGACACTTGGAGTCATTGTGTCGACACCAGGAAGGCAGAGTCGACAACAGAAGAAAAGTGTCGACACATACAGGCAGTGTCGACACACAGTGAAGAATTGTCTACATAATCAGTGTCGACACTTAGAAGCAGTGTCGACACCCAGAGAAACTTTGTCGACATCAAAAGTGTTGACACCAGGAGGCTATGTCGACACTCAGCGAACTTCAACAAAGTTTAAGTACAAGTGTCGACACAAAGGAGATGTGTCGACACTCAGCAAAGTTTCAACACATGAAGAATGTGTCGACACAAAGGAGATGTGTCGACACTCAGCAAAGTTTCAACACATGAAGAATGTGTCGACACAAAGGAGATGTGTCTACCCTCAGCAAAGTTTCAACACATGAAGGCAAGTGTCGACACAAAGGAGTTGTGTCGACACACAGCAGAAATCAACTAAGTATTGAAGAAGAAGTACTTGTGTCGACACACTCAATCAGTGTCGACACATTCAACAGAAGGCTTGTGTCGACACACAGGATCAGTGTCGACACATTCTGAAGAAGCAGTGTCGAGTAGCTGTTACAACAACACAAGGAGTTGTGTCGACACCATGAAGGCTAGTGTCGACACTTAGTCTACTTTTGTCGATACTTAGTCTATTTATGTCGACACATAATGACTATATGTCTCGACACTTTCAGACAGTGACAGAGATTTCAAGAAGTGACTGGATGACTAGACAGCTGCCATTTCAACCGATCAACTGCAACTGTCAGAGCTGTCAAAAGGTTGTTAGAAACCAGATCAGCCAGTTACCTTGGAGGAAGACTATTTATAGACCTTTCTCCTTCGACAGAATAGAGAATGAAGGGATCAATGAATTGAAAAACAACACAACAAAGAAGAAGACCTTCAAGAGAAGATCTAAGAAGTTGGAGAGAGAGAGCTCCTTATAAGAAGAACAGCTGTTGAACCAGGCTGCTAAGTTAGATTCAGATTGAAATCTGAATCTCAAGACAGCAGTTGATTGAAGATCATCTGCACAGAAGATTCAACCCTACTGTGTTCTAATTCAAGAAGCTTTGAAGAAAGCCAAGGGTGGTTGATCTCTGCCTAGTTCTTCCAAGAACTCATCAAGAAGCCAGTCAACTCATCTCTCTCTTTCAGAGTTGTGGTTAAATACTTTGTAAACTTTATTTTTTGTAGGATCTTGTATAGATCTGAGTTGTAAGCCTAAACTATAAAGGCTGAGGTAGGGCTTTTGTGCCTGAGTGTAGGAGATTCTATTCTCTGAGTGTAGGCCTTGATTGAAGGCTGAGGTAGGGTTGTTTAGCCTGAGTGTAGGTCTTGGTGAAGACTGAGTGGTAAGGCTTTGTGCCTGAGTTGTAGGAGTGGAGTCACTCTGAGCTGTAGGAACCTATTTGTGGTTCTGAGTTGTAAGATTTGAGGATCTGAGAAGAAGCGGAGAAGTTAGGCCGAATTTAGTACACTACTAGATAGGCGAAGGGGGAAAGTGGATGTACCAAGACCTTGGGGAACCACTATAAAAATCTGTGTGTACTCTGTGTGTGATTAATTCTGTGATTGTTGTATTATCTGTGCTGAATTGCTGTAGAGAATTGCAAATACAGGTCTTATTATTCAGTGTTTCTGCCTGTAATTTTAAAAAGATTAAGTTCACCTATTCACCCCCCCCCCCCCTCTAGGTGATTAGGCACTATTTCTTTCAGGCGATATCCCTGGGGAGGAGGAGAAGAGCCCAGCAGAGGAGAAGGCAAGGAGGAAGGGCGGAGCTACCCTTTTGCGACTTCCATCAGGAGGAGGGACATACAACGACCACGTTCCCGGAGTTCCTCAACATGAGTGGAAATAGGGAGCAGCAACAGCAACCTAGCCAGGAAGTGCGGATTGAGGAAGTCCTGCCCGGGGCAGAGGAAGATAGGTGGGAGGATCGGGGCGATGTCGGAGGCCGCAGAGTGATCAGAGTGATCCACGGGGGGGGGGGGGGGGGGGGGGAGTTGAGGCCACCCGTAATGTAAGCCTCCATACTATGTACCGCCAGAGCATTGCTTCAACGTCTAAAACTCCACCCCTAAAGGAGAAGATTACCTTCTCAAGGAAGGATATGCCGAATCATGAAGATCTATTTTGCGACGCGCTAGTGATCCAGGCCACGGTCGAAAATTTTACTGGCTCTCGGAGCCTCGTTGACAATGAGAGCTCGGTCAACGCCGTCTTCAAGAAGGCATTCGATGCGATGAAGGTGGATGTCAGGATGGTGTTGGCCTCGGATGGTCCTCTCTTCGGATTCTCCGGGGAAAGGAAGGAGGTGGAAGGAGGATTGGGACTCTATGTCACTCTAGGGGCAGTTTCAAAACTGTAGGTTCGTCATTGTGGACGCTCCTAGTAGCTACAACGCCATATTCAGACAGCCCCTCATCAGCGCCTTCCATTGTGTGCCTTCCTCATTCCACTAATGCCTCAAGTTCAAGGCAGAAGGCATCCACGTCTGGGTCTGGGGAGACCCCAAGGTAGCAAGGGAGTGCTACATGACTGCGGTCAACTCCATCTCCTGGCAAGGAGGAGCTGAGGAGATGGAGCAGAGGATGGAGGAGTTGTCCAGGCAGGAGGATGGAGGAGAAGCGGAGGAGATGGAGGGAGAGGAAGAAGAGATTTGCACCCAGGTGGAGGCGGCGGAAGAAGTTCCCGAAGAACCGGCCAAGGTGATGGCCATGGAGGAGGTTGAGGAAAAAGTTCTGGCCCCATGCGAGGGGGCCACAGACGAATGAGGAGATTAGTCCCTGCTGGAAGCAGCAGAAGAGGTGGTGGATATGGAGGTTCTCACCTAGGAACGCTGGGTGGAGCAAGTGCGGATCAGCGGAGGGCTGAGCCCGGAGAACGAAATGAGGTTGCTGGAGTGCATCTAAAAGAATGTTGACATCTTTGCATGGAGCGCTACAGATATGTCGGGGATCGATACAGACGTCGTCTGCCACAGCCTCAACTTGGATCTAGAGGCTCTCCCTATCCGATAGAAGAAGAGATCTACAATGGACAAGCTGGCCGAGCCCATCCGGGAGGAGGTAGGTAAGCTCCTCAAGGCTGGATTTGTTTCAGAGATCTGGTATCCAGGATGAGTCTCCAATGTTGTAATGGTAAAAAAGGAGACGGCCGTTGGAGAATGTGTGTAGATTTTCTCTTCTTAATAAATCATGTCCTGAGAATTGTTACCTCTTGCCCCGGATCGACGCGCTTGTTGACTCACCCGTACGTTTTTTTGTAATGAGTTTTCTAGATGCTTTTTCAGGTTATCATCAGATCAGAATACACCCGCCCGATATAAAAGATGTCTTCTTGTTGGCTACATTGGAATATATGTACCTGATTTGAAGAAGCCTCACCCTACTCAATGATATACATCAAGGTGTATTTGATGTGCTTTGAGTTTATTTGTGCAGGTTAAGTAACTGCAGGTTTGCAGGAAAAGTTTCTAAGTCCATGTGTCGACACCCATAAGAAAAGTGTCGACACTTAAGAAGGCTTGTGTCGACACTTAGAGAAGCTGTGTCGACACTTGGAGTAATTGTGTCAACAACAGGAATGCAGAGTCGACACCAGAAGAAAAGTGTCGACACATACAGGTTGTGTCGACACACAATGAAGAATTGTCTACATAATCAGTGTCGACACTCAGAGAAACTTTTTCGACAGCAAAAGTGTCGACACTAGGAGGCTGTGTCGACACTGAGCAAACTTCAACAAAGTTTAAGTACAAGTGTCGACACAAAGGAGATGTGTCGACACACAGCAAAGTCTCAACACATGAAGAATGTGTCGACACAAAGGAGATGTGTCGACACACAGCAAAGTCTCAACACATGAAGAATGTGTCGACACAAAGGAGATGTGTCGACACACAGCAAAGTATCAACACATGAAGAATGTGTCGACACAAAGGAGATGTATCGACACTCAGCAAAAGTTTCAACACAGAAGACATGTGTCGACACAAAGAAGATGTGTCGACACTTAACAAGTTTCAACACAAGAAGATGTGTCGGCACAAAGGAGTTGTGTCGACACTTAGCAAAAATCAACTAAGTATTGAAGAAAAAGGACTTGTGTCGACACACAGGATCAGTGTCGACACATTCTGAAGAAGCAGTGTCGAGAAGCTGTTACAACAACACAAGGAGTTGTGTCGACACCATAAAGTCTAGTGTCGACACTTAGTCTACTTGTGTCGACACTTGGTCTATTTGTGTCGACACATAAAGACTATCTGTCTCAACATTTTCAGATAGTGACAGAGATTTCAAGAAGTGACTGCATGACTTGACAGCTGGCATTTCAACTGGTCAACTGCTACTGTCAGAGCTGTCAGAAGATTGTTAGAAACCGGATCAGCCGGTCACCATGAAGAAAGCTTATATAAAGGCTTATTCCTTCAACAGAAGAAGATCGAGAAAGCAATCAATGAAGTGAAAAACAACACAACAAGAAGAAGACCTTCAAGAGAAGATCTAAGAAGTTGGAGAGAGAGAGCTTCTTCTAAGAAGACCAGCTGTTGAACCAGGCTGATAAAGAAGATTCAGATTGATATCAGAATCTTAAGACAGCAGTTGATTGAAGATCATCTGCATAAAGATACAACCCTACTGTGTTCTAATTCAAGAAGCTTTGAAGAAAGCCAAGGGAGGTTGATCTCTGCCAAGTTCTTCCAAGAACTCATCAAGAAGCCAGTCAACTCATCTCTCTCTATCTAGAGTTGTGGTAATATACTTTGTATTTTCTAATTTCTGTAGGATCTTGTATAGATCTGAGTTGTAATCCTAAATCTATAAAGGCTGAGGTAGGGTCTGTGAGCCTGAGTGTAGGAGAATCATTTCTCTGAGTGTAGGCCTTGTTGAAGGCTGAGGTAGGGCCGTTGTGCCTGAGTGTAGGTCTTATTGAAGACTGAGTGGTAGGGCTTTTGTGCCTGAGTTTTAGGAGTGGGATCACTCTGAGTTGTAGGAACCTATTTGGGGTAAGATCTGAGGATCTGAGGAGAAGTGGAGAAGTTAGGCTGAATCTAGTACACTACTAGATAGGCGAAGGGGGGAAAGTGGATGTACCCAGACCTTGGGGAACCACTATAAAATCTGTGTGTTCTCTGTGTGTGATTAATTCTGTGATTGATGTGTTATCTGTGCTGAATTGCTGTAAAGAATTGCATAAACAGGTCTAATAATTCAGTGTTTCTGCCTTAAAAGTTAAAAAGATTAAGTGCACATATTCACCCCCCCCCCCCCTCTAGGTGTTGAGGCACTAGTTCTTTCAAGTGGTATCAGAGAGAGGTTCCTCAAAAAAAGGACATAACAGTCTGAGTAAAGATCCTGGAGGCAGAATCAGCATACTCAAGAATCAAGAAAATGGGTTCAACTGAGAATCACAAAGAGCTAGGATCCATGAATTTACCAATCTGCAGAAAAGAGATTTTTGGCATACGGAAAGAGAGGGTTAGACTTTTTATGGAAGCCTCTGACCCAAGAATTTACATTACAGTCAAAGAAGGGCCTTATGTGCCAATGAAAGTATCTGTTCTAGATGCAAATCAGAGAACTCCCAAAGACTATTCAGAAATGACAAAAGATGAGATTATTCTGGCCACTATGGACAAGAGGGCCCAGAATATTATTGTAAGTGCAATTGATGATGCCACATTTCAGAACCTAATACATTGTAAAACATCAAAAGAAATGTGGGACACACTGATAGTTTACATGGAGGAATCTGAAGAAGTTAGACAAGACAGGAAGTCTTTGTTAAATCAAGAGTATGAAAGCTTCAGACAAGGAAGGTCTGATAGAATAACTGAATGCTACAAGAAATTTTATAGGATAGTCAATGAATTGATGTCCTATGGAAGAGATTTCAGCAATTATGAGTTGAATGATAAGTTCTTGAGATCCCTGACAAAGGACTGGGACACCAAGATTTGTGTCATAAGGGAAATAGCCAAATTAACTGACATACCTCCTCCAACTTTGTTTGGAAAACTGTTATCTTATGAGATGCAGTTAATGGTAAGGAAGGAGGAAGAAAAGACTACTAGGGTGGAGCACAAAGAAAGAGCTGTGACCTTCAATACTAAAGCCACTAGGAAATATAAAAGCAAGTTTCCATCTCCACCTCAAAAAGTTGCTAAGGCTGAGACAGATACTTCAGATAGCAAGAAGTCAGAAAGCGGTGAAAGTGATGAAGACTTTGCTGCATTTACCAGGCATTTTCAGAAGTTTCTAAAGAATAAGCAGTGGGGGTCCAAGCCATCCACTTCACAGCCAAAAGATGACTACTACCGAAAAGGAAGTCATCAAGGAATGACAGGAGGAAGTCCAAGTCTAGTAAAAATACATCCTCAAAGATAGTATGCTATTATTGTAATAGACAAGGACATATAGTAGCTGACTGTCCAGAAAAGAGGAAAGAGTCCACTGACAAGAAGAAGACTCAATTTAAGGACAAAAAGGAAAGGTCCTTTGTTGCTAAGAAGGATAAAAGTCTGACTGATATGTCATCTTCAGAAACAGATTTAGAAGCTGAAGCCTATATTGGCTTATTTGCTGAAGAAGAAGAAAATGAGTTCATGCAGCTAATGAACTCAATTTATGAGCATGAGGACATTTAGTGCAAGGGACTGATGACCTTATCAGAAGGAGATAAGATCCAGGATCAGCCTGAACCAAGTAAGGTACAAATTTGTTCTTCTAGTTCAAGTTTGAGTGCTGGATCAGAATTAGATACATCAGCATCAAGTGATGTGAGTGGATCTGAATCTGAAGGAGACATTCATCAGTTGATTGATGAATATAGAGTATTGTTGCAGACTTTGAAGAAAAGCAAACTCTTGGCCAAAACTCAGGCTAAGGAGATTGCTAGTCTCAAAGTGGCTGCAACAGATTTTGACAAGTTGCTTGATCAGAAACTAAATGAAATAGCCAGGCTGAAGAACATTACTGTTATTCAGATGGGTACTATTACATTCAAGAATGATCAAATTAGAAATTTGGAGGCTAGACTTCAGAAGGAGAGAGATATTGTAGCAAGTTTTTCTAAACCAAAATCTATTCTACCTTTGATAGATGAGTTTGTATCTCATAAGGGTAAAACTGGATTGGGGTTTACAAAACCTGCCTGGACAGTACAGTCCAAGTCTAAGGGCAAAACCCCAGTACTCAACAAGAAGCCTGCTGTACATAAAACAGCCAGGGTTGTACCTAAACAAAGGTACAACAGATTTGAGTGCTGGTGTTGTGGCAAGGTAGGCCACTTTTCCATAGATTGTTGGCACAATTCTGGTGTCAAGGAGATTAGCAAACTACCTGCTATAAGAGCTACAGGTAGTCTTGTTAAAAGTCAAACTAACCTGCACCAAGGTCCCAAGAATTATTTGGGTTCTAAGGTTAAGTAATCTGTTTTGCAGGGTAGTCCAAGTGGTCAAGCCCCTATATGGTACTTGGACAGTGGATGTTCCAGGCACATGACTGGAACTAGGGGATTGCTGAAGGACTATACACCAATCAAGGATGGTCGTAAAGTTACCTTTGGTGGTTCAGAAAAAGGAATCATCAAAGTCTTTGGTAACATTTCTAGCAACCTAATTACAATTACTCAAGTGGCTTATGTAAAGGTTTGAAACATAACCTCATTAGCATTAGTCAGCTGAGTGATTTAGGATATGACATCTCATTTGTCAAAGATGGTTGTCATATCAGTAGGTCAAGTGATCAAAAGATCATTCTGACAGGATATAGGAAGAGAAATATCTATTGTCTAGACATTATGTGTGAGAACATTGTTTCTCCTATTTGTCTTGTAGTTGATGAGAAAGTCTCACATTGTGTTAAATGGCACAAGAGGCTGACTCATCTTAACTATAAGATAATTGTCCAACTCTTTAGCAAAGAGTTAGTGAGGAATGGTCCTCAGGTTAAGTGTATAAAGGTTGGGATATGCTCAGCTTGTCAAAAGGGCAAGCAGACCAAATCCACCTTTCATAGCATTGAGAACAAAGATGTTGTGAGGTGTCTATACCTCTTGCATATGGATCTTTTTGGTCCTATGCCAGTTCACAGCCTAGGTAGGAAGGTCTACACATTTGTGGTAGTTGATGACTACTCAAGGTATTCCTGGGTGTTCTTCCTATGGCAAAAATCTGAAACACCAAGCATCTTGTATAGTTTTGTTAAACAAATTCAGAATGAATTGAATAGTACAGTGGTCAAAATCAGAAGTGACCATGGTACTGAATTTTAGTCTGAAAGTATGACAAAATTGTGTGAAGAGTTTGGAATCTTTCAGGAATTTTCTTCACCAAGAACACCTCAGCAAAATGGTATTGCTGAAAGGAAAAATAGAACCTTGATAGAGGCTGGATAGAACCCTATTAAGTGACACATCTCTCCCAGAATATTTCTGGGCTGAGGCAGTAAACACTGCTTGTCATGTGATCAATAGGGCTACTATCACCAAGAGCCGCAAGAAGACCTCCTATGAGATTGTGAAGGGCAAAAAACCAAATCTATGCTATTTCAGGATCTTTGTTTGCAAGTGTTATATCCTTAATAATGGTAAGTCTTATCTAACCAAGTTTGCTGCCAAATCCCAAGAGGGAATCTTTGTTGGGTACAGCAACAACAGTAAGGATTATAGGGTCTACAACTTGATTACTCAAGTTGTAGAAGAGTCAGTTCATGTAGTTTTTGATGAAGCTAGACTCATTAACAATAAATTGCCTAGAAGTGTTTGCAGCTCTATAGGTGTAACTGAGAAGATGGACAAGCTTACTATTGCAGAAGGTCCTACTGCAAGTCAGCAAGTAGAAGAAGGTGGCTGCTGTCCAAGGGGAGTACAAGATACTCCTGTTGCTGAAGAAGACCAAGAGGAGCAGCTGAATGAAGAAGCTGAAGGTGTACAACCAGAAGACAGGCTACCTCCAGCAAATAGGCATTTAAAAGATCATCCAGCCAATCAAATTATTGGAGATCTCGGACAAGGGGTACAAACAAGGAGCAGGAGTCTAAGTTCAGTTCTCTACTCTAGCTTTCTATCCCAAGTAGAGCCAAAGAAATTTGAAGAAGCAATCCTAGACCCTCATTGGATTGAGGCAATGCAAGAGGAGATGAACCAGTTCAAAAGATGCAAAGTCTGGGAGCTTGTTCCTAAACCAAAGGACCACAACATTATTGGAACTAAGTGGATCTTTAGGAACAAGTTGGATGAGAATGGAATTATTATAAAGAATAAAGCTAGACTAGTTGCAAAAGGATATAGGCAGGAAGAAGGTATTGATTTTGATCAAACCTTTGCTCCAGTAGCAAGACTGGAAGCAATAAGGATGTTCCTTGCCTATGCAACATTCCAAGGATTTAAGGTCTATCAAATGGATGTTAAGTCATCTTTTCTGAATGGAAACTTGAAGGAAGAAGTCTATGTAGAGCAGCCATCAGGTTTTCTAGATTCTCTTAAACCTGATTATGTATATAGACTTAGGAAGGCTTTGTATGGGTTAAAACAAGCCCCTAGGGCTTGGTATGAAACCCTATCTAGTTTCCTCATTGACAATAAATTCACAAGGGGGAAAATAGACAAGACTCTATTCCTTAGGGAATCCAGAGGCAAGATTATCTTGGTCCAAATATATGTAGATGACATAATATTTGGGTCTACAGAAAGTTGTCTTTGCAGAAAGTTTGCAAAACTAATGCAAGGACAATTTGAAATGAGCAGTATGGAGGAACTTAAGTTGTTCTTGGGTCTCCAAGTTAGACAGACTGAGGATAGTTTATCCATATGCCAGTCTAAGTTCACCCTAGAATTGATAAATAAGTATGGTATGGAATCATCCACTACCATGAAAACTCCTATGGGGTCAAGCATGTCTCTAAGCAAAGATGATGCAGGGAAACCTATAGATGAAACTTTGTATAGAGGGATAGTTGGCTCTCTATTGTATTTGACTGCTAGTAGACCAGATATCATGTATGCTACATGTGTCTGTGCTAGGTACCAAGCTTGCCCTAAAGAATCTCACTTGACAGCAGTCAAAAGAATTTTGAGATATCTTAAGGGCACTCCTTATCTAGGCCTTTGGTACCCAAGGAATGGAGATTTTGAAATGACAGGTTATTCAGATGCAGATTTTGCAGGCTGCAAGGAAGATAGAAAGAGTACCACAGGTACCTGTCAATTTCTAGGAGGAAGGCTGGTATCATGGAGTAGCAAGAAGCAAACCAGTGTGGCTATCTCCACAGCTGAGTCAGAGTATGTTGCTGCAGGAAGCTGCTGTGCACAACTACTATGGATACAACACCAGCTAGAAGATTATGATATTCAAGTAAGTATAACACCTTTATTTTGTGATTCTACTAGTGCCATTTCTATTGCAAATAATCCTGTCTCTCATAGTAGGACTACGCACATGGAAATAAAATACCATTTTCTAAGAGAACATGTAGAAAAAGGAGACATTTCCTTAGAATATATAAATACAGATAATCAGTTAGTTGATATGTATACTAAGCCCTTAGATGAAACTAAATTCAATAAATTTAAAATTGAATTAGGGATGATAAACTTAGAATAGTTTACAAAAATTGGCTAAGTAAAATGGTGTCGACACACAGAGTTGTCTGTGTCGACACATAGAAGTGGTGTCGACATTTCAGAGAAATGGTGTCGACACATCTAGGAAGTCTGTGTCGCCACTTCAGAGAATTTGTGTCGACACATGCAGTGTAGGTGTTGATACATCCAAGGTGGTGTCGACACTTAAGATTTACACAGAATTAGTCTAGTAGAGTCTCGACTAAGTGTCGAGCTAAGTGGTGTCGACACATATACAAGTGTCGACACATATATTCTGTCGACTATACTTGTGTTGACACATAGTTGTCGAGACATTATAAGTAAGTGTCGACACTTTTCAACAGTGTCGACATAATTTAAGTATTTTGACGCGCCTTTTCATCTTCGATTCTAGAAGGTATAAATAGGTTTTCACCATTGTTTGTCGACACGCTCACCAAAGTTTCGAGACCAAACTTGTGTGTCGACATCTCTCTTCTCTAAATTCAAAATTTCTTCAAACCCTATTGGTGCCCAAGCTAGAAGAGAACATTAATGAAGGATATGAACTCATGCGACACGCCTTTGATGACACGGAACCCGAAATCAAAGGTGTGGTAACCCTAATTGCCGAGACTGGATTGGAATACCTTGTCTCAGAACCAATCAAGATCTGGAAGAAGGAGGTCCTTGAATTTTTGAGTGCAGCTTCACTTGATGATACTGGACTCAAGATTAAGTTCAGAGTTCATGGGACCAAAGTCAAGGTCACACAGAAAAGTCTAAGGAAGGTACTTCAACTATCAAGAACAAAAGAGGAAGAAGATGTATCTGCTTCTAAGACTAGAGAGGCATTGAGATGATGTGGACTGGATTCAAACCTAAAAATTGGATCAGTTTTTAATAGGAAAGGAATGAATATACAAGGGAAATTCTTATCTGAGATAGTTGGCAAGGTCATCCTGAGCAAGCCTGGAGGACATGACAGAATTTCAGCTCAGATGTTTAATTTTATGACAAGGATTATCTTCAAACTTCATACTGATTGGTCTGCAGTTATGTTTGATAAGATAAAAGAAAGTATGAAGAAACCCAATCTGGGTAGAATTCTGAGTCTATACTTAGCTGGTAGTATACCTGAAGTGATGAACCAGGCTGCAGGTTCCAAGATAAACCACATGAGGAGAATGAATTTGAGAATTTTCTCTAGGTGGGATAGAGTATTGACAAAAGAAATGCCAACTCCAATAAAGGACACACCTTAGAAGAAGAAGAAGAAGACAGCCATTGTGGCTCAAGAATCCTCCAGCAGCTCTGAAGAGCAAGTGGTTTTTACTCCTGATAATGAAGAGACTGGAAATGCTGGACAGTCTCCAGCAAGACAAGAAGATGCATAGAGGCAGGGGGAGCTACCACCAGCTAGCCCAATTCACCTGGATCCACTCCAGGGGGAGCCTCTACTTGTGGAAGAGCCAACTCCACTAGAGAGTGAAAGGGCTACCCAAACCATTCTAGAGGTAATCACTGAAATTAGTCAATTAGATTTCACTATTGAGGATGAAGTTTTGACTGATTCATTACCTAATGTTCATCAGCAAACACAGATACAACCTCAACCACAAGATATTGTCATGGAGGACACATCTATTGCTGCTAAAGTGGTTGATGAGATCAGAGATTCTCCAGCCCTTCCTCAACAGGAATTTACATTAGAAGAGCTATTCCCTGATCTTGTACAGACATATCTTGAGAAAGAAATAGTTGCTGCTGAGGGGGAGAAGGTCAATATTGAGGGGGAGCATTTGGAGATTGTAGAGGAAATTGCAAGCAAGGAGACTGAGGAGCCAAGAGATGCAGGAAATTGCAGTAGTCTATCTGGCCACTCATCAAAAGAACATCAAGAAACAAGTTGATGAAATTGCACTAAAATAAGGCTATGTCCTGGAGAATCAGCTGAGAATGAATGATAATTTGACAGCTTCTCATAATGCCATAGTCACTGAAATGAAGAATATAGCTATTGCCCAGACTGCACACAGTGCTGCTGCCAAAGCTGAGTTTGATAAGCAACTCCAAGAGAGCCTACTTGCAGTTCACTCTGCCATCCAGGATTCACAGAAGCTCATAACTGAAAAGCTCCAAAGGTTGAAACCTTTTTATAAAGATGGAGTTAACTATCTGAATGCCCAGATCAGGTTTCAGAAAGATGATCTGCGGGATCACATAGAGAGAGAAGTCATAAAGGGGGTGAGGGTATTGGTCAAGGCAGGCTCTGATCATGCCAAATGGATTTCAAATTCCATCAGAGCCACCCTTGGATATCCACCTTTATGTGATGATGACAATGTGGCAGAGTCTGGAATAAATCCTGCATACTTTGGACGAGAGCAAGCTGAAGTAGCTCAAGTGATATACCCTCCTGCTGTAACACCCCAGATTTTTGATTGCATACGCTTGATGGGCGTTACGTTGGCTTTGACCGTTGTTCGAGCATGATTTTTCCCGCGGGCTTGCGAGTGGCTGTTTTGGTAGCCGAGTTGCACGATTCCCCAGCAAACCGGAGTCCAAATTGGGGACTCGGTGTGGCCTCTTAGGGAATGCTTGCACTTTTTCACGCCCCGGTAATGTTGCTCAAAATGGGTTGCTTGTACAGCAAACAAAAAAGGGTAAAAAGTTCTTAAGGCAAAAATGGTCTAGGACGACACAGAAACACTTTTCAAAACAGGGAAAAATGGTCTTTTTTTGCATGACACGCCCCCCGACACGGGCGTGACCCAGGGCGTGACCTCCTTGACTCGACGAATTTTTCTTGCGTCGAGTTGAGCTCGACGAATGGGGTACATGCCCCGTGACATGGGCGTGTCACGGGCCGTGTCCCGCAGTGTCGAGTGTCGAGTGTCGAGTGTCGAGTGTCGAGTGTCGGGTGTCGAGAGAGGGGACACGGACTGTGACACGGGCGTGTCACAGGGCGTGTCAAGCTGTGTCGAGTGTCGACACTTTGTGTCGACGAGGTGTCGAGATACGGGCTACACTCCCTAGGTCACGGGCGTGACCGGCCCGTCACGGGCGTGTACCCGGCCGTGTACCGTGTGGATAAACTTGGATTTGCCGACTTTCTGCGCCGCTTAAGGTACACGCCCTGCGTCACGGGCGTGACACAGGGCGTGACAGGGCCGAAAATCGATTTTTTCCAGTTTTTTTGTGCCGTTCATTTCCTTGATTCTGCATCTAACGGTCCAGCTCGGTTCTGGAGGAAATAAGGCCGAAACAGAGATTTCTCCTTCTCATTTCACCTTCTTCTTCATCTTCTTCCTCATTCCAAAGGAACTCAAGGGAGCAAGGCTAAAGCAAGGCAAGGAAAGAGAGGAGCAGCCGTCGCGGCGTCATCTCGGTTCAGGCAAGCGGTGTTCTTCACCCTTGCCAATCTTATTTCTTGTCTTTGATTGTGCAAAATAGCTAGTTTTTCTCTTTCCATTTTCCTAGCTTGTTCTTCTTGTTTTGTGTTATCCCTCACTAGCCTTATGCTCTTGAATTTCCCTATGCTCAATGAATTCGATTTTCCATGCCTAGGTTTGTTGAGTTATCACGTCTATGCTAGGTTGATTCATGTCGTTTAGCTTGTTCATGTGATACATGTAGCTAAGTTGATTCATGTTCATGTAGCCTTGCTTATTTATGTGATTCTTCCTTGTTCATATCAAAAGCATGTGATTCTTTCTTGTTCCAAACATGTGATTCATGTAATTACGTTAATCAAACTCTATCACGTTGACATAACTTTGGCCATTTGTAGTCATGAGTGAGGATGAAGGAAGGAAACGTGTGTACTTGGGTTATGGTGCGATTTGCTTATGGTGTTAAGCTTAGGTTCATTTATGGTGAGTTTTGCGAGGCAAATTGTGAACCATAGCAGGAGCGTTTATGTGAGGATTCGATAAGGGGTGGTGTGGTTTAAGCCTTTGTGGCCACCGAGTTTGGATTTGTGGTGTAGAGCACCATTTTGGCCCGATTTGAACTGGCTTTTATTGGTGCATTCCACTTTAGGGCTGCCACCAAAAGACGCTTGTTGAATCGCATTTAACCGCTGCTTATGTTTCACTCGTATAGTTGTTTCTTGTACTAAGGATGCTGGAATGGGTATGTGTTTTGCCTTTGTGCTCCTGCGGGTTGAGCAGGACTTGATGAACATTGTACGCACTTGGTGCGTTTGGCACTTTGGATTGACAGTATTTAATACTTGTTTTCCACCTGTTTTGTTCACTCATTTTACTTACATGAAACATTGCTACGGGGTCGGTAAGCCCCTTCGTCATATTTTCTGAACTTCCTACTATATTGTGTAGCTTTGATGATTGCTGAGGTGTTCTTTCTTGAATGCCTCAAGTGCAGGTTGTAGCCGGTTGAGCGGCTAGTGCTTGGATCGAGTTTATTTGGAGCTAGCCGAGCTTACTTAGCGAGGTAGTTCTTTTCTTTGTTGTACAAACATACATGTGCCCCAATGGGTTCGTGTCAGCTTGTTGGCGCCCATTGGTGGCTTACTTTACTTGTGATATATGAATACTAGACTGCTAATGTGACTCATTTGGATGAGATGATGTCTTCTTGCTCATGGGAAGGATTTATGGTAGGTTGCATTAGGTATTTTGTAAGCTAAACAAAACTATTATTGTATCCATGCATAACATGTTTTGGTCACCGAACACGTATTTTCCAAATGACGTAAACAAAGATGATTTCTTGAGTAAACAAAGTGTTTCCGCCGCGTACAAATACACATTTTTATGCCTAAGGCCGAGGGATACGTCCATTAAATTCAAAGGTTTTCTTGCATTTAACTGTTGGATTTCAACTCATAAAGTAAGCATCAAGGGTTGCCTGAGCGTGTGCAGTTATCCCCTGCACGACGTGGCATCATAACCCGTAGTTCCTCTTGCTCTGATACGAGGTACTCGTTGAGGAAATGCGGGTTGTGACAGTTGGTATCAGAGGGAGGTTTGCTTGACAATTGGTCGGGCAAACTTTCTTTTTTGGTTGTAAGCATCATATCATACACACACCGAGGTGCCATCAGTATGTCTTGGCCGAAGCACGCACACTACACTCATGGAATGACAAGAAGTATACGGGGCATATTATGTAGTATGGGATGCATAATATGTGGTTGTATATGGATCCACCATAGGGGCAACATGTGCGGGTTATGTAGTATGGGATGCATAACCTTACCATATGGATGCGACTAGCACGTTTTCTTTTCTTCGTTGCATGCAATGATATGTAGTATGGGATGCATAGCATTGTGATGCGTATGACCGCTCATGGCATGCATTAAGGCCTTTTCTAGACTGCGTCGCACAGCACACATAACATAACATTGCATGAGCACAACGTGCCAAGCTAAAGATGTACATGATGACACCTGTACACTCATGATTTTGGGTCAAATAAAGTCATGCATTCATCGGTTAGGCACAAGTTAGTGGGATGACGGTGAGTCATCTTTAGGCTAGACATACCATCATTCTCAAACTCCCAGAGCAAGTTAGCAGTTGATGTTCATATTTATATATGTATGGTCTGTACATAGCCGTTGTGTGTTTTGTTGAGTTTGAGCTTGACCAGAGTGAACGTGTTGATAGGATGTCGAAGCGTCCAGTGACAAGGCAAACTCCCCAATCCGAGGGCGAGTCTTCGGGCGCGCAGAATAATGCCCTGATGGATAGTCTACGCCAAAGTAATGAGGCTTTGACGAGGCAGGTGCAGGAAGTGCAGTCCCAGCTCCAAGCTATGTCATCAGCGATGTCTGGTTCCTCCTGCGATGACTTTCATCTCGCAGTTTCAGCGACTTGGACCACCGACTTATGATGGAAAAGCGGACTTTGTGATCTTGGATGATTGGGTGATCACGTTGGAAGAGATGTTTCTCTATTCTGGCGTTACCGAGGACCAGAAGGTGATGCTTGCCACCTATCAACTCAAAGGGTTGGCTAAAGGTTGGTGGTTGCGAGAAAAGGAGAGCCTAGGGGCGGGATGTTCGTGGGAAGCCTTCAAAGAAATGTTACGGCACAAGTTTCTACCGTCAGTGGAAAGGGACCGCCTGATGAATGACTTCTTGTACCTGAAGCAGAGGAAACTCACAGTTAGTGAGTATGAAATTGAGTTTAGCAAGTTAAGTCGGTTCGCTCCGATCTTGGTTACTACGGAAGCTGACCGAGTAAAGAGAATTCTTGGCGGACTCCGGAGCGATGTTCAGCAGTTTGCAAGCGCTTATGGAGCGACAAGTTACACCAGTGTGGTTGAGGCTGCCTTGAAGGTGGAAGCGATAGAAAATGCAAAATAAAGAGGGCAGCTGATGAGGAAGGATAAGAGACAGCTGGTGGGAGAGAAAAGCTCCCAAGACTCAGACGTAAGAAAGAAGAAGAAGGAAACATGTAGCTTCTATGGCCGATCAGGTCACCCGTTTGAGAAATGTTTCAAGTAGTTGGGGCTGTAGAATAAGGAGCAGGTGCACGCCATTCAGGGTGCGCCAACCAGAGACTTGGAGTGTACAGCTTGTGGGGGAAGAGGTCATGATGTGAGCCATTGCTGGGTCAAAGACAAGGTATGCGTCCAGTGTGGCAAACAGGGACATCTGAAGGCAAGGTGCCCACAAAACCAGCCCGTGCTGCAGCCAATGCCACTCCAGGCTTTGCCTCCGCCTCCGTGTTTGGACAAAGGAAAAGGGAAGTTAAATGTGATCTCGTCAGAGGAAGCTCAGATGTCACCTCTGGTTATCTCAGGTTCGATTCCTTCCTCTGGTTCACGTTTTGTTTATGCCTATAATGCGTAGTGCTTAGCGACATATGTACCCTTATAGGAAACTTTAAAGTAAAGAACCGTTGGGCGCGTGTTCTCTTTGATTCTGGCGCGACCCATTCATTTGTGGCTCGAATCTTTCTAGATCGGTATCATTTGACACCAGATCGAGTGGGGAATGCCTTTTTGGTGAAGTTTCCTTCCGGTGCTTCTATGGTAGCAGATTGGGGTCTTCTTGATTGTCCTATTTTGTTGGGGGATTTCTTAGCGAAGGTTGATTTCAAGGTGATCGATTTGGAGGATTTTGATGTCATTCTGGGCATGGACTGGTTATCCCGCTATGACGCCGTCATCTAGTGCAAAGGGAAGTGCTTGGATTTTATCAAGGACAATGGTCAGCCGGGAAGTGTTTATGGTGATTCATGCCAGGATACTCCAGGGATTTCGGCGGTATGTGTTCAGACGTTGTTTGTTTCCGACTGTTTTGCTTGTCTAGTCTCAGTTGTGGGGACTAGTGTTGTTTTGCCGCGTTTGGAGGAGATTCCTGTTGTGCGTGACTTCCCAAATGTTTTTCCTACTGATCTTCCTGGTCTTCCCCCTGATCGTGATGTCGAGTTCGTTATTGATTTGGAACCGAGTACGCGGCATATTGCGAAAGCGCCGTACAGAATGGCCCCATGTGAGCTATCAGAGTTGTGTACCCAGCTGGATGACTTATTGGCAAAAGGGTTTATCAGGCCGATTTCATCACCTTGGGGTGCACCAGTGTTATTTGTGAAGAAGAAAGATGGGTCGATGCGGCTTTGCATCGATTACCGGGAGTTGAACAAGGTGACGATTAAAAACAAGTACCCACTGCCAAGAATTGATGATTTGTTTGATCAACTGCGTGGTAGTTCAGTATTCTCGAAGATTGATCTCCGCTCGGGCTATCATCAGCTCAAGGTCCGGGAGTCTGATATTCCGCGGACTGCATTTCGATCAAGACATGGCCATTTTGAATTTCTGGTGATGTCGTTTGGGTTAACCAACGCACCATCAGCTTTCATGGATATGATGAACTGGGTGTTCAAGTACTACTTGGATAAGTTTGTGGTGGTTTTTATTGATGACGTTCTTGTCTACTCCCGCAGTGCTGAGGTGCATGAACAGCATCTGCGATTGGTATTGGCCACTTTGCGAGACCAAAAGTTATTCGCCAAGCTAAGCAAATGCGAGTTTTGGTTGCCTCAAGTTGCCTTTCTGGGTCATGTCATTAATCACCATGGAATTTCAGTGGATCCCGAAAAGATTGCTGCAGTCATGGAGTGGAGAAGACCGGAGACACCCAAGGAAATTCGGAGCTTCTTGGGCTTGGCCGGCTATTATCGTAGATTTGTAGAAGGTTTTGCGACGTTGGACGCACCTTTGACTCGCTTAACCCAGAATAATGTGGCGTTTGAGTGGAATGACAAGTGTGAGGCCTCATTCCTTGAACTCAAGAACAGGTTATGTACCGCTCCTGTGTTGATCTTGCCGACAGAAGGGATAGATTATGACGTTTTTGTGGATGTGTCGCACGTTGGACTTGGATGTGTATTAATGTAAGACAAAAAGGTGATTGCGTATGGGTCTCGGCAGTTGAAAAGTCATGAAAAGAACTACCCAACGCATGATTTGGAGTTCGCAGCGGTGATATTTTCATTGAAGTTGTGGAGACACTTACTTTATGGTGCGCAGTGTAAAATCTTTACGGATCATAAAAGTTTGAAGTACGTCTTCACGCAAAAAGAACTGAATCTGCGCCAACGGCGATGACTTGAATATGTAGCTGATTATGATGTGGAAATTCAGTATCATCCGGGGAAAGCGAATGTTGTGGTCGATGCTTTGAGTCGGAAGACGGAGAAATTATTTCATCTTTCAGTCGACCGTCTTGTGGAGGAATTTCTATTGATGGATATTTCCGTGGGAAAATATGACCCGCAAAGTCAGTCGATAGTAGAAGAACCTTCATGGCTGGTGCTTGCAAGACAACAACAAAAGGATGATCCTGATCTTTCACAGTTATTTCTTCGGACTGAAAAGGGGGAATTACCGGATTTTTCTATTGATGAGGGGGGCACGTTAAAGTATCGTGGTCGATTTTGTATTCCCGCAATTGGAGACATTCGCGAGAGGGTGTGTCTGGAAGCACATGGCTCAAGTATGGCCTACCATCCAGGCTCAACAAAAATGTACTGTGATTTGAAACAAATTGTCTGGTGGTATGGAATGAAAAGAGATATAGCGCAATTTGTATCTGCATGTCATACCTGCAAGCGGGTGAAAGCTGATCATGGGAGGCCTGGTGGCAAGTTGACGCCATTGGAGATTCCAACATGGAAGTGGGAAAGCATCTCAATGGATTTTATTACAGGCCTACCAAGATCTCCACGAGGACATGACTCTGTGTGGGTGATCGTGGATAGATTGACCAAGTGTGCTCATTTCATACCATTTAAGGTCAACTACCCGATGAAGACAATAGCGGAGCTATATTTGAACGAGATCATCCGACTGCATGGTGTGCCAGTCAATATCATATCAGACAGGGATTCCCGATTTACTTCTCATTTATGGAAGAGTCTACAAGAGGGTTTGGGGACGGATTTGCGGTATTCCACTGCTTACCACCCTCAGACGAATGGCCAAACGGAACGAGTAAATCAAATCGTGGAAGATATGATTCGATGCTATATTCTTGAGTATGGCGGAGCATGGGATGAACGTTTGCGGCTTATGGAATTCACATATAATAATAGCTATCAAGAAAGCTTGCAAATGGCTCCGTTCGAAGCTTTATATGGGCGTCGATGTCAGACTCCCCTCTTTTGGGCTGAGGTTGGCGAGCGGCCTTTGTTGGGCCCAGAGGCACTCGAGGACATGGAAGTTGCTGTATGAATTATTCGGGAGAAGCTCCGAATCGCCCAAGAGCGATATGAAAAGTACGCCAACCGACGAAGGTCGGAATTAGAGTTTGCGGTGGGGGATTCCGTTTTCTTGAAAGTCTCCCCAATGGTTGGAATTAAAAGGTTTGGAAAAGAGCGCAAATTAGACCCAAGGTTTGTGGGTCCCTTCAAGATTCTTGCGCGAGTTGGTGCATCCGCTTACAAAGTAGAATTACCCGTGAACTTTCCTGGTGTTCACGACGTGTTTCATGTCAGCCAACTTCGCAAGTGTGTGTGACATGACACGCAAGTGTTGGACGTGGTGCCGCAATTGGCGCCAAACCTTTCTTATGTGGAGATGCCCATCCGGATATTGGACTCCCAAGATCGCGTGTTGCGGAAAAAGAAGATTCCTATGGTCAAGGTGCTATGGAAAAATCAGAATGTGGAAAGCGCGACGTGAGAGCTCGAGTCAACGATGAGGGCGCTCACCCTCATTTATTCCCGTAAATAAGCTGGTATGTGAATTGGTGTTTTTTGTTGCATTAGTGTTTTTGGTTTGCTACCTTATTTGATTGAGATCAAAATGATTGAAAAGTTTCGAGGCGAAACTTTTTGTTAGGGGGAGTGACTGGAACACCCCGGATTTTTGATTGCGTACGCTTGATGGGCGTTACGTTGGCTTTGACCGTTGTTCGAGCATGGTTTTTCCCGCGGGCTTGCGAGTGGCTGTTTTGGTAGCCGAGTTGCACGATTCCCCAGCAAACCGGAGTCCAAATTGGGGACTCGGTGTGGCCTCTTAGGGAATGCTTGCACTTTTTTGTGCCCCGGTAATGTTGCTCAAAATGGGTTGCTTGTACAGCAAACAAAAAAGGGTAAAAAGTTCTTAAGGCAAAAATGGTCTAGGACGACACAGAAACACTTTTCAAAACAGGGAAAAATGGTCGTTTTTGTGCGTGACACGCCCCCCGACACGGGCGTGACCCAGGGCGTGACCTGGGCGTGACCTCCTTGACTCGACGAATTTTTCTTGCGTCGAGTTGAGCTCGACGAATGGGGTACACGCCCCGTGACACGGGCGTGTCACGGGCCGTGTCCCGCAGTGTCGAGTGTCGAGTGTCGAGTGTTGAGTGTCGGGTGTCGAGAGAGGGGACACGGCCTGTGACACGGGCGTGTCACAGGGCGTGTCAAGCTGTGTCGAGTGTCGACACTTTCTGTCGACGAGGTGTCGAGACACAGGCTGCACGCCCTAGGTCACGGGCGTGACCGACCCGTCACGGGCGTGTACCCGGCCGTGTACCGTGTGGATAAACTTGGATTTGCCGACTTTCTGCGCCGCTTAAGGTACACGCCCTGCGTCACGGGCGTGACACAGGGCATGAAAGGGCCGAAAATCGATTTTTTCCAGTTTTTTTGTGCCGTTCATTTCCTTGATTCTGCATCTAACGGTCCAGCTCGGTTCTGGAGGAAATAAGGCCGAAACAGAGATTTCTCCTTCTCATTTCACCTTATTCTTCATCTTCTTCCTCATTCCAAAGGAACTCAAGGGAGCAAGGCTAAAGCAAGGCAAGGAAAGAGAGGAGCAGCCGTCGCGGCGTCGTCTCGGTTCAGGCAAGCGGTGTTTTTCACCCTTGCCAATCTTATTTCTTGTCTTTGATTGTGCAAAATAGCTAGTTTTTCTCTTTCCATTTTCCTAGCTTGTTCTTCTTGTTTTGTGTTATCCCTCACTAGCCTTATGCTCTTGAATTTCCCTATGCTCAATGAATTCGATTTTCCATGCCTAGGTTTGTTGAGTTATCACGTCTATGCTAGGTTGATTCATGTCGTTTAGCTTGTTCATGTGATACATGTAGCTAAGTTGATTCATGTTCATGTAGCCTTGCTTATTTATGTGATTCTTCCTTGTTCATATCAAAAGCATGTGATTCTTTCTTGTTCCAAACATGTGATTCATGTAATTACGTTAATCAAACTCTATCACGTTGACATAACTTTGGCCATTTGTAGTCATGAGTGAGGATGAAGGAAGGAAACGTGTGTACTTGGGTTATGGTGCGATTTGCTTATGGTGTTAAGCTTAGGTTCGTTTATGGTGAGTTTTGCGAGGCGAACTGTGAACCATAGCAGGAGCGTTTGGGTGAGGATTCGGTAAGGGGTGGTGTGGTTTAAGCCTCTGTGGCCACCGGGTTTGGATTTGTGGTGTAGAGCACCATTTTGGCCCGATTTGAGCTGGCTTTTATTGGTGCGTTCCACGTTAGGGCTGCCACCAAAAGACGCTTGCTGAATCGCATTTAACTGCTGCTTATGTTTCACTCGTATAGTTGTTTCTTGTACTAAGGATGCTGGAATGGGCATGTGTTTTGCCTTTGTGCTCCTGCGGGTTGAGCAGGACTTGATGAACATTGTACACACTTGGTGCGTTTGTCACTTTGGATTGACAGTATTTAATACTTGTTTTCCACCTGTTTTGTTCACTCATTTTACTTACATGAAACATTGCTACGGGGTCGGTAAGCCCCTTCGTCATATTTTCTGAACTTCCTACTATATTGTGTAGCTTTGATGATTGCTGAGGTGTTCTTTCTTGAATGCCTCAGGTGCAGGTTGTAGCCGGTTGAGCGGCTAGTGCTTAGATCGAGTTTATTTGGAGCTAGCCGAGCTTACTTAGCGAGGTAGTTCTTTTCTTTGTGGTACAGACATACATGTGCCCCAATGGGTTCGTGTCAGCTTGTTGGCTCCCATTGGTGGCTTACTTTACTTGTGATATATGAATACTAGACTGCTAATGTGACTCATTTGGATGAGATGATGTCTTCTTGCTCATGGGAAGGATTTATGGTAGGTTGCATTAGGTATTTTATAAGCTAAACAAAACTATTATTGTATCCATGCATAACATGTTTTGGTCACCGAACACGTATTTTCCAAATGACGTAAACAAAGATGATTTCTTAAGTAAACAAAGTGTTTCCGCCGCCTACAAATACACATTTTTATGCCTAAGGCCGAGGGATACGGCCATTAAATTCAAAGGTTTTCTTGCATTTAACTGTTGGATTTCAAATCATAAAGTAAGCGTCAAGGGTTGCCTGAGCGTGTGCAGTTATCCCCTGCACGATGTGGCATCATAACCCGTAGTTCCTCTTGCTCTGATACGAGGTACTCGTTGAGGAAATGCGGGTTGTGACACCTGCAGACTTTGATATGATACATCAAGAGGTACAGTCTATGTATAGTCCTCCTGAGGGTAATCAGAATATCATTCTTGAGAAAGTTGTCCAGCCTATGCCAGAGGCAATCTTAAAAGAGCAAGAGGCTTTGTTAAAAGAACAAGAGGCCCAATTATCTAAGAAAAGATTCAGAGAGCAAGCTGAATTAAGGCCAGATTTTGACTGCTTGGAAGGCTGCTAAGGACAATGTCCTGGATAGAGGCAAGTGGTATTCTGAACAGGAGTGGAGAAAACATGAGAATAGACAAGAAGCCATAGTACAGTATAGAGGAAAGGCTAAACTGAGAAAGCTACCTCCTAATGCACAGGAGCCTAGCAAGTATTTCTCTAAGCCTTATCACTATTTTGAAAGGCAGAAGATAAAGGCTGAAGAGCTGAAAAAGAAAGATCTCAAAGGGAAGAAGCCTGCTGCTGCTGATGATAATGAAGCTCCAGTTCAAGCAAAGATTCAATCTGGAAAGGGGATTGTAATCAAGAAACCAGAGCAGCCATAGGATAGCATTTTCTTAAGTTTACAAATTATAATCATTTGTATTAAAATTCTATGTAAACTTTTGACTAATGAAAAGGTTGGAATTTGTAAGAACATTGTGTCATGGTTCAAATCTATTACATTAATTGTTCTGAGATAATTGTTTATACATGTTCTGTTTATACATGTTTAAGTTCTTACCCTATCATATATTATTGTTTTACATCATACTGAAAGTTTGTTATGTATGGTGTATATCATTGACTAAGGGTTATGACTTCTCCAAATAGGGGGAGATTGTTGGGTACATTGGAATATATGTACCTGATTTGAAGAAGCCTCACCCTACTCAATGATATACATCAAGGTGTATTTGATGTGCTTTGAGTTTATTTGTGCAGGTTAAGTAACTGCAGGTTTGCAGGAAAAGTTTCTAAGTCCATGTGTCGACACCCAGAAGAAAAGTGTCGACACTTAAGAAGGCTTGTGTCGACACCTAGAGAAGCTGTGTCGACACTTGGAGTAATTGTGTCGACACCAGGAATGCAGAGTCGACACCAGAAGAAAAGTGTCGACACAAACAGGTTGTGTCGACACACAATGAAGAATTGTCTACATAATCAGTGTCGACACTTAGAAGCAGTGTCGACACTCAGAGAAACTTTGTCGACAGCAAAAGTGTCGACACTAGGAGGCTGTGTCGACACTCAGCAAACTTCAACAAAGTTTAAGTACAAGTGTCGACACAAAGGATATGTGTCGACGCACAGCAAAGTCTCAACACATGAAGAATGTGTCGACACAAAGGAGATGTGTCGACACACAACAAAGTCTCAACACATGAAGAATGTGTCGACACAAAGGAGATGTGTTGACACATAGCAAAGTCTCAACACATGAAGAATGTGTCGACACAAAGGAGATGTGTCGACACTCAGCAAAAGTTTCAACACAGAAGGCATGTGTCGACACAAAAAAGATATGTCGACACTTAACAAGTTTCAACACAAGAAGATGTGTCGACACAAAGGAGTTGTGTCGACACTTAGCAGAAATCAACTAAGTATTGAAGAAGAAGGACTTGTGTCGACACACAGGATCAGTGTCGACACATTCTGAAGAAGCAGTGTCGAGAAGCTGTTACAACAACATAAGGAGTTGTGTCGACACCATGAAGGCTAGTGTCGATAAGGCTAGTGTCGACACTTAGTCTACTTGTGTCGACACTTGGTCTATTTGTGTCGACACATAAAGACTATCTGTCTCGACACTTTCAGATAGTGACAGAGATTTCAAGAAGTGACTGGATGACTTGACAGCTGTCATTTCAACCGGTCAACTGCTACTATCAGAGCTGTCAGAAGATTGTTAGAAACCATATCAGCCGGTCACCATGAAGAAAGCTTATATAAATGCTTATTCCTTCAACAGAAGAAGATCGAGAAAGCAATCAATGAAGTGAAAAACAACACAACAAGAAGAAGACCTTTAAGAGAAGATCTAAGAAGTTGGAGAGAGAGAGCTTCTTTTAAGAAGACCAGCTGTTGAACCAGGCTGATAAGGAAGATTCAGATTGATATCAGAATCTTAAGACAGCAGTTGATTGAAGATCATCTGCATAGATATACAACCCTACTGTGTTCTAATTCAAGAAGCTTTGAAGAAAGCCAAGGGAGGTTGATCTCTGCCAAGTTCTTCCAAGAACTCATCAAGAAGCTAGTCAACTCATCTCTCTCTATCTAGAGTTGTGGTCATATACTTTGTATTTTCTAATTTCTGTAAGATCTTGTATAGATCTGAGTTGTAAGGCTAAATCTATAAAGGCTGAGGTAGGGCCTGTGAGCCTGAGTGTAGGAGAATCATTTCTCTAAGTGTAGGCCTTGTTGAAGGCTGAGGTAGGGCCGTTGTGCCTGAGTGTAGGTCTTATTGAAGACTGAGTGGTAGGGATTTTGTGCCTGAGTTGTAGGAGTGGGATCACTCTGAGTTGTAGGAACCTATTTGGGGTTCTGAGTTGTAAGATCTGAGGATCTGAGGAGAAGTGGAGAAGTTAGGCCGAATCTAGTACACTACTAGATAGGCGAAGGAGGAAAGTGGATGTACCCAGTCCTTGGGGAACCACTATAAAATCTGTGTGTTCTCTGTGTGTGATTAATTCTGTGATTGTTGTGTTATCTGTGCTGAATTGCTGTAAAGAATTGCATAAACAGGTCTAATAATTCAGTGTTTCTGCCTTAAAAGTTAAAAAGATTAAGTACACCTATTCACCCCCCCCCCCTCTAGGTGTTTAGCCACTAGTTCTTTCACTCCTTCATCACCGGGGACGGGTGTTACTGCTACAAGATGATGCCTTTTAGGCTAAAAATGCAGGGGCAACATATCAAAGGATGATGGATCAGATCTTCCAAGAGCAGAAGGGGAGGAACAAGGAGGTGTACATGGATAAACTCATGATCAAGAGTCGGGATGTGAACTCTCACCTTCGGGACCTATAGGAGACCTTCAATACCCTACGGAAATACAATATGAGGCTGATCCCCTTGAAGTGTGTCTTCGGGGTAAGCAGGGGTGAGTTCCTAGGCGATCTCCTTACTCCTGTAGGTGTAGAGCCCATCCCTGATAAGGTGAGGGTGATCATGGAGTTGGGGTCATCTCGGAATGCCAAGGAGGTCCAGTGGTTGACAGGGAAATTGGCAGGGTTAAGCAAGTTCCTCTCTCGGGCAGCAGAGAAGTGCTCCCCCTTCTTCAAAGCGCTATGGGGAAATCAAAAATTTGAATGGTCTAAGGAATACGGGGAGGCGTTCCAGGCCATGAAGAGGTCGATGGCCTAGGCCCCGTTAATGCAAGGACCGAAGGAGGGGGAAGATCTGTCCCTATATCTTGTGGTCGGGGTCGAGGCCTTGAGCTCCATTCTGGTTTGAGAAGAGGGAAAGAAGCAATTGTCTATCTATTACGTGAGTCGGGTCTTGAGGAAGGCAGAGCTCTGGTACCCGATCGTGGATAAGTTGGCCTTTGCTTTGTTCATCTCAGCTCGGAGGCTCAGACCCTACTTCCAGACACTCTATCCAAGTAGTGACTGACCATCCCCTGCGCAACATCTTTGAGGGGTGGGGGAGCATTCAAGAAGATTAATAAAGTGGTCGGTGGAGCTGAGTGAGTTCGATATATCTTTTGTTCCCCATCTCTCGATCAAGGCTCACGCGATGGCTGACTTTCTAGCTGATTATGTGGTCGAGGTAGCGGAGGCGGAGCTCACCCACTAAGTTCCATGGAAGGTGATGGTAGACGGCGCCTCGAGTAGACATTCCTTGGGGGTAGGAGTGATCCTGGAGAGACACCAAGGAACAAATATCGAGCAGACGGTGGTCGTTCACTTCCTCATTACCAACAATCAGGATGAGTACGAAGCAGTGATAGCAGGGTTGCGTCTGGCCAGGGATCTAGGGGTACATGATGTGGAGGTGCTCGCGGATTCCATGATGGTGGCCTCTCAGATTAACGGGAAGTACCACTACAACAAACTGTACCTGTCATAAGGACTGGAATATAACTAAAACACAGTTTGTTACTAATAGCTATATTTAGTAACAATTTTTTTCTGTTGTTACCAAAACTACTTTTTTGTAACGAATATTTTATATTTTGTTACAATAATAATTAATTTGTTACTATAAATATAAGTATTTATAACAACACTAATGTTACGTTACAAATAGTAAATTTTCCTCACAATATATATCAATTGTAACCAAATCATGAAAGTTTTTTGTGACAAAGAGATTTTCCTTACTATTATTAATATTTTATTATTAAAGTTTTGTTACAATAAATATATCATATTTTATTATCAAATTTTGTACTATTTTATTATCAAAGTTTTCAATTAATGTTTTTTAGAAATATTTTTTTTTGTATGCTTGCAACATTAGTACCCCGCCTTGATAGTACTTTAACGCGATGACACTTCTACAACTCGCAAACATCCCTACGTGGCTATCGCAGATATGTGGTACTATTGCGACATGTGTATTTTTACACATGCGGGGGTGGTTTACGAGCTGCGCAATGTCATCACGCTGGGACACTATCGAGGCAAGGGTAATTAAAGTCGCTCGGGGAACGAGTAGTTCTATCTTTTGTTTGTATAACGAGTGTTCGATAGCTAGCATTTTTGGCCCGTGAGACCATTTTTCTCCCGAGCACATGCTTTTCACTCGGACGGGCATTTTTTTCCCCGAGCACACGTATTTTGCTTAGTCGTGTAAATTGCACTAGTTCTTTTTTGCTCGGGAGAATACAAAATTTTGCAAGTGCACGTTTTTTGCTCGGGAAGAGCTAGCGTTTTCTCGCGAAACACATTTATTTTTTTTTGAGCTCGCTTTTTTCGTGCCAGTGCTTTTTCGCAATTGTATTTGCGCGACAATACCACCCCCGCCTCGACAATGCACCAACGCGACAACGCTCTTACAGCTCGCAAACATCCACGCATGGCTGTCACAGACATAAGAAACGTACTTAAGCGAAATAAGTACATATTTTCGCGTGGGGGCAGGGTTGCGACCTGCATGAGCATCGTTGTGCTGGGACACTATTAAGTTTTATATAAAACATTATATATTAAATTTTTTTATATACAGTTTTGTTGGTGTATGAAGACCGGGCGGTCTGGCAGTCTGACTCTGTCGGATTAGAGATCGTGCGGTCTGTTGGTTTCTCTCCAGCGGTTTGGTAGTCGGACTGTTGCTGTTGGTGTCCGGGCGATCTGAAGGTTTGACTCAGGCGACTTGGAGACTGGGCGGTCTGACGGTCTCCCATGGCGGCTTGTTCTCTCCTTCTGGTGGTTGTCGGGTGGTTAGCCTATTCGTCTAACCGTGCGGCTTGTTCAGCTTGTTTTTATGTTAAAACGCTTATACCTGTAATTATTTAGTCCCACATTGTTTAATTGTAATCTCTCTAATCTCCTCCATTTTATAAAAGGGAGGCTATACCTTTGTAATACACACCTTTTTGGATAATAAAAATTTTTGTTATTCCAATTTGCGGTTTCTCCTTGTCTGTTTGCACATGGTATCAGAGGGCTCGATCTTTTCCACCTGATTCGGTGCCTTCTTCTGACCGCGCGATTTGCCCTTCTTCTTATAGTATGTTCGCGCGGCCTCTCTTCTCTTCTCTGCTTTGTCGTTGCCCTTTGTGTGTGCGACCTCTCCTCTCGCTCCGTCTTTCTTTCTCTCCGCGACCTCTTTTCGCGGTTTCTCTATCTCCTGTCCGCGCGACCTTCTCTCTACCCGTACGGCTTCTTTCCCTCTGCTTTACTCTACTTCTTGGTTGTGGCCTTCCTTGCCGCTGGTGTGTTGATATAGTGACCGCTGCAGATCCTCGTCTTCTGTCCGCTGTGTTTTCTTCTATTGTCCGTCGCGGTCTCTTCTTGTTCTTCTCTTCTTGTTCGTGCAGTCTCCGCGGTTTGCTGTTCGCGTGACTTTTCTCTACCCGCGCGGCTTCTCTTCCATGGCTCTTTCATGTACCTCTACCACCACCGCTACTCCCGTGGCCAATCCGCCTCCTCCTCTTACTCCTTCCGGGAATCTTGGCACCGTATCCAAACTCATCGGTTCCATTTACCCGGATTGGAGTCTCTCCTTCACCTTCCTTCTTCGCTCACAATGCAAATGCCACCATCTCACTGATGACCCTCCTCCTCCCACTTCCACTAAGTTTCAAGACTGGGATGCTAGCGACGCGCTTGTGCGCACTTGACTATCTAACAGCCTTTCGGATCAATATCTTCCAGTCATCCGTCATGATGAGACGGTCAAGAAGGCTTGGCTTCATCTTGCTGCTCTGTACTCGAAGGGGGCTCAGACATCCCGCATTTATACTTTATATGCATACCTCTTTGTCGTCCTTCCATGTCTCCTACTGCTTCTTATCAACAGGTTTAGGTACTAGGGGATGAGATTCTTCAGAATCATCCCTTATCTACGGATTTGGCCGAACAACACAAGCACTTCCAAGAACTTCTTGTTGTGTGCTATCTTTTGCGACTTCCTGAGTCCTTGACCCGCCAGCAAATTTTGGGCAAGGCGGACTCTCCCACCTTGGATGCTACTACTGCATGCATTCCCGCAGTTACCTCTCTACTTCAGCGTCCTCGTCTGTCCTCTCCTTCTCCTTTGGATAACTATGCTCACCAGACTCAACGGAGTGGCTCTGGTAGTCGCAACTACCATTCTGGTGGGTGTGGCCCTTCCCGCTTCCTCTGCTCTCACTGTGGTCGCACCGGGAATCTCGTGGATCGCTGTTGGATGAAACATCCACATCTTCGCCCCTATGGTGACTCTTCCACCACCTCCTCAAAGTCGTCCGCCTCGGTGGTCATGTCATCAGGTAGTGCCCACGTGGTCACTCAAGGTAAATGGTTAATCGACTCTGGTACGACTAATCACAAGACGGACAATCCTCAGTGCTTTTCTCTCCTAGAAACACATGATCGGATGCCCCAGTCCTTGTTGCAGACGACTCTCCCTCCCCAGTCCAAGGGACGGGAGTGGTTCATGTCACTCCGTATCTTCGCTTGGTGGACACTCTCTATGTGCCCAAGTTTCTGTGCAATTTATTATAGGTTACCTCTTTATGCAAGTAGCTTCAGTACTCCATCACATTCACTCCAACTTCTTATTCTTTTCAGAATCCGAGCTCCCAACGGATGATTGTTACTAGGACCGAGAGTGGCGGCCTCTACTTCCTCGACAACATTTCCGCTCTGTCGCCTTCTCCTCCTCCTCCTCTTCTACAGATCTTCTACAGTGGCATCTCAGCCTTGGTCATCCTCCTCCACGGCTTCTTCATCAGCTTCTACCCCACCTCTGCATAGTTCTCCTCTCAACTGCGATGTCTGTCAGCTTGGCAAAGCATCACCGTTCCTCCTTCCCGCTGAAGCAAGGTCGTGGCGCTACCCGTCCGTTTGATCTCATTCACTCTGATATCTGGGGTCCTACTCCTACCCTAACCGTTGGTCGGGGTAGTTCTTATTTGTTACCTTCATTAATGACTTTTCTAGAGGTACTTGGGTGTATCTCTTACGAGATCGCTCTGAATTATTCGATGTATGAACATCCTTTTATCATTTAATTCAAAATCAGTTTGGTGTTTCAATTAAAATCTTACGCTCTGATAATGCTAAGAAGTATATTAGTCAAGATTTTTCATCCTTCTATACACAACATGAGATTGTTCATCAAACTAGTTGTGTCTATTCCTCACAACAAAATGGAGTGGCGGAACACAAAAACCATCACCTCCTTGATGTCGATCGCACTCTACTGATGCAGATGCATGTCCCTCGCTCATATTGGGGCTCTGCGGTTCTCATTTCCTGTTATCTCATCAATCGCATTCCCTCCACGGTTCTCCACGGTCAAACCTCATTCTCCATTCTCTATCCGGGCAAGGATCCTTTTTCCTCTCCCTCTATGTGTCTTTGGGTGCACAGCTTTTGTGCACGCTCCATCCGTCACCTGTGACAAACTCTCCACTCGCTCCACCAAATGTGTCTTTCTATGGTACTCTAACACTCAGAAAGGCTATTATTGTTTTGACCCCATTCTACGCAAGCAGTTCGTCTCCGCCGATGTTACCTACTTCGAGAATGTTCCTAATTTCTCTGACGACTCCTCTCCTCTTCTAGCGGCTTTTGATTCTCCTACTATTCCATCCAACCCATCGACACCTACCGAGGTTTTTCCACCTCCACCGTCTCCATCGTCTCCTCCTCTCTCTTCACCTCCGCTATATCCTTCGCTCCGCTGTCGTTGCTCTCTACTCCCGGGCCAGCTCTCTCCACCATGGATGCTCTGGATGCTGAGGAACCCGCTGACCTGGATCTTCCCATTGCTCTTCGTAAAGGGGTTCGGGCATGTACCCAGCACCCGCGTACTGCTGTTGTTTCCTATGATCGTCTTACCCCTTCTCCCAAAGATTTTACACTGGCTATCTCTGCCACTGCCACCCCCCGTTCCTACCAGGAGACCCTTATTGTTCTTCATTGAAAGGTTGCTATGGATGAGAAGATTGCTACTCTCACTAAACAGGGTACGTGGACCCTTTGTCCTCCTCCCTTCGGCATAGATGTCGTTGGCTGTCGCTGGGTCTTTGTGGTGAAGTTATAACCAGACAACAGTGTGGATCATTACAAGGCTTGCCATGTTGCCAAAGGCTTTACCCAGACTTATGGTGTTGACTATTTTGACACATTCTCTCTAGTTTCTCGTCTCAGCACTATCAGGGTCCTCCTCTTTGTGGCTGTCAATAGGGATTGGATCATTTCCCAACTGGATGTCAAGAATTCCTTTCTATATGGGGATCTTCAGGAGGATGTCTACATGGAGCAACCTTCAGGGTATGTTTCTCATGGGGAGACACAGGTATGCCGGCTAAAGACGGCTATCTATGACCTAAAGCAAAGCCCTCGGGCTTGGTTTGACAAGTTTAGCGGGAATGTGGCGGTCATGGGTTTTACAAGAAGTTCAGTTGATCACTCTTTATTTATTCGCAAAACCTCCCCGAGTCTCGTGGTGCTTGCGGTATATGTAGATAATATTCTTCTCTCTGGAGATGATCAGGCTGGGATAACCTTGACAAAGAAGCATCTTCATCAACACCTGATCACAAAGGATATGGGCTCTCCAAAATAATTTCTTGGAATAAAAATCTCTCGGAAGCCCAATTCCCTAGTCCTCTCCCAACACAAGTATGCTCTTGATTTGCTAAAAGAGGCAGGGTTGACTGGGGCTAAACCTGCCCGATACCCCGTGGCGACTGGAGAAGATAAAACCTGGACGAATGACTCTCCTCCTCTTTCAGATGTTACGCGGTACAGACGTCTGGTTGGTAAACTTATATATCTCACAGTGACCAGACCCGACATCGCCTATGATGTAGGCAAGGTTAGCCAATTCATGCAAGCTCCTAGGGAGTGTCATCTACAGTCTGCCCTGAGGATATTGGAGTATGTTAAATCAGCGCTTGGGAAAGGACTACTCTTTCAGAAGAATGGTCATTTGAGGGTTGAAGCGTACTCAGATTCGAGCTATGTTGATGATAAAGGAGACCGCAAGTCAACATCAGGATTTTGCACCTTCGTGGGGGGGAACCTTGTGAGATGGAAGAGAAAGAAACAGTTTGTCATCTCTAGGTCCAGCGCAGAAGCAAAATATCGAAGTATGGCGTCGACTATATATGAATTGAAGTGATTACGGACTCTCATGCTTGACTTAGGAGAGGTCTACAACCATCCTCTACCTGTGTTTTGTAACCACAAGGCCGCTATATACATCTCCAAAAATCTCGTCTTTCATGAGAGAACAAAGCACACTGAAGTTGATTGTCACTTTATTCGGGAAGAGATTTTGAAGGAATAAATTTGTACAACGTTCATCACCTCCGATAAAGAGTTGGCTGATATTTTCACCAAGCCGGTGTCCACCTCCTTTCTTCACATTTGCGACAAGCTAGACATGATCAATATATATGCTCCAGCTTGAGGGGGAGTGTTGTTGTATGGAGACCGGACAGTCTGGCGGTCTGACTCTGGCGGATTAGAGATCGTGCGGTCTATAAGTTTCTCTCCAGTGGTTTGGCAGCCGGACTATTGTTGTTGGTGTCATGGCGATCTGACGGTTTGACTCAGGCGACTTGGAGACCGGGCGGTCTGGCGGTCTTCCATGGCGGCTTGTTCTCTCTTTCTGGTGGTTGCTAGGTGGTTAGCATATTCGTCTAACCGCGCGGCCTGTTCAACTTGTTTGTATGTTAAACTGCTTATACCTGTATTTATTTAGTCTCACATTGCTTAATTGTAATCTCTCACATCTCCTCCATTCTATAAAAGGGAGGTTATACCTTTATAATACACACATTTTTGGATAATAAAATTTTTTGTTATTCCAATTTGCGGTTTCTTCTTGTCTGTTCGAACAAGTTTTTATGAAAATTTATTAAAACGTCTATAAAAAGTTTTATAGAACTTTAACTTTTTATAAAAAAATTTCTTCTTCTCTCCCTCTCTCTCACATGAATGACATATATGGAGGGAAATTTCCCTCCATAAAATTTTGAACAAAATTAAACAAAAATTTTAAAATATATTAAATTTAAAATTGAATGCAAATATGACATTAATTTTTTAATATAATTTTGGAATAAAAATAAAATCACGCACGGACACACACACGCAAATGCACTCTTGCGCGCACGCAAATGCACTCTCGCGCGCACGCCAATGCACTCTCGCGTGCACGCAAATGCACTCTCGCACGCACGCAAATGCACCCTCGTGCGTGTAGTTTTCCTTTTTTTTGCTTGAGAGCGCGTATTGTGTCGGGGTGCATTTTCTTTAGGAAGCACCTTTTTAGCAATGGCACGCGTTTTCACACGGCCGTATTTTTGGTCCTAAAACATATTTTTTCGCTAATATGGAGGGCGAGCACGAGTGCACGCGGGTGCTGCGAACGTGCTGGGGTTGCACAGCTAACGTTTTCTTGCGAAACACATTATATATTAAATTTCTTTATATAAAGTTTTATTAAAATTTATTAAAACGTGTATCGAAAGTTTTTATAAAACTTTAACTTTTTATAAAAAAGTTTCTTCCTCTCTCCCTCTCTCTCACATGAATGAAATAGATAGAGGAAAATTTCCCTCCATAAAATTTTGAACAAAACTAAATAAAAATTAAAAATATATTAAATGTAAATTGAATGCAAATATGACATTAATTTTTTAATATAATTTTGGAATAAAAATAAAATCACGCACCGACCCACACACACGCAAATGCACTCTCGCTCGCACGCAAATGCACTCTCGCGCGCACCCCAATGCACTCTCGCGAGCACGGAAATGCGCTCTTGCGCACACGCAAATGCACTCTCGTGCGTGTAGTTTTCCTTTTTTTTGCTTGAGAGCGCGTATTGTGTTAGGGTGCATTTTCTCTAGGAAGCACCTTTTTAGTAATGACACGCGTTTTTGCATGTCCGTATTTTTGGTCCTAAAACATATTTTTTCGCTAACATGAAGCGCGAGCACGTGCGCGCGCGGGTGCTGCCAACGCGCCGAGGTTGCACAGCTAGCGTTTTCTTGCGAAGCACATTATATATTAAATTTCTTTATATAAAATTTTTATTAAAATTTATTAAAATGTGTATAAAAAGTTTTCATAAAACTTTAACTTTTTATAAAAGGTTTTCTTCCTCTCTCCCTCTCACTCACTTTTTATTAAAGTTTTTCTTTCGAAATATGTGCGCATTTTATCGATTGTTATATGAGACGCAGTTTAACGAAAATAAATGTAATGAAATTCATAAATACATGTCAATTCGATTGATAGATACAATGCGTGGTTCGATAAGAATTACTTTTTAAATAAGATTTTTTAATTTTTTAAATAAGAATTATCTCTGCCCGATTTCAATTCGTCGACAAGTTCTTGGATATGATGCACGATAACTGACAGTGCACATGAAGTTCCTCTTCCCTGCAAGATATATAGTGACCTCCACCACATAGACACAAACACATAGACACAGACACACAAACACTGACACACACACACACACGGACAACCAAACACACAAACACAAACACGTACACAAACACAAACACAAACACAAACACATAGACACAGACATACAATATGCATAGACACGCACACGCACACACATAGACAAACACAGCTTCAAATAGAGACACAGACACAGACACAAATTCACAAACACAGACACACACAAATATGGACACATACCCAAAAACATATATAAAGACTGACACACACAAACACAGACCGACAACAATACAAACACAAACATAGACACACACACACACACACACAGATAAAGACACAAACACAGACACACACACAGCCGCAGACACACACATTGATACTACACAGACACAGATACACATAAACTCACATACACATATATAGGGATGCAAAGACACAGACATAGACCCCAACATGCACATACAAACATATATAGGCACGCAGACACAGACACAGACATAGTCCCCAACAGGTACAAACAAACATATATAGGCACGCAGACACACATACATGCCTTTATGGTGAGCTGGACTGATTGATTTTTTTTTCACATTTAGGCCTTATCTTAGTGCTTTTGGGTGGGATTTGGTTGAGCTGAGTCGGCAATGTGGGAGGCTGGGGGTTAGGGTTTGAGGTCGACTGGTTTGTTGTTAATTTGGCGGGTGGAGCTGAAGTAAGTAAGTTGTTTTCCCCCCTTTTTACCGATTTTGTTCTTCTGGTTTTGATGCTTGGATTTGCATGCTACTTGTTAGGAACATCAGATATTTTTTATAGGATTTAATGATTTATTTTCACCAGCAGCACATGAATTGAATTTAATTCTATGTTTTGCTCATCTAGATAGTTTGCTAGCTCTAGCTTCCATACTGTCTCCATCTCCTCTGTCTTATTTTTTGATGTAAATCTTAAGTTTCTTGTTGGTTGCTGATTTTCTCAAATGACTTGTGTAGTTATCTTTCTATGTGCTCTAGTTGCGTTTGTACCGCTTTTTTTGAAGATAACTATATTAGATTTGGATCAAACTGGGAAAATGTGTAAAGATGAGGAAATCTCAAAAACGTTGGGGAGATGGTGACTCTAAATTGAGTATTGTTTTAATAATAGTTGGGTATAGATGCTAAATAGTGCAGGACCGGTGTCTCCTACTGCTATGAAAACTTTATAGTGATTTTTCTTCTAATTCTTATATCTTCTTCTGCTTTTTTTTAATGAATTTTATTGATTCGTAGAAAAGAATCCTTTTCTTCCTTTCTTGATTTTATGTTTTGATGAAGGGGTCATTGATAAATGATAATTATATGTATCTGTGGCATTGCACTAGATCTGTTGATTTAAGCTTTGTTTGAGAGAGCGGTGTCGTCCAGGCTATGGTGTAGCAGGAACAGAGTTTAGTTTTGAATGGAGCGGCGAAGGAATGAGATTCTCAACTACTGGTTCAAAAGTCCATGAATCTCCTGTTGAAAATTGAACGTTGCTGCACCGATGTCTGATTGGGTTCTCAAATTGCTCCTGAATCTCCGGTGGAAATTGGAGCCCGTCTCACCATAGCAACAAAGGCCTCCCAAATAGGTCTTAGAGTATTTTCTATGTTCATTTTTTTCCATTCATCTTTCCTATTGCTTAGGGAAACTATAAGGAAAGACACGATGAACTTAGGCATTAGTGAGATTATGATTAAAGATAGGGCACAATGGCGACAAAGCATCCATATAGCCGATCCCACTATAGTGGGATAAAGGCTTGTGTGTTGTGTTATTTATATTTCTGATTGCTTGATGCACATGCTCATTGACACTTTTAATTTTTTCCCATTTTCAATTGGATGGTGAGTGTTTCAACAATTGAGCATGCCTTAGAGCATGTCTTATAAACGAACATGGGAAATCGCCCATAGCCTTTGTTCAATGGATTCTAGCATCCTCCCAACCTTCTCATTCATGAGGCCTAATGGCAGTCCTCAGAAATCCCCTGATTGACTATATCTTTGTTTTATCAGGATCAAGAGTCTATTGAATCTCACATCCCCATAGATTTGGACATGTTTCAGTTCAGATTATCGAAACCAGGTAATCTATGATGGGATTTTGGTGTTGCAATACTACTTATGGTTTCTCACTATTGATTTATAGTGCATACATGATGTTTGATGCAATGTCGAAGAGTGTCTTAAGAGTGTTGTTTCGGTCATGCATGCATGAGCCTAGAATATGGGTCCTGTTTTTTTTTAGTTTTTGTATATCTATATATTTAGCCCGAATTTATTATCCTTAATATGCATCCTAATTTTGAACATAAACTAGTGATACCAGTTCATTAGATGTCCCTGTAGGAAATGTGTATGGTTCCTAGTCAACTTGTATTTTAATGAAATATGACATAATTTCCCCCTTGCACTCACTCTTTCTCTAAACAAATAAGTTTTGTTAAGCAATAGTTTCAAGTTTAAGTCTAGAAGCTCTGATTCTTTGTTTTTAGAATGTTCTTGTAGAGTAAATCTATGATTTCTTCTTCCCTTTATTCTCCACTTAGAAAGTAGTAATTCTGCTCTCGAAGTTGTTTTCCATACAAATGGTTCCTTAACGCTATTTGTTTTATCATATTTTAGTTTGGAAAATCCATTAATGGGTTGGACCTCCACTGGAGATCCATATGCACATGTTGGTGATTCTGCACTCTCTTTTGATGGCAAAGAATCTGCAATGGCATTTGCTGAGGAGCATGGATGGCATTATCTTGTATAGTACTACTCCCTTCAAAACTTTTAACTGTAGTCCCCCACCACTGCCCCCAAATACAATAGAACTGACACCTAAACAAAGAATAGATATATTTTGCAAATCCATTTTCTTATAATTTTTTTCTTTTCGAGAACGTGTTTGTAGATATTGATCATGCATTTCTTATTCTATGCTTTAGATCCAATAACATTCGGTCTATTTCACCATGTGACCTTTGTCAGGATGGTTTGACTAAATGTTCTTTAGTGTAAAAAGCTACTCCTTAATATTTCTCGGGAAGCCTTCAGCATCAGAAATTTGCAAGATTTCCACTACTTTTTTTAAAGTTAGTTCCATTTTGATATATATATATATATAAAACTTTTGTGCTTTAGTGTATACATGTGATTGGGATGGTATCCCGTTTGTAAGGAAAGGATGGGTCAGTATCCCATTTAGAATCATTATGTCTATTAAGTACATGTGATTGGGATGTGTTTTATGCTTTACTGTGTACACAATATTTAGTTAAGTAGAAGAAAATGTTCACGATTTAAATGTTCTTACAGGCGTATGTTTTTTTCTTATGTTTTAATAAATATTTGTAGTATGTTTCAGGAGTTAAATATGCTTACAGGTGTATGTTTAAGTCAAAATTGAATATGTTTCAGTATGTTTTGGCTTACTTCCTTCTGCCTCATGTCCTTCTCTTCATTGCTTGAGTTTAGGTATTATAATCATCATCAGTAATGAAAGAGGAAATGGGATATGACTAAGTCATACTAAGCCTGAATTGGTATTTTTTATTAATTTACTTTTTATGGTTAAGTTGCTCAAATTCAACTAAACACCCACTCTTTTAATTGTTATTGGGATGCCCTTGGTAACTTTTTTGTTGTTTCTTTACATCTTATGTTCGCAAGTGAGTGTTGGTAAAAACACGACCAACATTTATGAACAATATCACATGATGATCAATAATTAACATTTAAAAACCACTGTTCAATCTCTTTATCAACAGTGGAAGACACGAAAAGTCAGAAGCCGTGGTGTTTTGTGAAATTTCTGTTATGTTTGAGATACTGTATGGATCTAAGTGTTCAGGAACACAAAATTATTTGAGAGTTAAGGTGAAAGTGATACAAATGATAATGCTACGATAGATGTGTTATGTGTAGGAATTATAAATCAAATGAGAATAGACATCTTCTGAAGATAATGTAATTAAAAATAAATTATAGTGCTTGTATATGCATTAAAATAACTAATAGTTGACATGTTATCCTGCTTTGATGTCATTCTTACTATTCAGTTAAGTAGTTCTCCTTCAGTTTCATCAATTATAAGAACACACAATATTACATGATTAATTAATAGCTGTCGAAAATAATGGAAGGAAGTAAAAGCCAGGAATTAGTACAAAACTTTTTTACTCCAGGTACTTCATGTCCCTTTTGAAAATTGCATCTCAAATATACATATAAAAATATCAAAACATGGTTTCAATATATTCCTAAATAACAGCAAGTCGTGGACGCTTAATGAATCACAATTTTGCACGCATACGAAGTGGGAATATGAATCCACCACATCATGATGCATATAATATAGAAAACTGCATTTGTTTTCCGATTATCTAGAATGCTTATGTTACGGTGTTCTTGATCGATTTAGCTGTGTTTTCTTGTTGGTTTTGTTTGTGAAGTGGCATAATAGATACTATAGATGAATTTATGCTTAGATTATCATCATCTTCTGCACTCTAAAACTCAGGTGTTTGTGAAATGAACAGGCTGTTGGGAAAGTGCTCCCAGCACCCTGAGTGTAGGTAGATTTGGATTAGTTGGGTTATTCAAAGTCAAGTTTACCTGAACTTTGCCTGCACAATGAATTGTTTTTCCAATATTGCTGCAATTATTGGTGTGTTAATATTGCAGTTACTACACATGCAACAACAATCCTGTTGGTTTTATTGATCTTAAATTTTTTTATATAATATGTGTATATGCACATTTTGTTCCTTAAAAACTTGTAAAATCTCAGCATGTTGAAATATCACCCGGGTTCCATTTCAGTCACCGCAGTCTTTGCTGTTAATAAAATAGGAAAGTGTTATGTTATATCTACGTGCTTGTAGCAAGTCATTGATAGTCCGGAGTTTGGTGGAAAGAGTGGATTGGTTTGCAATTTTCATAAAGTTTAGAAAATTTAAGAATGAAAGCCTGAGTAGATAGTTGGTATAGAACTTATGTTAATTATGATGTTTGCAGGTACTGTGACTGCTAAGTAACTTTGGAGCAGGCCATTCAAACTGTTATTCACCAAGGTGATCTGGATGAATGCCTTTAACTATTTTATCTGTTTAGTTCACAATTTATGTAATGAATATTAAGATGTGACAACTCGTGCAGGAATGAAACAATGGTCGGGACCGTCCATCCAGATGATCTTGTTAGCAAACGAAGGAAGTTTTTACATGTTGCACTTCTCTTTGTTGGAGCGGTGAATGACTGGAAAAAAATGAAGAGCCCAATAAAGAGGCACCGAAGAAGGAAGAAGGCAAGATGGACAAGCAAAGCCATAGTATGTTTCTGGATTTTGTAAAATGCAACAAAAGAACCCAGATATTCAGCGGTCCAATCTCAAATTTAGCGTACTTTGAGTTTTTTGATTGTTTAATTACACAAACAAATCAGATATTGGGTGTGATAACCAAAAAAAATAAGTAGTTTGTTGTTTGAAAATGTCGTACTTATTTTCTGTAGGATTCCAAGCGTGTCATTCGTTGAGAGGAGGCACTGGATCTGGCATGGGGGCTCTTCTCATCTCTAAGATCAGGGAGGAGTACCCTGATCACATGATGTTGACCTTCTCTATCTTCCTATCTCCAAAAGTATCGGACACAGTTGTTGAGTCATACAATGCCACCCTCTTTGTCCATCAGCTTGTTGAGAACGCTGATGAGTGCATGATCTTGTTATGTAATATTGTATTGTTCCAGATGAGATGACAATAACTTGTACTCTTTGTAATACTTTTTTGTGTGAATAAATACATGTTGATCTTGTTATGTAATATTAAATATGTGTTTTCAAGATTTTCTATTATCTTTAGTTAAATCTTTAAGAAATCTGAAATTATAATTATTATTTGTAATAAAATCTCAAGTACACAAAAAATAGAAATTGAATATTTTGATATATAAATGAATTGGCTGTAGTGAGAAGAATAGAAAACAATTGTAACGAATTTTTCGTTATTATTGTTTAATCTATGGTAACGAAATAACGTTTGTTATACTTTATTATAACGAAGTAAATTTATTTTTAGTGTGGAAAAAAAACATTTGTAATGAAATAATATTTGTTATAATTTATTGTAATCAAGTAAATTTATTTTTAGTGAGGAAAAAATAAAACATTTGTAACGAAATAGTATTTATCGTAACTAATTTTTTATGAGGAAAAAAACATTCGTAACGAAATAATATTTATTGTAACTAATTTATTGTGAGGAAGATTCTTTTTTGGGTGAGCAAGTATCGTTTGTTGCAATTAATTTATTTGTAATGACACACATACATTCCTTACAAGAAGTTTTAACTTCGAGCTTTAGAGGACGACCATTACATAAAGTTTATTCGTTACCAAAGAGTTTTTGTAACGATTTTTGGTACTTATTGTAACGATTTAGTTTGAGGCACGGGAACCTACTCTCCAATTATACTTAGCCAAAGTGAAGAGGATCATCGACATGTTTCAAACATTCTCAATTCGACACGTGCCGCGGGAGGAGAACGAGCATGTGGATTAGTTAGCCAAGCGCAGGCCCCGAGTGGGAGGTACCATCACCGACTTATTCCACCCTTCCATCGAAGAGGGAGAGCTGATGGAGGTGGACCAATGCCCCTCGTGGATGGATCCTTTTGAAATATTCCTATCCACAGGGGAGTTCCTGGAGGGTATGGATAAAAAATGATTCAAGCAGAAGTCGTCATATTCCCTCATGCACGACGGGCAGTTATATAGAAAGACACTCTCGGGGTTGCTAGCACGCTGCGTGGCAGAGGGAGAAGTTTAGAGGATTTTGGAAGAAGTCCATTCCGGAGAGTGCAGGAGCCACTTATAAAGTAGGACATTGGAGGGGAGGATAATCAGACAAGGGTACTTCTGGCCGACCCTAGGACAAGATGCTCTGAGTTCACAAAGAAATGCCACAAGTGCCAGTTGTTTGCCCCTCTCCAACTACTGCCAGCTCAGCAACTTAGAAGCATCACGGCGCCCTGGCCCTTCGTCATCTGGGGAATGGATTTGGTAGGACCCTTTCCTCAGGCCAGTGGGCAGAGGAGATTTTTGCTCGTTATGATTGACTATTTTTCTAAGTGTTTCGTGGTGAAGGCGCTGGCCAAGGTGACCTCCCAGGTAATCAAAAACTTTGTATGGGGGGAGATCATCTGCCGGCATGGATTACCTCAAGCCATTATCACGGACAATGGGCCGCAGTTTATCAGCGCCGAGTTTATCAGTTTCTGCGGCCAACTCGGAATCGATCTTAGGTTCGCATCGGTCCATCATCCCAGGAGCAATGGGCAAGTGGAGGCGGCGAATAAGATTATCGTGAACCTCTTAAAGAAGAAAGTGGAAAACTTGAAGGGGAGCTAGGTGGAACATCTCCCTTCGGTCCTCTGGGCCCTGAGGACCACCCCCAACACAGCCACGGGGGAGACCCCTTCAAGCTCTCCCATGGCTGCGAAGCAGTGCTTCCCATAGAGTTCGAGTTTCAGACACCTCGGGTAGTTGAAGTAGATGAAGGAAAAGAAGAGTGGCGGGCTGAGAATGAGGATGAGTTGCGACTCTTCCTAGATATAGTGGAGGAGTTGTGTGATCTGTCTGCCATCTGGCAGGAAGAGGTCAAGCGGCGGATGGATAAGTATTTTGACAAACAAATCCGGATCAAACAGTTCGCAGAAGGGGATTTGGTCCTAAAAAAGGTAGATGTAGCAGGAAGATCAGCTGCTATGGGAAATCTTAACCCCAACTGGGAGAGACCGTTCATTGTCAAAGAATCATTGAGGTCAGGGGGGTAACTCCTCCGGAATGTGGAGGGCGAGACCCTAAGTCACACCTGTAGTGGTGATGAATTGAAACGATTTTACCCTTGAGCCATATAGATGATGTCCTATTTCTAATAAAGTTTCTTAATATTCCAATTATCTTCTGCAATGATTCATATGTGTGGGTGAAGAGTTCACTTAGTAGACCCCCAAGCATATCCCGTTGTCAGGCTCTCACCTAGCTGGCAGGGCTGGATGCCACTCAAGAAAAACTACCCAAACCCCGAGCAGATCCCGCTGTCAGGCTGTCATCTAGCTGGCAGGGCTGGATGTCACTCGAGAGTCTACCGAGACCTCGAGCAGATCCCGCTGTCAGGCTCTCATCTAGCTGGTAGGGCTGGATGTCACTCGAGAGAGTCTACCCAGACCCCGAGCAGATCCCGCTGTCAGGCTCTCACCTAGCTGGTAGGGATGGATGTCACTCGAGAGAGTCTACCCAGACCCCGAGCAGATCCTACTGTCAGGCTCTCATCTAGCTCGAAGGGCTGGGTGTCACTCGAGTGTGTCTACCTTGACCCTGATCAGATCCCGCTACCAGGATCTCACCGAGCTTGCATGGCTGGATGTCACTCGAGAGAGTCTACCCAAACACCGAGGAGATTCCGCTGCCATGCTCTCACCTAGATGGAAGGGCTGGATGTCACTCGAGAGAGTTTACCTTGACCCCGAGAAAATCCCGCTGTCAGGCTCTCACCTAGCTGGCAGGGCTGAATACCACCCTAGAGAGTCTACCCAGACCCCGAGCAGATCCCGCTGTCAGGCTCTTACCTAGCTGGAAGGGTTGTATGTCACTCAAGATAGTCTACCCAGACCCCGAGAAGATCCCACTATCAGGCTCTCATCTTGCTGGCAGGGCTGGATGTCTCTCTCGAGAGTCTACCCAGACCCCTAGCAGATCCCCTGTCAGGCTCTCACATAGATGGCAGGGCTGGATGTCACTCAAGAGAGTCTACCCAGACCCCGAGCAAATCCCGCTATCAGGCTCTCATCTAGTAGGCAGTACTGGATGTCACTCGAGAGAGTCTACACGGACCCCGAGCAGATCCCATTGTCAGTGTAACGTCCATGATTTTCCGACAATTATTTAATCCTCTTATTGACGTCATAATGACGTAAGTGGCATTACGTTATCGTGGAGTTGACGGCGCGTCGCCGTTAGTGCGTTTTCACGTCTGTTCGGTCGAGTCGGCCAAATTCGTTAATCCTTGTCGAAAATGGAAAATTTAACGATGGATATCAGCATAAAGAACTCCGATTTGAGTACCGTCAGTTTCTGTGGCCTCGTATATTCGATAGGAGCTCATCGGAACTCGCTGCATCACAATTCAAGATCTAACGATGGATATAGACATTTCGACCATTTTAGCGCGCAGTGACGAGTAGATTTTGGACTTTTACCAAACGAACTTTGATTCGACCCCGGTCAGTGGCGTTGGATACGTATGATCAGTACAAAGTCAACGAAATTGATTCCGGTCAGTTTCGATAATGGGTGGTCAAACTGTGGTCAAATCAAGCTTAATTGTGCACCGAAAAGCGTGCACACACCAAATGTGACCAACAACCCAACTTTGACCCAACCCCGATGACTTGGACCTATTTTGACTTTGACCCCCCATGAGTTGACCCACCAGGGTTGACTTAGGTCAAACCCTCCTTTTTCCCATTTTTGGAAATTTTACATAAGGAGGAGGTCACCCCCCTCTCCATGGGTAATGGTACATTTCCCCCTTACCCATAGGGGCCACCAATTATTAAGATGGGAGGGAGTGGGCCCAAGTGGTGGCCCACCAACATTCCCCCCACTCCCCTCTCATTTTCCCTCTCCCATTTATGAAAGCCCAAGCCCATAAGGGGCCCAACCTCATTTCCCCACATGAGGAATTGCCTTGAGCCTCCAGCTGTCCTTGGACAGCTGGAGGGTGGAGATTAATCCCTCCCTAAGGAGGGATTAATCCCACATTAGGTATGGGGAGGAGATCCCCTCCCCTCCAGCCTATATAAAGGCCCCCTCCCCCTGATAATCTCCCTACAAGCCCAAAAAGCAACTCCCACACCCTCCCCAAACTCTGATAAAGCTCAGGTAGCTAGAAAAGGCAAGCCCAAACTCCACAACTACCTCCAATGGCGGCTCGGCCAGGACAATACCAAGCTCCTCCTCCACAGGTGGAAACCTTCCCTCTCCCTCCTTCATATCTTTTGGATGTTTTGCATGCGAGCTCTGGAGGCCGGAGCGCCACCGGCGTCACCCCCTCAATCCCGCTTCAAAAAAAAAAGCTTCAGCACTGGCCGACAGCGGCAGGCCGCCGGACCACCGCCGGAGGGAGCGTCCACCCCCGGGCAGTCGGCCGGGGGCGGAGTCACCGGCCGATGACGGGGAAGGCCCGTAAGGACGGCTAGTTTCGTACAGCGGGGGGGGGGGATGATGAACAGTTAAAAATATATATATAATAATATATTATATAAATTATATTAATATATTATTATAATATTTATAAATATTATAATGTTATAATTAATAATGTGCTTAATTTTTCAGAGACTAAAATAAGCTCTTAGGAAAAAAGTATTGAACATAATAAATGTTCCCCTTGTTTAGGGCTTCTTCCATAAATATTTTGAGAATTTTTAGAGTCGATTTGGTATTTTTAAAAGCCCAAATAAAATTTATTTGGCCAAATTAAAGATCCAAAACTCTTTAAAAAATTATGAAATTTCTCTAGGCTCACTTTAATCCCTCTTAGAAGTTGTGACAAAAATTTGGGATCATGGTGACAAGATTTGATATTTTTCCCAAATTATGGAAGTCTAGGATCGCGCTCGGTATTTATTACGCTTGTTTTCTCCTAAAACGAAAATTGGAGCGTGCGACTATCTTTTCTAATTTGAATTATAAATTCGAATTTGTCTTATCGAGGAGAGTGGCTGTGGTAAGTAACCAAGCTCTGTGTGCTCCAAGATCTCGTGAAACCATCGAGCGCCTCAACTCTCGAGTGATTTGGGCACGTTCGGAAAGTGAAAGTACGAATAGTGCGTTATGAATTTTTCTTGACGAATAATAAGGAAGTAACTCTTAATAAGCCCCGATCCAGTTAAGCCGTGATTAATAAGACGCAACCCAATTACTATCGGATCTTTAAAATGGGAGTAACCCAAGGAAGCTTTAAAAAAAACTTAAATAGAACTGAATGTGCCTCCTGTGAACGGAGATGGAACTGAATGTGCCACCTAAAAACGGAGATGGAACTGACGCCTCCTGGATGGAGTGATTGGACTACTAACCATTTTCTTTGTGATCATTCCAGTCTTGCACTGATCCAGCTCATTTATTCATTTCAGTACTTTCAATTCAGTACTACTCCAGTCTCGTACTGGTCAAGTTTGAGTCATTTCAGTACCTTCAGTTCAGTACTACTCCAGTCTCGTACTGGTCAAGCTCGATTCATTTCAGTACTTTCAATTCAGTACTACTCCAGTCTCGTACTGGTCAAGTTCGATTCAATTCAATACTTTCAATTCAGTACTACTCCAGTCTAGTACTTGTCAAGTTCATTTTAGTTCAGTACATTCAATTCAATACTACTCCAGTCTCGTACTGGTCAAGTTCATTTCAGTTCAGTACCTTCAATTCAGTACTACTCCAGTCTAATACTGGTTAAGTTCATTTCAGTTCAATACTTTCAATTCAGTACTACTCCAATCTATTACTGGTCAAGTTCATTTCAGTAAAGTACCTTCAGTTCAGTACGACTCCAATCTCGTACTGGTCAAGTTCATTTCAATTAAGTACTTTCATTTCAGTACCACTCAAGTTTCGTACTGGTCATGTTTCATTACAATGCTTAAATTATGCAGCTTTTGTTTGGCTGCTTTATTTACCGCACTTCATTTCTGCATTTTACTATTATAAACCCGGGTCTTTCTCTTACGATCAGTTATCTTTTAAGAACGAGCCTTAGTTGGGGATAACCGGAGTTGAGGTGTTCCTATGAGTTTAGCCTCAAATAAAGCGCTCCCAAGCTCCTTGTCAAAAGTTGAGCTGAGTGTCGCTGCCTGAAGGTTAACATATAGTAGGGCAGGCCGCCGCAGACCCGGTGCATATTAGCATGATTATTTGATTGATTGCATGTGAACTGCTTGCGGTATATTGTGGCGGGTCAGTCCCTTTCGAATACCGTTCGTACCGGTGCGGGAAGATCGATGATTCAAGGAGACAGGGAGATGGATACCACGGGTGACCGACCGTTATGTTGTCCCCGTTGGGTTTTCCTCCATTGCTTGGCCAAAATATGGAATCGCTGGATGTCGCTCACGTCCAAGAGTACACGGGGTTGTATGTTAAGGCCTACGTTGTGCGGTACGACCACCCCCAGAAGTGGCAGGACTGGCCACTGTCACCGACGGCCACATCGGTGAGACCTGCGGGGCTCGCTACCCTGCTTGAAAAGAAGCGGTCCATACTATGTCGACATAGGGTTGTGCGCACGGCTATGAATACCTGTGGCGTGTGCGCGACTGTGAATGCCTGCGATAGAATACAGGTTGAGAATACCTAATGTGTTGTTATGCTAGTCGAGCTTTAATGCATTGCTGCTGCCTTATCGGTTATACTATGATGCGCTTCTTTATAATTGCTTCTAGACTATATATATGAAATGTTGTACTAACTCTCCCTTGCTTTAGCTATCTACTTTTGCTGGGTGGGTGTTTGCTCATCCCCAGGATATGGATTCGGGGAGGAGATTTGTTTCTACTTAGCTCTATGACTAACGGTTATTTAAATAGCCATTCACTAGAAATGGAGCACCGTAGTGACCCACAACGACAAGAGATTGCGCCAGCAGATAGAACTACTCGAGCAGAAGCACTCTCGATATCTTCAGAGTTTCGTGACGTGAGTACCGACAAGCTGATTAGGGAGAGAGAGTGAGGAGTTATATGCAGTACTTGTACAGCCTCCAGGCTTATATATATATATATATATATATATATATATATATATATATATATATATATATATATTTCTAAGACCTTATACTCATGTAAATATATATGATGATATATATATTATATACTGGTTTCCTATTAATGCTTCTGCAAATCTCTGATGTGTTGTGAATGTTGTGATTCCAGCCAAGCAAAGCGGCCACCAAGTGCTTAGATAAGGTGGGATGTTACCCCTAAGGAGCACTGGGTGGACGTCTTGGGCAGTAAGATTCCCTCCAGCCCGACCCGGGTAAAAGTTGGGGGAAGGGGTCTTACAAACTAATCAGGGCCATCACGATTCATCCTTATGGAGCAGTCTCAGGATCCCTTGGTCCCTCGCTTCATTCTTTGGTTCGCGACGAACCTCGCAGTGGAAGCCTGGTGGACCCTAGTGTAGAAGCTTAGGGATTCTAGATTGTACGTTAGTATGCCCGTACACCGTTGTTTCCGCTTCGTCAGTAGTTCTTGCAAATTTACCCTACTTTTGCAAAGTACTGATACTTTTCCTGTTACTTCTCCAGATACCGGAGTATAGTAACGGGGGAACCTCTTCCAGAGGATATGTTCCTGCCACCCCACCTCCAGACTCGGTCGCCCCAGCGGCTGTACCATTTGCTGAGGCCGACTTGGGGCAGACACTGACGACCATCCTGGCCACCTTCTTGACAGCCTTGGCACAACCACCACGAGAGATGATGGCGCCTACCGATTTGCTGACAACCTCCTGAGGATTGAGGCCTCCCACTTTCAGAGGCATGAAGACTGCCATCCAGGCAGAGGAGCAGGTGGAGCATGTGGAGGAGCTATTGGTAGGCATGATGTGCCCAACAGAAGCTGCAGTATCTGTAAGGCCCCTAGCCGATCCAACGTGACAGCGTCACGGCTCCGCTCTAGGCGACGCTACCGGGCTGCAGCCCGAGCACCCCAACCCCTCTCCAGCCCACTGGCGGGTTGTTGGTGGCCACAGCCTCCCTTTGACGAGGTAAACTCGATAGTCAAGCCCGCACTACGGGGACTTCCCATGAGGTCACCCATCCCAGTACTACTCCAGCCCGAGCACGCTTAACTATGGAGTTCTTTCAACTCTCATCACCAATTGAGCTGCAGCTCAATTGGTGATGAGAGTTGAAAGAACTCCATAGTTAAGCGTGCTCGGGCTGGAGTAGTACTGGGATGGGTGACCTCATGGGAAGTCCCCGTAGTGCGGGCTTGACTATCGAGTTTACCTCGTCAAAGGGAGGCTGTGGCCACCAACAACCCGCCAGTGGGCTGGAGAGGGGTTGGGGTGCTCGGGCTGCAGCCCGGTAGCATCGCCTAGAGCGGAGCCGTGACGCTGTCACGTTGGATCGGCTAGGGGCCTTACAAAAAAAGTGCACTTTTTTTGTAAGGCCCCTAGCCGATCCAACGTGACAGCGTCACGGCTCCGCTCTAGGCGACGCTACCGGGCTGCAGCCCGAGCACCCCAACCCCTCTCCAGCCCACTGGCGGGTTGTTGGTGGCCACAGCCTCCCTTTGACGAGGTAAACTCGATAGTCAAGCCCGCACTACGGGGACTTCCCATGAGGTCACCCATCCCAGTACTACTCCAGCCCGAGCACGCTTAACTATGGAGTTCTTTCAACTCTCATCACCAATTGAGCTGCAGCTCAATTGGTGATGAGAGTTGAAAGAACTCCATAGTTAAGCGTGCTCGGGCTGGAGTAGTACTGGGATGGGTGACCTCATGGGAAGTCCCCGTAGTGCGGGCTTGACTATCGAGTTTACCTCGTCAAAGGGAGGCTGTGGCCACCAACAACCCGCCAGTGGGCTGGAGAGGGGTTGGGGTGCTCGGGCTGCAGCCCGGTAGCGTCGCCTAGAGCGGAGCCGTGACGCTGTCACGTTGGATCGGCTAGGGGCCTTACAGTATCATTGGTAGTGACCTTATTTGAAGGATATGCTAGAGATTGGTGGAGAGCCGCCAGCCGCTCGACCTTTAGAGGACGACCGATGAGCAACATACTAAAGGGAGAGTTCTTGGAGGCCCTGCCAGAGTTCTTTATTACAGACGCATACAGAGTTGTTCCGCAGGAAAGGTTCCTGCACATCCAATAGGGAGATCAGATTGTGCCTGAGTACGAGAGGGAGTTCATACACCTGACACATTTTGCCTTGAATTTGGAAGCCTCTAACAGGGATAGAGCCTCTTGATTCTATCGAGGCCTACGTGATGACCTGAGGCAGGCTCTGATTATGATCTTTCAGTCTACCTTCCACACCATGGCCACTCACGCAGCGGCGCTTGAGTTGGACCAGCGGATGGTAGCCCAGCAACACAGAGGACAAGTCGATGTCCCTAGAGTCCTGAGACGAGACAGGGGAGCTACTCCCCATTGAAGAGATAAAGAGTGCAGGCAGAGGCACCGCAGACAGCCTTATAGGCTTCCACCAACACCCCCAGCACCCACAACCCCGCAACAGGGCATCAGACCAGCTCTGGCACCACAGCCTGCGCCAGTGGCCCGACGTGATGTTCCCTTTGCAGGAAACTGCTCCTTGTGTTAGCAGCCATGGAACATGAGGGCTTTCTGCCCACAAGTAAAAGGAAGGCCATGACTAGGAGCAGTATAGGGTGGGCAGCCAACACGGGATAAGGTTAGAGGGGTCGCGGAGGTAGAGCTGGCATGAGAGGTCAACAGGGCCGAGCAGTGCCCTTGGAGACCTACGTACTAGACTTTCAGCACGGACCAGCCCCTGACGTAGTGATAGGTATATATATTAGGCGATAAGATATATCGAATGTTGTTATATATGCTATGTACAGTTTATGCATGTATATCTACATCTTGTATATTAGTTATATGATATATATGCTTCTATATCGTCAGGAATTCTGTTGGTAGGAGGACATACTGCCAAGAACCTCTTCGTTACAGGAGTAACACACACCTTTGTGTCGCACGAATTTATCGCAACAAAAGAGAACGTTATCCACACAACCAGACTAGTTATACGAATTCGTTTGCCAGATGGATCAGATATGACGTCCACGGAAAAGTGCTTGTTCCAGGCTGAGCTAGGAGAAGTAGAATTTGAGGTCTACGCAACCATCCTGGCAATAACTGGATTCAATATTATACTGGGAATGGACTGGCTAGCCAAGCACAAGGCGCAAATTAATTGTTCAACGCGAGAGGTCTGCCTGCAGAACACAAACGGCCAGGACGTTACATTGACAGGTGTACCTTCAGTCTCGCGTATTATTTTAACTTCTGCACAAATTGTAAGTTCAGTCCGGCAGAAGGATGAGGTGTACCTTATCTACTTCTAAATGGAAGACAAAACTCAAGTACTCGCCAAAGTTCCGGTGGTACGCGATTTCCCAGACATTTTTCCTGAGTCCCTCCCAGGATTGCCACCCCAGCGAGAGGTCGACTTTCAGATCGAACTCGTGACCGGAGCACGGCTAGTGTCATGAGCACCCTATCGGATGGCCCCAAGAGAATTGGCTGAATTAAAGATTCATCTGCAGGAGCTAATAGATGCTGGATTCGTCCGTCCCAGTTCCTCACCCTGGGGAGCCCCAGTGCTATTCGTAAATAATAAGGATAGAACATTACGTCTATGCATAGACTACATGGAGCTAAATAAGCTTACTATACGAAACACATACCCCCTCCCTAGGATCGACGAACTGTTCGATCAGTTTCAAGATGTGATTGTGTTTTCCAAGATGGACTTGAGGTCAGGTTACTATCAGCTTCGAATTCGGGAGGAAGATATTCCCAAGACTGCCTTCAGCTTCCGATACGGTCTCTATGAGTTTCTGGTGATGCCTTTTGGGCTCACTAATACACCCTCCACCTTCATGGCCCTCATGAATAAAGTCTTCGAGCCCTTCCTAGACCACTTCATGATTGTCTTCATCGATGATATTTTGATCTACTCAAAGACCAAGGCATACCATACTAGGCACCTGCAGATAGTGCTACTAAAACTCCGAGAACACTCCCTCTTTGCTAAATTCAGTAAATGGGAGTTTTGGTTGGAAGAAATTCGATTCTTGGGCCACACTATAAACAAGAAAGGGGTAGCAGTGGATCAAGTTAAGATCCAGGCAATGCAAAATTGGCCACCGCTCAGAACAACGGCAGATATTCGAAGTTTTCTTGGTCTTGCCGGATATTATAGGAAGTTCGTAGAAGGCTTCTCCAAGATTGCTTCACCCCTAACTGCCCTCACCAGAAAGGATGTTACGTTTCGATGGACACTGGAATGTGAGACCGCGTTAGTCGAATTGAAGAAGCGGTTGACTTTTGCACCAATCCTTACGATCCCGCAGGGACCGAGGGGTTCCAGATCTACAGTAATGCCTCCCTGAAGGGGTTGGGAGCTTTCCTGATGCAGCATGGCAAGGTGGTGGCCTACGCATCTCGCCAATTGAAGTAACACGAATTAAATTACGCAACTCACGATCTAGAATTGGGCGTTGTCGCCTTCGCTCTTAAAATTTGGAGGCATTACTTGTACGGATTAAGATGTGAAATCTTCTCCGACCACAAGAGCCTCAAATCCATCTTCACTCAGAAAGAGCTAAATCTTCGGCAGCACCGATGGTTAGAATTCCTGTACGACTATGATTTTTCTCTTCAATATCACCCTGGAAAAGCTAATAGAGTCGATGACGCTTTGAGCCACCAGCCTTCGATAGCTGGGAGTTGGATGGAGCAAATCCCTAAGGAGTTGTTCTAGTCTTTAATAGACTTGGAAATTACCCTGGTTGCTCGAAGAGATCCGGAGGAATACAATGCTCAGCTATACTGGATGGAGATCTAGTGCAACATCCGAGATCGGATACGATAGGCTCAGAAGATCGACCCAGAGGTGGTTCCGATCATTCGATATTTGCAAGATGGAGAACAAGAGGATTATAATCTGCACGACGGGATTCTACAATTCAAGCATCGTATATTTGTTCCCTCTACCGGAGGAATTCGCGAGGAAATTCTGCAAGAAGCCCACCAGACAAGATACTTTATTCATCCTGGTGCGGTAAAGATGTATGTAGACTTACGCAGGACCATTTATTGGCCCGGGATGAAAAGAGACGTCACTAAATTCGTGGCCTAGTGTCAGACATGTCAGAAGGTTAAAGCTGAATGTCGCAGCCCGGGAGGCTTGTTGCAGCCCCTGCCAATACCAGAATGGAAATTTGAAGACATCTCCATGGACTTCGTCCATGGCCTACCACGATCCTGTGCCATAAAGACTCTATTTGGGTTGTAGTAGACTGACTTACCAAGGTAGTGCGATTCATTCCAAATCGACGGAGTGACGGAGTTGACATCTTGGCCAGAATGTTCCTAGAATAGGTAGTTCGGTTCCACAGAGTGCCAAAGTCATCGTGTCAGATCGTGACGGGCGTTTAACATCTAAGGAGTGGAGGAGGGTACAAGCATACTTGGGGACCAAGTTGGCCTTTAGCACCGCCTTCCACCCGCAGACAGATGGACAGACAGAAAGGACAAACCGGACGATGGAGGATCTACTTCGACTATGCATAATAGAACACAGTGATCCATGGGAACAATTGTTACCTCTGGTTGAGTTTTCTTACAATAACAGCTACTAGCCCAGCATCAAGATGGCCCCATATGAGGCATTGTATGGGAGACGTTGCCGAACCCCGTTGACTTGGGCTCAAGAAGAGGACCCAGAATCCCTGGGAGTGACATACATTGATGACACTACAATAGCGGTACGACTAATCCAGGAACGGATGCGGGAGGCGCAGAGCCGGCAGGCCAAATATTATGACGCACGACACCGACCTATGGAGTTAAGCGTGGGGGAAATGGTGTTTTTAAAAATCAAACCCATGCATGGTGTCTCCCGGCTGAGGAAGCAGAAAAAGCTAGATCCCCGCTGCCTGGGCCCCTATCAGGTGATAGAACGCGTTGGACTTGTTGCCAACCGATTAGCCTTGCCCCCAGAACTGCAAAATCTCCATGTTTTGTTTTATATCACCTCCTTGAGATGAGTTCTCCGGCAATCAGAGTAGCATCTACCCACACCACCAGTACAACTACGGTCGGATAGATCCGTCCAGCTCTGTTGAGATTATATTAGCCAGCAGGACATGTGTGTGTGAGACCGCATGTTTGGGCTTTCCCCATCGCGTTCCAGGTCCGGGTGTTGACCCCGGTGGGCCCCCTTGTGTGGCGGAATATCCCCGCGGTCCTGTGGTTGGGGTTAGTCCCACATCGCCTGCAGCAGGCGATCCTTTGTGTTCATGTACCCCCGTCCCTCCTTACCATCACCTCGGGGTTTTGGGAAGATGTGTGGTGACGGGTGGTTTCCACATGGTATCAGAGGCAGGTTGTCCTGCTGCAGGGGTGTGTTGAGATTATATTAGCCAGCAGGACACGTGTGTGTGAGACCGCATGTTTGGGCTTTCCCCATCGCGTTCCAGGTCTGGGTGTTGACCCCGGTGGGCCCCCTTGTGTGGCGTAATATCCCCGCGGTCCTGTGGTTGGGGTTAGTCCCACATCGCCTGCAGTAGGCGATCCTTTGTGTTCATGTACCCCCGTCCCCCCTTACCATTACCTCGGGGTTTTGGGAAGATGTGTGGTGACGGGTGGTTTCCACAAGCTCGAACCAATCAGGATCGCAGATCATAAAGTGAAGAAACTACGTAATAAGACCATCCCAATGGTCAAGATATTATGGTCAAATCACGGACAAGATGAGTACACTTGGGAACCAGAGGCACTCGTTCGCGAAAAGCACCCATAACTCTTTCCCCAGGTATGTTACTCTCTCCCCATACTTTGAGCAAATTTTTGGGGACGAAAATCCTTTTATTTTTATTGGATTGTAACATCCCAACTTTTATTGGGCCACCAGAACCCTAGTGGGCCCAATAAAAGTAACCTGAACCCCTACCCGTGACCCGGTAGAAGGTAACTATAGGCTGGAAATAGAGCTAGAGAACTCCGATTTGAGTTCTGTCAGTTCTTGTGACCTCGTATAGTCGGTACGAGCGCATCAGAACTCGTTCCATTGGACCCCGATATCATGTGGTGGTTGTAACCATTCCTCGTAAAATGCCACGAGAGCCAGACTTTAGATATCGGCCTAGAGAACTCTGTTTTGAGTTCCGCCAGTTTTTGTGGCCACGTATAGTTGATATGAGCGCATCGGAACTCTCCGCGTCATGATTCAAGATCTAACGACGGATATAGAAATTTTGACCATTTTAGCGCGCCGCGACGCGCAGATTTTGGACTTTTACTACGCGAACAGAAAAAAGTAGACCGAAAATGTGGAGTAACAAAATCTTTATTATCCAAAAAAGGTATTTATTACAAAGGTATAACCTCCATTTTATAGAATAGAGGAGATGAGAGAGATTACAAATAAGCAATGTGGGACTAAAAATTTACAAGTATATGCGGCTTTACAAATAGACAAACCGGATAAGTCGTGCGGTTAGACAAGCCAGTTAATCGCCCAACAACTGACAGTAGGAGAGAATAAGCACCACAGAGCACAAGACGCCATAGGAGACCACTAGACCGCCCGGTCTCCAAGTCGTCTGAGACAAACGCCAGACCGCTGGGATACCAAACAGAAACAGCACGATAGATAAGCCGGCTAGGATAAACCGCCAGACCACCCGGCCTTCGAACAACAATAGACCGCCCTGCCTCCATACTGCAACACTCCCCCTCAAGCTGGAGCATAGATATCAATCATGCACAGCTTGTCGTAATTGTGGAAGAAGGAGGCAGAAACTAGCTTGGTAAAAACGTCTGCTACCTCGTTGTTAGAAGTGACGAACGGAGTACAAATCTGTTTCTTCAAGATCTCTTCCCGAATAAAGTGACAGTCGTCTTCTATATGTTTTGTCCTCTCATGGAAGATAGGATTTTTGGAGATGTATATCTTGTTGTCACAGAACATAGGAAGAGGATAGTTGTAGACCTCTCCTAAGTCAAGCATAAGAGCTCGTAACCATTTCAACTCACATGTGGTCGATGTCATATTGCGATATTCTGTTTCTGCACTAGACCTAGAGACCATAAATTGTTTCTTGCTCTTCCAACTAACAAGATTTCTTCCAACAAATGTGCAGAAACCTGATGTTGACTTGAGGTCATCTTTATCATCATCATAGCTTGAATGAGAGTACGCTTCAACCCTTAAGTGACCATTCCTCTGAAAAAGTAGTCCTTTCTCTAGCGCTGCAATAACATACTCCAATATTCTCAGGGCAGATTGTAGATGACACTCCCTAGGAGCTTACATGAGCTGGCTCACCTTGCCCACAGCATAAGAGATGTCGGGTCTGGTTATAGTGAGATAAATGAGTTTGCCAACCAGACGCCGGTACCTTGTAAGATCAGATAGAAGAGGCGAGTCATCTGTCCAAGTTTTGTCTTCTCTAGCAGCCATGGGACATCGGGCAGGTTTAGCACCAGTCAACCCTGCCTCATTTAGAAGATCAATAGCATACTTCCATTGGGAAACGACCATGGAGTTGGGCTTCTCAGAGATTTCAATCCCCAAAAAGTATTTTGGGGAGCCCATATCCTTTGTGACCAAGTGTTGACAAATGTGTTTCTTTGTCAAAGTTACCCCATCCTGGTCATCGCCAGAAAGAAGAATGTCATCCACATATACCCCAAGAACAACCAGACGCGAGGCAGTTTTCCGAACGAACAAGGAGTGATCGGCTGAACTTCTTGTAAAACCAATGGCTGCAACAATGCCGCAGAACTTGTCAAACCAAGCCCGAGGGCTTTGCTTTAGGCCATATATAGCATTCTTTAGCCGGCATACTCGTGTCTCCCCCTGAGCAACATACCCAGGAGGTTGCTCCATGTAAACATCTTCCTGAAGATCACCGTAGAGAAAAGCATTCTTAACATCCAGCTGTAAAATGGGTCAATCCCTGTTGACAGCGACAGAGAGAAGGACCCGAATGGTGCTGAGACGAGCAACGGGAGAGAAGGTGTCAAAGTAATCAACACCATAAGTCTGAGTGAAGCCTTTGGCAACCAGGTGGGACTTGTATTGATCCACGATGCCATCCGGATGGAACTTTACAACAAAGACCCAGCGACATCCAACCACATCAGTGCCCAAAAGGGGGCCAGGGTCCAGGTACCCCGTTCAGTGAGGGTAGTAATTTCCTCATCCATGGCGGCCTTCCAATGAGGAATAGCAAGAGCTTCCTGGTAGGTGCAAGGAGTAGCAGTCACAGAGATAGCCAATGCAAACGCCCTGCGAGAAGGAGTGAGACGATCATATGAAACAACAGCAGCTAGCGGATGCTGGGTACACGTCTGCACCCATTTGCAAAGAGCAATGGGAAGATCCAGGTCAGCGTGTTCCTCAGTAATCGGAGCATCCATGGCGGAGAGAGCTGGCCCAGGAGAGGAGAAAGACAGCCGTAGAGAGGAGGGAGAGAGCGGTGGTGATGAGGAAGAGAGGGAAGGAGGATACGGTAGAGGGGATGGTGGGAAAATCTCGATGGGAGTAGACGGGGTGGAGGGGACGATGGGAGAAGGCGAAAGAACTGTAGAGGGAAAGGGGTCAGAAGAGAAATATGACATATTTTCAAAGAAGGTCACATCCGCGAATACGTATTGTTTACGAAGAACGCGATCAAAGCAACAGTAGCCTTTTTGAGTAGTTGAGTAACCCAAAACGACACATTTGGTGGCACGTGAGTCGAGTTTGTCATGAGTGGCGGAAGGATTGTGCACAAAAGCCGTGCACCCAAAGATTCGCAGAGGGAGAGGAAACGAATCCTTGCCTGGATAAAGAATAGAGGAAGGGATTTGTCTGTGGAGAACCGTGGACAGAATGCGATTAATGAGGTAACATGAGATGAGGATAGCGTAGCCCCAATAGGAGCGAGGAACTTACATCTGTATCATCAAAGTACGAGCGACATCGAGGAGGTGACGGTTCTTGCGTTCCGCCACCCCATTTTGTTGGGAGGTATAGACAGAGGTGGTTTGATGAATAATACCATATTTCATAAAAAAGAAGAGAAAGAAGTGCTAAGATATTCCTTAGCGTTGTCAGAACAAAATATTTTAATAGACATATCAAACTGATTCTTAATCATATTATAAAATGATGTCCATACAGAAAAGAGTTCAGAGCGATCCTTTAAAAGATACACCCACGTACATCTAGAGAAATCATCAATAAATGTTACAAAATATGAACTACCCCGACCTATGGTGAGGGTAGGAGAAGGACCCCAGATGTCGGAGTGAACAAGATCAAACGGCCGGGAAGAACCATGACCTTACTTCGGTGGGAAGGGAGGAGCGGTGATGCTTGCCAAGCTGACATGCGTCACAGTTGAGAGGTGGACTCTATGGAGGAAGATGTGGTAGAAGCTGACGTAGAAGACGTGGAGGAGCATGACCAAGGCGAAGATGCTGCTGGATAATATCAGTAGAAGATGTGGAGAAGGCAGAGAGAGCTGAAATGTTGTCGAGGAAGTAGAGACCGCCGCTCCCAGTCCCAGTAGCAATCGTCTGCTTGGTGCCCGGATGCTGAAAAGAACAAGTAGTAGAAGTGAACGTCACAAAGCATTGTAGTTGTTTGCAAAGCAAAGTAACAGACAACAAGTTGCAAGGGAACTTGGGCACGTAGAGGGTGTCCGCTAGGCGAAGAGACGGAGTGACTTGAACCACACCCATTCCATTGACCGGTGAGGGAGAGCCATCCGTAACAAGGACCGGGGGCAACCGGTCATGTTGTTCTAGGAGAGAAAAACATTGCAGATTGCCAGTCATATGATTGGTAGCACCAGAGTCGATCAATATTTACCTTGAGTAGCGACGTGGGCACTACCTGAAGACGTGACCACAGAGGCAGGCGGCTTTGAAGAAGAATAGGAAGCGTCCCCAGATGGTCGAAGATGAGGATGCTTCTTCCAGCAGTGATTGATCGTGTGGCCACTGCGGCCACAATGAGAGCAGAGAAAGCGGGAAGCACCACGGTCGCTTGATGGGAGGTGGCGGCCACCAGAGCCACTTCACTGAGTATGGTGAGCGGAGTTGTCTGATTGAGGAGGGGAGGATAACGACAAAAGTTAGAGCAGAGATGTTACAGCGGCTATGCGGGCAGTAGTGGCATCGAGGGTGGGAGACTCCGCCTCGCCAAGGATTTGTTAACGTATCATGTCATACGACTCAGGAAGTCTTAAACGATAACACACATCCAGAAGCTCCTGGAAGTGTTTGTGTTGCTCAGCGAGATCAGCAGAGAAGGGGCGATTTTGGAGAATTTCGGCTTCGAGAGCCTGAAATTGTTGGTAAGCAGTAGCTGCAGACATGGAGGGACGAGCAAAGTTGTCCACATACAGAGTATATATGCGAGACGTCTGACCCCCCATGGAGTAGAGAGCGACAAGATGGAGCGAAGCAGCCTTGATTGTTTCATCATGGCGGATGACAGGGAGGCATTCATCAGAGATGCTGTTAGCCAACCATGTGCGGACAAGAGCATCATTGGCATCCCAATCATCAAATAGAGGGGAATCATGTGGAGGAGGGTCATCTGTGAGATGATGACATTTGCGTTGAGAGCGTAGAAGGAAGGTGAAGGAGACACTCCAATCCGGGTAGTTGAGACCGATGAGTTTGGAAGCAGTGCCCAGGTTACCAGAAGGAGTATGAGGTGTAGGAGGATGAGCGACAATAGGAGTAGTGGTGGTAGAGATATCGGAGTTGGCCATAGAGTAGAGCAGCAAGAAGAACAAGTCGTGGCTAGAAGGAGAAGTCGCGAAGAGAAACAGCAGCTCGCGGCTAGAAAGAGAAGTCGCGGCGACAAAGAACAGGTCGCGGCTAGAAAGGAAGGGCGCAACGACAAAGAACAGGTCGCGTCTAGAAAGAGAAGTGTGGCGACTAGGCACAGGTCGCGACGACTTAAGAACTAGTCGCGGCGACAAAGAAGAGGAGTTGCTTGAAAAGTAGGGTCAGCGACTAGGCAAAATGCGCGGCAAGAAGAAAGAGGAATCAAGAGGTCGCGCACACAAAGGGCAGTGACAAGGAGAGAAAGAAACTGCGCGGACAGGGGGAAAGCCAGAGGAAGAAACTAGCCGTGAAGAGAGGTCGCGAGAAGAAGAAACAAGTTGCGCGGACAGAGAGGGCTCACAGAATCAGGAGGAAAAGATCAAGTCCTCTGATACCATGTGCGAACAGAAAAAAGTAGACCGAAAATTTGGAGTAACAAAAACTTTATTATCCAAAGAGGTATCTATTACAAAGGTATAGCCTCCCTTTTATAGAATGGAGGAGATGAGAGAGATTACAAATAAGCAATGTTGGACTAAAAATTTATAAGTATATGCGGCTTTACAAATAGACAAACTGGATAAGTCGTGCGGTTATATAAGCCGGCGAACCGCCCGACAACCGATAGTAGGAGAGAACAAGTGACACAGAGCACAAGCCGCCACAGGAGACCGCTAGACCGCTCGGTCTCCAAGTCGTCAGAGACAAACTGCCAGACCGTTGGGATAGCAAACAGAAACAGCCCGACAGACAAGCTGGCTAGGATAAAGCGTCAGACCGCCCGGCCTCCATACTGCAACATTTACTAAAAGAACTCCTATTCGACCCCGGTCAGTGGCGTTGGATTCATATGATCAATACAAAGTCAACTGAATTGATTTCGGCCAGTTTCGATAATGGGTGCTCAAACTGTGGTCAAATCAATCTCAACTGTGCACTGAAAAGCGTGCGCTCGCCAAATGTGACCCAACACCCTAACTTTGACCCAAACCTGATGACTTGGACCTATTTTGACTTTGCCCCCATGAGTTGATCCACCAGGGTTGACTTTAGTCAAACCCTCCTTTTTCCCATTTTTGAAAATTTTACCTAAGGAGGAGGCCACCCCCCTCTCCATAGGTAAATGGTACATTTCCCCCTTAGCCATAGGGGCCACCAATTATTGAGATGGGAGGGAGTGGGCCCAAGTGGTGGCCCACCAAATTTTCCCCCACTCCCCTCTCATTTTCCATCTCCCATTTATGAAAACCCAAGCCCATAAGGGGCCCAACCTCATTTCCCCACATGAGGAATTGCCTTGAGCCTCCAGCTGTCCCTGGACATCTGGAGGGTGGAGATTAATCCCTCCCTAAGGAGGGATTAATCCCACATTGGGTAAGAGGAGGAGATCCCCTCCCCTCCAGCTTATATAAAGGCCCCCTCCCCCTGATAATCTCCCTACAAACCCAAAAAGCAACTCCCCCAGCCCTCCCCAAGCTCTGTCGGAGCTCAGGTAGCCGAAAAAGGCAAGCCCGAGTTCCACCACCACCTCCAATGACGGCTCGGCCAGGACCCTCCTAAGCTCCTTCTCCACATATGGAAACCTTCCCTCTCCCTCCTCCCTATCTTTTGGACGTTTTGCATGCGAGCTCTGGCGGCCGGAGCGCCGCCGCCGTCACCCCCTCCCTCCCGTTTCAAACAAAAAAAAAGCTTCGGCGGTGGCCGGCGGCGGCAGCCCGCCAGACCACCGCCAGAGGGAGCATCCACCCCGGGGCAGTCGGCCGTGGGTGGAGTCACGGCCGGCCTGCAGCCGGCTGACGGCAGGGAAGGCCCGTAAGGGCGGCTGGTTTCATACAGCAGGGGGGGGAGGGATGATGAACATGTAAATATATATATAAAATAATAATAATATATTATATAAATTATATTAATATATTATTATAATATTTATAAATATTATAATGTTATAATCAATAATGTGTTTGATTTTTCAGAGACTAAAATAGGCCCATAGGGAAAACGTGTTGAACATGATAAATGTTTCCCTTGTTGAGGGCTTACTCCACAAAAATTTTGAGAATATTTAGAATCGATTTGATATTTTTAAAAGTCCAAATAAAATTTATTTGGCCAAATTAAAGGTCCAAAACTCTTTAAAAAATTATGAAATTTCTCTAGGCTCGCTTTAATCCCTCTTAGAAGATGTGGCAAAATTTGGGATCATGGTGACAAGATTTGATATTTTTCCCAAATTATGGAAGCTTAGGATCGCGCTCGGTATTTATTACGCTCGTTTTCTCCGAAAATGAAAATTGGAACGCGCGACTATCTTTTCTAATTTAAATTATAAATTCAAATTTGTCTTATCGACGAGAGTGGTCGTGGTAAGTAACCAAGCTCCGTGTGCTCCAAGATCTCGTGAAACCGTCGAGCGCCTCAACTCTCGAGTGATTTGGGCATGTTCGGAAAGTGAGAGTACGAATAGTGTGTTATGAATCATTCTTGACGGATAATAAGGAAGTAACTCCTAATACGCCCCGATCTGGTTAAGCCGTGATTAATAAGGCACAACCTAATTACTATCGGATCTTAATAATGGGAGTAACCCAAGAAAGCTTTAAAAAAACTTAATAGAACTGAATTTGCCTCTTGTGAACGGAGATGGAACTGAATGTGCCACATACGAACGGAGATGGAACTGAAGCCTCATAGATGGAGTGATTGGACTACTAATCATTTTCTTTGTGATTATTCCAGTTTTGCACTGGTCCAGCTCCTTTATTCATTTTAGTACTTTCAATTCAGTACTACTCCAGTCTCGTACTGGTCAAGTTCGATTCATTTCAGTACCTTCAGTTCAGTACTACTCCAGTCTCGTACTTGTCAAGTTCGATTCATTTCAGTACTTTCAATTCAGTACTACTCTAGTCTCGTACTGGTCAAGTTCGATTCAGTTCAGTACTTTCAATTCAGTACTACTCCAGTCTAGTACTGGTCAAGTTCATTTCAGTTCAGGACCTTCAATTCAGTACTACTCCAGTCTCGTACTGGTTAAGTTCATTTCAGTTCAGTACCTTCAATTCAGTACTACTCCAGTCTAGTACTGGTCAAGTTCATTTCAGTTCAGTACCTTCAATTCAGCACTACTCCAGTCTAGTACTGGTCAAGTTCATTTCAGTTAAGTACATTCAGTTCAGTACTACTCCAGTCTCACACTAGTCAAGTTCAGTTCAATTAAGTACTTTCATTTCAGTACCACTCCAATTTCGTACTGATCACGTTTCATTACAGTGCTTAAATTATGCAGCTTTTGTTTGGCAGCTTTATTTACCGCACTTCATTTCTGTATTTTACTATTATAAACCCGGGTCCAGCTCTAACGAACAGTTATCTTTTAAGAACGAGTCTTAGTTGGGGATAACCGGAGTCAAGGTGTTCCTCAGAGTTTAGCCTCAAATAAAGCGCTCCCAAGCTCCTTGTCGAAAGTTGAGCTAAGCGTCGCTGCCTAAAGGTTAACATATAGTAGGGCAAGCTGTCGCAGACCCGGTGCATATTAACATGATTATTTGATTGATTGCCTATGAACTGCTTACGGTAAATTGTGGCGGGTCAGGCTCTTTCGCAGACCATTCATACCGGTGCGGGAAGGTCGACGACTCAATGGGATAGGGAGATAGATACCACGGGTGACCGACCGTTTTGTTGTCCCCGTTGGGTTTTCCTCCGTTGGTCGGCCAAAATATGGAATCGCTGGATGTCGCTCACATCCAAGAGTACACGGGGTTGTACGTTAAGGCCTATGCTGTGCGGTATGACCACCCTCAGAAGTGGCAGGGCTGGCCACTGTCACCGATGACCATATCGGTGAGGCCCGCGAGGCTCGCTACCCTGCTTGAAAAGATGCGGTCCATACTATGTCGACATAGGGTTGTGTGCGCAGCTGTGAATACCTGCGGAGTGTGCGCGACTGTGAATGCCTGCAATAGAATACATGTTGAGAATACCTAATGTGTTGTTATGCTAGTGGAGCTTTAATGCATTGCTATTGCCTTATCGGTTATACTATGTTGCGCTTCTTTATAATTGCTTCTAGACTATATATATGAAATATTGTACTAACTCTCCCTTGCTTCGGCTATCTACTTTTGCTGGGTGGGCGTGTGCTCGTCACCAGGATATGGATCCGGGGAGGAGATTTGTTTCTACTTAGCTTTGTGACTAAAGGTTATTTAAATAACCATTCACAGGAAATGGAGCACCGTAGTGACCCACAACAGCAAGAGATTGCGCCAGTAGATAGAACAACTCAAGCAGAAGCACCCCCGACATCTTCAGAGTTTCGTGATGTGAGTGCCGACGAGCTGATTAGGGAGAGAGAGTGAGGAGTTATATGCGGTACTTGTGCAGCTATATATATATATATATATATATATATATATATATATATATATATATATATATATATATATATATATATATATATATATATATATATATATATATATATATATATATATATATATAGGATAAGACCTTATACTCGCGTAAATATATATGATGATATATATATTATATACTGGTTTCATGTTAATACTTTTGAAAATCTCTGATGTGAAAGTGCAGGTTAGATCTGAAATACTCTAGAGGGGGGGTGAATAGAGTATTGTGCTCACTACAAATTTTTTACAACTTTTGTTGTAAGCCTAAGTGAACAATTCAACAAATAAAATAAATCAGCACAGCAAACTAACTAATCACAGAACAGCACAACCAAAACACAAAGAAGGGCAACCAGACGACACAAGAAATTTTTTTAGTGGTTCCCCAACCTGGGTACATCCACTCTTCTACCACCCTGGTAGGAATCCACTCAGGTTTTTGATCAGGTGCCAGACACCAATGAGTTTTTGTTCAGGTGCTCAAAAACCAAAACCTCAAGTCTTTTGGAGGGAGACTTGCAACCAGAATAATTTTGAAGGGAATTAAAACCCTGTACAGGAATTGAAAATAAAGAGATGGTGTCATCTCTTTCTTAAAACAGCTGAGAAGACTTGTGGATTGATTATAGCAGATCTTGCTCCCCCTGAGATCTTGAATTAATCAGGAATGCTGGAGCACTGCTTCAGGGTGATAGGTCTTCAAAGACCTAGAATGCCTGGACCAGAAATGCTTCAGGAACTTCTTTAACAGATGAAGATTTGTTATCCTTTGAAGTTATCCTGTAGAGTTGAAGGAGAGAGGAAGACTCTTGATAGAATTTGATTGTTCTTCTTCTCCTTCTTGAAGATGTTCTCTGGTCAGGCTGATTGCAGTAGAACTTTTGATTTCAGTATGATTGTTCTTCTGTGCAATCTGAGAGTGTCTGTCTGATTGTCTGTCTGTATCACTGTATTGCTTGTTGTCTGTGTGTCTGTATTCCTGACTGTATCTCTGTGGTGGTACTTATTTTCTTTCTTTTCTTGTCAATCTCTTTTTGACTGACTGAGAACATTCAAAATTCGAATGTTGAGCAGTAATTGCAGTCGGCCTTGGAAGGAAGCGACAATCAATGATTTCCCCAACTGTCCCATGGAAAAATGGCATGTAATCGTCCATAGTCAATACGCGTTCTAATGGTAACATTCCGAGAAGATCTGGCATTAATAACTCCAGAATCATCGCCAAGAAACGGGACGGGAAACATGAAGATGACCTAGTCTGGTTTTGTCGAACGAAGAACGCAATTCGTCGAGCTGAGTTTGAGTTCGTCGAGCTGAGCTTGAGTTCGTCGAGCTGAGCTGAAGTTCGTCGACCAGACAATCTTCATTAATCGAACAAACAATCTTCATTCATCGAGCAGATAATTATCACTGTCAGACAGTATTCGTCGAACTGAGATCCAAATTCGTCGAGTGAAGAAAGATTGTGGACTTAGCCAAATATTCTGCATCTGCTAATATTCAGTGTCGACATAAGCTGGTGTCGACTGATATCCTGGTGTCGACACAAATCTTCTAGTGTCGACATAAATTGACTGGTGTTGACACATACCCTAAGTGTCGACATAAATCCTCTGAATTCAGAGTTCGTCGAGTAGAGTACTACATTCGTCGACCTGAGAAGCTGACTTCGTCGACCTGAGAAGTTGAGAACTTGAGGTCCAAGTTCGTCGAGCTCAGAATCTAATTCGTTGACCAAAGCTTGAAGCTGGACTTAGAAAAATTCTGAAGTTGTCCTGAATTTGGCTTGATGAAGAACCTCAACATTTATCGAACAGAGAACAAGGATCGTCGAGCTCAGCACTAAGAATTATCTCACGATCGTCGAGCGCAGAACACCTTTTGTAGAGCTGAGTTCGACGAACGTCGAACTCACTTTACTTAGTCTTGAAATCCTCTAAGTCTGGAGTCTCTGATGGTCTTGTTGAAAGTTGGTCCATCTGAAGTTGAACCTAAGGACTTGACCTAGACTCTAGGACACAAAATGACCCTGGCTATACATGATGGGTCACATCCTAAGTTAGTGAACCTAGCCCAAATCAACTAGGGATCCAACAATCTCCCCCTATTTGGGTGAGGTCACTAACAGAGACTCAAAATAGAAACAGACAGAAAAACAAAGCAAGAAAAGAAATATATCTGGCAGAGAATTATAACACATGCAGCAGATATATATATACACAACTTTGTTTTAAACAGATAGCATAGTTCTGAAAAACAAAAACAGACAGAAATTGAAACAAAAAGAAAGTTACTTCTTTGGCTTCTTCTGCTTGGACTTATCTTCAGCTGTCTGCTCACCTGGCTTTTTGAATATGATTTCTCTCTTGGGATCTGAAGCTTGAGCCTTTGTCATAGTCATATCAGCTGCCCCTATAATGTTCAATGATGTTGCTCTGGGGACAACTGCTTCTGGATGAAGTTTCATATAGTCATCAACATTGAATAGCTTGTTTCCTCTGTCAAACCTTTTCAGCTCTTCTTTTCTATACTTAGACATGGTTGTAAGTCCTGATGTATCTTTGCCTTCAGCCTTGGCTTTATTTATCAAGGATAGTCCAATTAACTCCTAGAATTTGGCCATTTTTGCAGTATTAGCCGTTTCAGGATCTTCAAAAGGAATTGGAGGAGAGAGATGTCTTTTTGGACTTTCTGCTTTCTGTACTACAGAGGTATGTTGTTGCTGCTGCTGCTGTTGATGTTGATGCCCTAAAGAGGATGGCTGCCTTTGCTGGCTGCTTCCAGAAGATCTCCTTGATTGTCTCTGATATGTTTGCATTGGGGCAGATCTCTGGGAGCTAGAGGATCCAGAGGCACCAGCTGCTTGAGGAGGAGGAGGAGGATCCTTCCTGAATCTGTGCACTAGAGGAGGGGAATATCTCTTGCTTCTCTTTCTATCCTTCTGCTGGTTCTTGGTTAGCCACATCCATCCAGGCATTCCCTTATATGGAGTTACATTATACAGAATATAATAGGGAGTATCAGCATTGAGATTTGGCTTGGGAGCTGGAGGAGGAGCCTTCCTTTTCTTAGACAGCATTTTCTTTTTCTTACTAGCAGCATCTTCATCTGAGTCATCATCATCATCTTCTTCTTCAGAATTAGAACCGTAAGGGATGTCATAAAGAGCATCCAAAGCTTTCAAAGCTTTATCAGAAATAACTGTTTTTTCTGGAGGAGGGGCAGAAGGTTCAGGAACTGGAATATCAGCAACAAAAGAGGAGGAGACTGCACAGTAGTCAAAAACAATAGGGACAGAGCTTTTAGCTGCTGCCTTATTCTCTTCTTCAATGTCAGCTAGAATTAGCTCATCCAAATCAGGTGGGGAGAGTCATCCATAACAAAGTTGGGGGCTGAAATTTCTTCTGGAATGACCTCTGGACTAGAAGCTGAGATGGAAACTGAAGCTGAGATAGCAAAATTGTCACTGAGTTGCTTAGCAACTGCTGGACTTACTGGAGAGGTGTAGGGTACAATAGCCAAACTTGGCTTCGTAAAAGCTGCTGGGAGGAATTGCAAATGTACAGTATCAAAAATTTCCAGTAATTCTGGTAGATTAACTGTGAGATTCAGAGAGAAATCACCAACAGTTTTTATTTGTTCAACTGACTCATCCAAATTAATGTCAGTGTCCATAAAATGAATTAACTCAATCATCTCAGAATCAAAATCAATCAAAATTTCTGCATCTTCATCTGAATCTGCATCTGCTATAGAGGGAATTTCTGCCGTGACTGCTGCTGCGGCTGTATCTAAATCTGCTGCAACTTCATCACTGAGCATCCCCCCTGCCTGGGTTCAGGAGAACCTAGATCCAGGCCCCTTGATGAAGAGGGGACAACAGATAGCGCAGAAATCTGGGCAGATAAAGAATTGATGGAGGTCACAAGAGGTGTAATGGCCTCTTGGATGAGCGATTTGACGAGGGGAGTGAGCAAAGATATGATGGTAGATGGATCAAATGGGGAAGGGGAAGATGATGGAATGGAAGATGGAATAACAGATGGAATGGGGGCATCTGACATGATAGTGTCTGTGGGTATGGTGTAAGATGGAATGGATAACAAGTGAGGGGGAAGAGGGAACAGAGGAGTTGTAGGAACAGATGTCTCATGTGGTGAAGCAGGGGGTATAGGAATGTTGGTAATGTCAAGTGGTGGAGATGGAGGTGGAGTAGGCACATGAGTATGTGGTGGAGATTTAGGTGTGGTAGAAGGAATGGAAGAGGGAGGGAGTTGTTGTGCTGGAAGTGCAGGAAGAGATGATGGAGATGGAATGACCTCTTCTGTAGGGAGGGGAGCAGCCTTTACAGCCATGGTGCTCTCAGAAGGTTGGATGGAAGAGGAAGAAGACTTTGAGGGCTTGGAAATAGTCCTCTCTCACCTGCCAAACAGAGCGCATGTGAGGCGCTTGCTGGCATTTATGAAGATGGTCAGGGAGACCATACATTTAGCAGCCTTCTCTTGAAGAAAAATTTCCAAAATTCTGCAGAAGCAGACCTCTTTCTTACTGTTATTTTTCTTTATCAACTCAAAGAAAATTGTGCCCCAGTTGACACGTGTCTTATTCACCACGGCGCACATAACCAGGAATTGATGCCAGGTTATGTAGTCATGCGCTGAGTGCTTTCCCATCAGCACTTTTCCTATAATGTCTGCCAGAAACTGGTATGCGGCAGACAGTTGCTTCTTCAACAGCTTGTTAGGGTTACTTCAAGAAAAACCCATTAGCTTCAGCATGTCACCAAACTCTTCAGAATCCATTTCTATGTTGTCTTCTCCATTTACTAAGCCAAAGATCTCAGAAAGAATTACGGGAGATAACAGAACAGCTTGACTCCTGATATTGCCTGTCAGAATATCTTCCTCAGAAACCGCAGATGTATATACCCATTCTCGTATTTCATTCGCATGTAGTTTAATTCTCCGAGTCATAAAGTCCTTTAGATTCAGTTCTTCCAGTAATTCCAAGATATAGAGGAAAATGGGGTCTGAATGTTGGAAAGAGTCGAAGTCCATATCAAAACCAGTATCAAACTTCATCGCTGCTAACGTGCTTGCTGGAATCGCCATTGATGACCTGCAGGAAAAACACAGAGAAAAACGGCGATCAAGAGCAAAGGAACTGAAAGCGCGGGATGGAGGTCGAAGAAAACCTAAATATAAGATTTTCAGAATATGAATCGACAAACTCCGTTCCACGAAAAAGAAAAATTCTTCGAACTGAGGTCGACGAAATAAATTATAGACAAATAATTCATCGATCTCATCCAGAAGAATCGAACATAGTTTGTCGAACTCCGTTCGACGAAATATCTTCTGAAGCAAAGTTCATCGATCTCCGATCGACGAAAATTGTTTCCACACACAGAGAATTCGTCGATCTCCAGTCGACGAGAATCTCTCAAACTTTCCCTACTTCGTCGAACTCCGTTCGACGAACTCTGGAAAATTCGTCGAATGCAGACAGAAACTAGGTTAACTCTTCTCCATTAATCATTCCCAGTTTATTTATAAAGAACAGATGGGTTTTCTCATCCAAAGGTTTGGTGAAAATTTCTACTCTCTATAAATCAGTAGGAATATGGATTAAGTTAATTTTCTTTTTGTCTACATTATCTCTAATGAAATGATGTCTTATTTCAATATGTTTAGTCCTAGAATGGTGAACTGGATTCTGTGTTATAGCAATAGCACTAGTATTATCACAAAATAATGTTGAATTATTTAAGTTGACACCACAGTCTAGGAGTTGGTTTTGTATCCATAGCATTTATGAACATCAGTTGCCAGCAGCCATGTATTCTGCTTCTGCAGTTGATGTAGACACATATGTCTGCTTTTTACAAAACCAGGAGACAAGTCTCATACCCATGAACTGGCAAGTTCCAGAGGTACTCTTCCTGTCCACTCTACGTGCAGCATAGTCAGCATCTGAGTATCCAGTTAATTCAAATTCTGACTCTGCAGGATACCAGAGTCCTAGATTAGGGCAACTCTTTATATATCTCAAAATTCTTTTTAGGAAAATAAGGTGAGATTCTTTAGGGTTCACTTGGAACCTAGCACAAAGACATGTGTCAAACATTATATCAGGTCTGCTAGCTGTTAGGTATAATAGGGATCCAACAATTGCCCTATAATGTTTCTGATCTACAGGTTTCCCTACTGCATCAGAATCCACAACAGCATTAGTAGCCATAGGGGTTTTCATCCCTGAAGCATCACCCATCCCAAACTTTTTGATAAGCTCTTTAGCATACTTAGCTTGGGAGAGGAAGATACCATCTGGGAGCTGCTTCACTTGGAGACCAAGGAAGTAGGAAAGCTCACCCATGCTACTCATCTCAAATTTAGAATGCATGAGGTCAGCAAACCTCTTGCACAATTTGGGATCAGTAGACCCAAAAATGATGTCATTCACATATATTTGTACTAACAATATTTGGTCCTTATGATGTCTAGTGAAAAGAGTTTTATCTATGGTTCCTCTTGTAAATTTATGCTCTAAAAGAAAGCTTGCTAAGGTATCATAGCAAGCTCTTGGAGCTTGCTTTAAACCATATAGAGCTTTATGCAATTTAAAAACAAAAGAAGGTTGAGTTGGAGAGATAAAACCTGGAGATTGTTCTACATAAACCTCTTCTTGAAGTACTCCATTCAGAAATGCACTTTTGACATCCATTTGGTAGACCTTGAATCTCTTGTGAGCTGCATAGGCGAGGAATATTCTTATGGCCTCTAACCTTGCAATAGGGGCAAAGGTTTGGTCATAGTCAATTCCTTCCTCTTGTCTGTAGCCTTGAGCAACAAGCCTAGCCTTGTTTCTCACTATGTTGCCTTGAGCATCCAACTTGTTCCTGTAGACCCATTTGGTTCCAATAACTGGGTAGTTATGGGGTCTTGGAACCAAATCCCAAACTCTACATCTCTCAAACTGATTTAGTTCCTCTTGCATTGCAATGATCCAGTGGGGATCTTGCTCAGCTTCATGGATGGTGAGAGGTTCAATTTGAGAGAGAAAACAAGCATGCATCAAGTCTTGGTTGAGTTGATGCCTTGTCTGTACACCTACTGAAATGTCTCCAATTACTTGAGATCTGGGGTGATCTCTATGTGTGACAAGATTAGTTGGTGGAGTTTGTTGAACAACAGCTTCTGTAATTAATTCCTCTTGGGGAATGGTACTAGCTGTTGAGGGAAGTTCAGTCACTTCCTCTTGAATTTCTTCTTCACTTTCTTCAGCAACCTGTGGAGTGGGATGGTTTGATACCTCTTGGGTAAGGTTTAGTCCATCCATAGACTCACACAGTTGTGGAACCTACAAGAAGCTATTGGTAGAAATCTTTTTCTCCTTATATGACATGTTAGCTTCATCAAAAGATACATGAACAGATTCTTCAATTTTAAGGGTAGATTTATTAAAAACCCTATAGGCCTTGCTTACTTGGGAATATCCTAGAAAAAGCCCTTCTTCAGCCTTAGCCTCAAACTTTCTAATGTATCTCTTGTTATTAGTGTGAATGTAGCATATACAGCCAAAAACTTTAAAATAAGTGATTTTAGGTTTCTTCCCTTTAAGTAATTCATAGGGGGTCTTATTTTTCAGTTTATGTATAAGACTTCTATTCAGTACATAGTTAGCAGTATTTACAGCTTCTGCCCAAAAGGATAGAGGCATGTAAGCATCTGCTAATAATGTACCTGCAGATTCAATGAGTGTCCTATTTTTCCTTTCAGCAACCCCATTTTGTTGGGGAGTTCTAGGAGCTGAGAAGCACTGCCTGATACCTTCCTTCTCACAGAACTCATGCATAAGAAGAGACACAAACTCTGTGCCATGATCACTTCTGATCAATGCAATATGAGAAGAGAACTCAATCTGTATGGTCCTGAGAAAATCTATAAGAACCTTGAATGTATCTGACTTAGCTCTCAGAAAGGCTACCCAACTAAATCTAGAGAAGTCATCAACAATTACTAAAGTATAAGACTTCCCTCCTAGGCTTTGTACTGCAATGGGTCCAAATAGATCCACATGAAGCAGATATAATATCCTAGGTGAATCACTTTTATTAATGGATTTAAAACTAGTTTTGGTTTGCTTGCCTAGTTGACAAGCCCTGCATAGGATTTCCTTCTTGTAGGGGCCAAAAGGTAAACCTCTAACAAGGTTGTCTTTAGATAACCTAGATATATTCTTAAGGTTTACATGTCCTAGTCTTTTATGTCATAACTCATTTTGATTACTAGTAACATTCAGTAAGCAGATATCAGTTGTCGCAGATATAAAATCTACTAAATATATGTTACCTTGTCTAAGTCAAATTAAAACAGTTTTGTTTTTATTATCAATAATAGAACAGGAAGTAGAGTTAAAATGTACCTGATAACCTTCATCACATAATTGACTTATGGATATAAGGTTATGTTTAAGTCCTCTTGCATATGTTACTTTCTTGAAAGTCACTGATCCAATCTTCACTGTCCCATATCCTTCTGATTGACCAATGTTGGAATCTCCAAAAATCACCTTTGGTCCTAGCTTGGGCTTGTAATTGGATAGATTGCCCTTACTGCCTGTCATGTGTTTGGAGCAACCACTGTCCAAGTACCAGGTCTGACTTACCCTTGGACAGCTCTTCACCTGTACCTGCAAAGAAAAATAAAATTCAATTGTTCTTGACCTAGGTTACCTTGGGTCCTTTATTTGGTTGAAAAGTAAAGCTGGATATAACTGATAATGCAGGTTGTGATTTATACCCTAAGGGGTGATATCTCCTAGGTGGAATTACTCAATCAGCTACTGGATTAAATGTCTTATTAGTTGGTTTAAAATTTCTGTAAGAGAAATAGTTTAAGTTTGGTCTTTCTGGGTTCGACGAATTGTTGTAAGTTCGTCGACCAGAGTTCGACGAATAGGGTTGAGATCGTCGATCTTTGCTCAGAGTATGACAGTAGTCATCTTCTGCACCTCAAGTTCGTCGACCTCTGCTCGACGAACCATACACAGTTCGTCGACCACAGTTAGATGAATTGTTGTAACTAGAATTTGCGTTCAGCGTTCGTCGATCTGGGTTCGACGAACTGTCCACATTTCGTCGATCTGCGTTCGACGAATGCTGCTGAACTTGTTTTTATTAACTGTTTTCTGTTTTCTGTTTTCTGTTTCTCTTGTCTAGGGGTTTTGAGTTGTTTTCTGACATAGGTTTGTCTATTAATTTTTCTTTTCCCTTAGCAGAAATAAACTTGATGGGGGTTGAAAGAATATTTTTTTTTGATTATGGGGGGTAAACTTGATGAAGCACCCAAGCCCAGCTTGCCATTTAATCTGGCATTCACTGTGCTTATAATGTCCATCAACTTGAGGCTTCTCCCATTGAGAGATTGCTCAAGTTGTTTGGCCTCACATAATTCAGATTTTAATTTAATTATTTGTTCATTAGCTAAGGTTAGGTGGCCTGTTAGCTTTATGTTCTCTGAATTTACAGATTCAAGACTTCCTAGTCTTTCTCTAAGAGTTTTTATTTCTTTTTCTGAATTGATTAGGTCTAAGCACATAGATTTGAATTCAGCTTTAAATAAATCAGAACTAAAGTCAAAGCTAGAGATAACCTGATCTTCCTCTGAGTCTGAGGCAGCTTCATCTTCAGATTCTTCTTCTGATCCAGAATTGCTCCTGGAGGCATCAATTGCCATTAGGCACACCTCCTTGGATCTTGCTTCTTCCTCTTCTTCACTTGAACTGGAGGAAGATGTTTCTTCTTCAGTGTCACTCCAAGTCTCAGCAACAAAGCCCTTATCTTTCTTTTTATATTTGCTGGAGGATGGTCTGCTGCTGTGCTTTCTCCTGGAGTCCTTTTCTCTGCTCTTGTCCTTCTTCTGGTTTTCTGGACATTCTGAGATGTAATGTCCATGCTTTCTGCACCCAAAACACGCAACCTCCTTGGTAGGTGTTTTGTCATACTTGGGCTTATCATCCTGTCAGGATGATTTCCTTCTGAAATCCTTCCTTGCCATCTTGTAGAACCTTTTGGCAAAGAGGCTCATGAGCTCTTCATTGGAAGTTGATGTCTCACTTTCTTCAGATGCTTTGAAGGCTATGTTGTGCTCCTTTCTAACTGGAGTTGTTGCCTTCTGTTTTGTTGCTTCTCTTGATTTGATCAGCTGCTCATAGGATTTCAATTTGCCTAACAGAGACTCAGTTGATATCTCATTGAGGCTTCTGGCTTCTTTAATTGGCCAGATTCTGGAATCCCAAGAGCTAGGGAAGCACATCAATATCTTGTCATTCACCTCTGTCAAGGTGATGTCCTTATCCAGGGTTTTGAGCTCATTGATGATTGTGCTCAGCCTGTTGTACATTTTTGCCACTGATTCATTCTCATCCTTTTTAAAGTTCTCATACAAGGATATGAGATTGGATCTTCTGTCCTTTCTTTCATCTGCAGAGCCAACTACCATTTGGTTGAGGGAATCCCAAATGGCCTTAGCTGAGGTGCACTCAGCCACCTTCTGGAATATGTCATCTGACATAGTCTGGGCTAAGATATTCATTGCCTTAGCATCTGCCATCTTGGCTTTCTTGTAGGCATCATTGTTTTCTGGAGAGGGCACTGCAGTCATGTTGGTTGAAGTGCTGGTAGAAGCTACAGGTGCTGGAGGTACACCTGTCAAGATAACAAAAAAGATATCCTCATCAATAGAATTCATGTATAACCTGATTCTTGCCTTCCAAATGGTAAACTTGTTAAGATTGCACACTGGAGGTCTTATGCTTGCATAGTCTTTGTTTTGGGCCATGTCTGTGAAGAAGTAAATCTAATGACAAAATTAAAACAAACAGATCTAACAAGAGGGATCTTTGTGGTTCAGGTGTTAGCCTGTGCAACCACTAAGGTGTGGTATTTTAACCAACCTCCCTCTGATATCAATTGAAAGTGCAGGTTAGATCTGAAATACTCTAGAGGGGGGGGGGGGTGAATAGAGTATTGTGCTCACTACAAATTTTTTACAACTTTTGTTGTAAGCCTAAGTGAACAATTCAACAAATAAAATAAATCAGCACAGCAAACTAACTAATCACAGAACAACACAGCCAAAACACAAAGAAGGGCAACCAGACGACACAAGAAATTTTTATAGTGGTTCCCCAACATGGGTACATCCACTCTTCTACCACCCTGGTAGTAATCCACTCAGGTTTTTGATCAGGTGCCTGACACCAATGAGCTTTTGTTCAGGTGCTCAAAAACCAAAACCTCAAGTCTTTTGGAGGGAGACTTGCAACCAGAATAATTTTGAAGGGAATTAAAACCCTATACAGGAATTGAAAATAAAAGAGATGGTGTCTTCTCTTTCTCAAAATAGCCGAGAAGACTTGTGGATTGATTGTAGCAGATCTTGCTCCCCCTGAGATCTTGAATTAATCAGGAATGCTGGAGCACTGCTTCAGGGTGTTAGGTCTTCAAAGACCTAGAATGCCTGGACCAAAAATGTTTCAGGAACTTCTTTAATAGATGAAGATTTGTTGTCCTTTGAAGTTGTCCTGTAGAGTTGAAGGAGAGAGGAAGACTCTTGATAGAATTTGATCGTTCTTCTTCTCCTTCTTGAAGATGGTCTCTGGTTAGGCTTGTTGGGTATTGTATCCACAACGTACCTGATTTGAAGAAGCCCCTGAACAAGCTAAGGTAAATAGACAATGTATTTGATGAAATCTTTCAAGTTGTGCTTGCAGTTATTCCACGCTAAGTGCACACCAATGTCAAGGTGCAGTAGGTCAATATACACGGGTCTGCACGACGTAATCCCTCGTTGAGCAGATCAGTGTGTTGGCCTACGTGTACTCTCTCTATTGGAGTGTACTTATTTTCAAGTACAGGGCTGTGATAATGCAAGAGCAGACAAGGAGCAAGGATGGGTCAAAGAGCAGCTCATGGGCGGAAAGACGAAAAATCGTCTAAGTGTTAATCGACGAGAATCACCAAGTGATTCTCGCCGACTCGTCGAGAATCACTGGCTGATTCTCGCCGTCTCTATCCGGCTACATCTAAGCGTGCAAATGTGGCGTCAAAGTCATAGTCGTCGAGAATCATCAAGTGATTCAGAGAGAATCACTAGTGATTCTTGCCGAATCGTCGAGAATCACTGGCTGATTCCCGCCGACTCGTCGAGAATCACCTTCGATTCTCACCGATTTTGCCTTAGACGATTTTCTGGATCCCGCTGGACCGGATCAAACGTTAAGACGCTGATTTGAACCGCTTTTAGGGTTTCTTCAGGTGGGACCCATAACGGTCATAAAGGAGTATTCTACCGTATAAATACACGCGTATTTTGAACAGTAAAGATACACAGAAAAATATACACGAGCCGCCGACGTGACCTAGATCGCGATACCTGCTCCGCCGCCGTCGCCGCTCGTGCTAGTTGTTCGCCGCTTTTGATCGTGGTTCTTCCAGATCTTCCGGCGACAGAAGCTTAGCCAAGCACTGCGTCTCACGCGTCTAACCAGAGATCCTTTGTCTGTTGATTCGTTGATCGGGAAAACCTTCCCTTTTCGAATCGATCGAGACGATCGATCCTAGTGTGACCGTTGGAAGACCTTGCTAACTTTGCTACGAAAATTGAATCTCCAAAGACCAGCAGCAACACTCCGTTGTCGCCGCCGATCCCGAGAACCAAGCCGCCGCCCTTCTTGCCGCCGCCAGTTTCGGGGAGATTCTCTCCAAGTGAGACCTAGGGTTGTGGACTCTTCGTTGACTTCAAGAACACGTCATCGAACGAAGAGGGACACCTTAGTCTCCAAAAGTTGTTTGTATTTCTTGTACATTCTATTTTCATTTTTGTTGTAAAGGAACGTTGGTTCCTAGTTGTAAGGGTTGGGTGCAATCCGTGTTGTGGGAGTGTTGACTCCTACGTGTGGAAGGGTTCCTTCCGTTAGTGCAAGGATTGAATTTCAATCCTGTTGGTGAAGTGACCGAGTCGTCCCTGATTGGGAGATAGGTCGAAGGGGGAAAGTGGATGTACCCAAATCGGGGAACCACTATAAATTGCTTGTGTCCTTTCTGTGCTGTGCTGTTTTGTTGTCTTGTGCAGGTACAATTTCAATTCCGCAAAAACGCTGCACGTCACCTATTCCCCCCCCCCCCCCATAGGTGAAGGTAGTTGACACTTGGTGGACTTTCAAGTTGTATCAAAGCCAGGTTACTCATCAAAAAGGTTCACACCTTGAGTAGAATCCTGCCACTAGTGTCAAGAAGAAGGCAAACATCTACTATGGACGGACTCAAGTACACAGGCAAGATCCCAGTGTGCACCAGACTCAACTTTCCTATCTGGAAGGAAAGGATCAGGTTCTACATGGAAGCGGTCGATCCCCGACTCTTCATGATCGTGGAGGAGGGACCTTATGTCCCCACTAAGGTCTCCACCATTGATCCTACCAAGAAAGTGCCAAAGAAAATTTCTGAAATGGACAAGGACGAGATGGTGCTGGTGGGACTTGACAAGAAGGCGCAGAACATTCTAGTCAGCGCGGTTGATGACTCAATGATGCAGAACTTCTACAACTGCAGGACAACAAAGGAGATCTGGCACTGCCTGATTATCCTAATGGAGGGCACTGATGAAGTGAGGGATGATCGGAGATCCCTCCTGAACCAGAAATATGAGGCCTTCAGATAAGGGCCTAAGGAAGAGATCGGAGTCACCTTCGAGAACTTCCTCAAGATTGTCAATGCCCTCAAAGGATATGGAAGAGTGTTCACTGATGGTGAACTTAATGATAAATTCCTTAGGTCCCTTACTAAAGAATGAGACACAAAGATCTGCGCCATCCGAGAGTTTGGAAGACTAGCTGAAACAGACCCGCAAATTCTGTTTGGGAAGCTGATGTCCTATGAGCTTCAACTGAACACACGGAAAGCAGAAGAAGAAGCAAAGAAGGCTGCAGCCAAGGAAAAGATTGTGGCTCTAAAAGCCATTCACTCTAGGAAGGGCAAGGGTGCGGTTTCATACCGTGCCAGGAAAAAGGATGAGGAGGAGGACTCCGAGCCATGCTCCTCCAGCTCAGAGTTGTCTGAGGAAGATTTCTCCCTCATCATCCGAGAATTCAAGAAGTTCCTCAAGATGAGGAATCAAAGAAAGAGAGACGGCTCCTCCTCCAGGCATCAGAAGAAAAATTATTCTTCTGACAGGTATGGATCTAAACCGAACAAACATCGCTCCTCTGACATTATTTGCTTTGGATGCAATAAGCCAGGACACGTCGTGGCCGACTGCCACCAAGGCAAGAGAGAAAAGGGGAAGGGAGAGGAGCACAAGTCCTCTAGAGAGAAGAAGAAAGAGAGGAGCTACATCGCCAAAAAGCCAAAGACACTGAGTGAATCTGATTCCTCAGACTCCAGTGATGATGAGGAAGCCTACTTCGGGCTGGTGGGTCGCTCCGACTCAGAAGGAGAATGCCCCCCATTTACTGGGAAGGTAAAAGCTCACACCCCTCTCTCCGACTCTGACTCTGATCCTGAGTCTCAGGATGATGACCCTGAGGATAGCCTTTCGGCCCGCGAAGCGGAGCTCCTCGAGAAGTATGAACTTCTGCTCAACACTTTCGAGGAGTGCCGTAAGAGATTGAAGGCGGAGAAAAAGGAAGTGAAATTCCTTAAGGGTGAGAGTGTCTCCCTAAGGGAAGAGATCACCAGTTTGATCTCTCTCCGACAGGAGCACATAGACCTGACTTCAAAGCATTCAGAGTCTCTTAAGCTCCTTGATCTTAAGCAGGAGGAAGTCGACAAGTTGGAAGAACAACTTGCGGCAGAAAGGAATATCGTCAAGAGCTTCTCTATGCCAAAAACAGTTCTTCCAATTATTGATACCTTCTCTGCTCAGGCCAAAGGAGCTGGATTGGGGCATGTAGGGGTATCTGGTTCCTCATCCAGGAGAAACAGGAACCAGAGAAAGAATAAGGCCGCCAAGAAGGCCTCTGCTGCTGAAAAGGGAAGTCCTGTTGCGTTCAGAAAGCCTGGCTTTCCTTGCAACCAACATGACTTTGAGTCAACCTTTGGTCATTATTTCCGGCCCTCGGTTGCAAAGCCAAAGAGCCGATATGATGGTTGGACTTTCCCCCGCAACTTCGGTGAGAGTGTCTTCAAGGCACCTTATGAGGAAATCCACATGAGAAATTATGGTCAATTCTCCAGCGGCCATAATGGAAAGCAGGCACCAAAAGCCAAGCCTGTTGTACTGAAGAAACAGAAGGTGAAGAAGTCATGTGACTGCAATCACTATGATGCCTCCACCTCCAGATCCAAGGCCCCGGCTGTACCCACCATTCTCAGGGTAAAGCAAGAGCCTAGGAAGAGGTACAACAGATTTGACTCTTGGTGTTGTGGCAAAGTCGGTCACTTTGCCGTGGATTGTTGGTTTAATCTGAGGTATAACGAGACTCCCTATGTTAGCAATGCGAGGCCGACCACTCGTAAGGTTAACCACCCGAGGGGGAGTATGCTAACCAAGAATCTAGGACCCAAGTTTGATTCGGTTCCTAAGGGAAATTAATTTTGTTTTGCAGGAATGTCCAAAGGCCACCAAAACGTCAATATGGTACTTGGACAGTGGATGCTCCCGGCATATGACTGAGACAAGAAGCCTGCTGCGTGATTACACTCCAGTCGAGAATGGTCCCAAAGTCATCTTTGGGGGGTCAGATCGAGGAGTTACCAGAGGTTACGGTATGATTTCCAACGGTATAATCTCTATCACCGATGTGGCTTATGTTGAATGGTTAAAACATAACCTGATCAGTGTAAGTCAGTTATGTGATAAAGGTTATGACGTTAAGTTCTGCAAGGATAAATGTCTGATAATATCATGTGCCTCTTCTGAGACGGTACTAACAGACATTAGGAGCAGAAATATCTTCTGCTTAAATTTTCTTAGTTTAGATTCATCTACCCCTGTATGCCTAGTGGCAACAAGCAGTGCATCTCTTTGTGAACAATGACACAAGAGATTGGCACATATTAATTTCAAAACAATTAGTATGTTGTTTTCTAAAACTTAGTAAGGGATGCTCCCATTATCAAGTGCATCAAAGATAGCCCCTGTCCTGCATGCCAGATGGGCAAACAGACTCGGGCTACCTTTAAGAGCTTTGCAGACAAAGACTCTTTCTGATGTCTTTATCTTCTGCATATGGACTTGTTTGGTCCAATGCAAGTTCATAGCTTGGGAGGCAAGTCCTATACGCTAGTGATAGTTGATGATCACTCTCGGTTTACATGGGTGTTTTTCTTAAAACGAAAGTCAGATACGTTTGACATCTTCACTAGTTTTGTCAAGCAGGTTCAGAACGAATTTAACTGCTCAGTGGTCAAAATCAGAAGTGACCATGGAACAGAATTCGAATCTGGTGCTATGACAAAGTTTTGTGAAGAACAAGGTATCTTTCATGAGTTTTCCTCCCCACGCACTACTCAGCAAAATGGAGTTACAGAGAGGAGAAATAGAACTCTCATTGAAGCTTGCACGACAATGTTGAAAGACGCTTCTCTCCCAGAATACTTCTGGGTAGAGGCGGTCAATACAGCTTGTCATGTACAAAACCGAGCATTGATCAACAAGCATCATCGTAAGATGCCTTATGAGCTACTGAGAGGCAGGAAACCAACCATGTCCTACTTAAGGATCTTTGGTTGCAGATGTTATGTACTGAATAATGGGAAGTACCCGCGTACTAAATTTGGTGAAAAATGCTTCGAAGGAATATTCATGGGCTATAGTACCCACAGTCGGGCATATATGGTCTTCAATAAGAAAACCCTAGTGGTAGAGGAATCAATTAATGTTGTATTTGATGAAGGAAGCTTGCTTAACAACAATTCTTCCAGCGGTATCCTTGAAGATGCAGGTGCATGACTTGAACAGCTGTGTCTCGATGAGACCGCTAAAGATGAAACTCCTAAGTACATCAAAGTTTCCACCTCAACGTCAACTGGGAATGTTGAAGATCAAAATGAAGAAAATCTCTTAGAAGAAGGAGAAGCCCAAGAAGTAGTCGAAGCTCCAGACGCCAGACTTCTAGAGCTCCGGCACGTGAGGGATCATCCTAGAGATCAGATCATTGGAGATCCTCGTGACGGTGTCAGAACTCGAAGAGGTACTAATAACGAGATTTTGAATCTTAGTTTCCTGTCACAGGTTGAGCCAAAGAAGTTCGCCGAGGCGAACAAAGATGCAGCATGGATTTTGGCCATGCAAGATGAACTGCATCAATTCGAATGATGCAACGTTTGGACGCTGGTTCCCAGACCACAAAAGCAGAATGTGATTGGCACCAAGTGGATCTTCAGAAATAAACTGGATGAACATGGTGTCATCATAAAGAACAAGGCCAGACTGGTGGCTCAAGGTTACAGACAGGAGGAGGGGATTGACTTCGACCAGACCTTTGCACCAGTGGCAAGGCTCGAGGCAATCAGATTGTTCCTGGCGTATGCTTCGCGCAAAGGATTCACAATCTATCAAATGGATGTGAAATCAGCATTCTTGAACGGAGACCTGAAAGAGGAAGTATACGTCGCTCAACCCCCAGGTTTTGTAAATCCTACTTATCCCAATCATGTATATTTTCTTAATAAAGCTCTATATGGTTTAAAACAAGCTCCACGAGCTTGGTATGAGACCTTATCTAGTTTTCTTCTTGAGAACAAGTTCTCTAGAGGTAAAATAGATAAGATATTGTTTCTCAGGGAAGTCAAAGGCAAGATTTTGCTAGTGCAAATCTATGTCGATGACATTATATTCGGCTCAACGGACAACAATCTTTGCAAAAAGTTTTCTAAACTTATGGAAGGAAAGTTTGAAATGAGCAGTATGGGAGAGCTAAAGTATTTCTTGGGACTTCAAGTGAAACAGTCTGAGGATGGAATCTTCATCTCTCAGACGAAGTTCACAAATGAACTCCTCAGGAAATTCGGTATGGAGAATACAACCTCTATGAGGACTCCAATGGGATCCACGTTGTCTCTGGATAAGGATGAGAAAGGCAAACCTTTCGATGAAACCAAATACAGAAGCATCATTGGATCCCTGCTCTACCTTACTGCCAGTAGACCGGATATCATGTTCTCCACATGTGTCTGTGCCAGATATCAGGTGAACACTAAGAAATCTCACTATGTCGCTGCAAAGCGAATTCTCAGATACCTTAAAGGTACTCCGAATCTTGGCTTGTGGTACCCGAGAAACAATGATGTCGAGCTAATAGGTTTTTCAGATGCTGATTTTGCAGGGAGTAGGGATGACAGGAAAAGCACTTCCGGGATGTGTCAATTCCTCGGAAGAAGGCTTATTTCATGGAATAGCAAGAAATAGAATTGTGTAGCAACCTCCACAGCAGAGTCTGAGTACATCTCGGCAGGCAGCTGTTGCGCACAACTCCTATGGATCAGAAACCAGTTAGCCGACTACGACCTTTAGTTCAAGGAAGTACCAATGTACTGCGACTCCTCTAGTGCAATTGCAATTGCCAACAATCCGGTATCGCACAGCAGAACGAAGCATATTGAAGTGCGCTATCACTTCATTCGGGAGCACGTGGAGAACAAGGACATCTCTCTCTATTATGTCCCCACGGACAAGCAGATTGCAGATATTTTCACAAAGCCCTTAGACGAAGCCAAGTTCAGTCTTTTCAAAACTAAATTGGGGATGCTAAACTATGAGGAATGAAGACTACAGAAGCTCCAGGCTCATGCATCTAGGGGGAGCCTCTGTCAGGAACTCAAGTGTGCGTACAAGTGCAAGAACTGAGGGGGAGCAAGGGGTCAAATGCAACAGACCCAGATTTGCAGAAGCCGAAAATGGGGAGATATTACCCTCTCGGCTAAGGCTAAGGTGGCTGCAAGTTTGCTCTCAAGAAATTGGTATTGGTAATGAATATCTCTCTCAACTCCATTTTAAGTTCATGCTTTTCATTCCCATACGCTCTATTCACCTTAGCTTGTAGGGTTTAGGCTTCTTCAAATAGGGGGAGATTGTTTGGTATTGTATCCACAACGTACCTGATTTGAAGAAGCCCCTGAACAAGCTAAGGTAAATAGACAATGTATTTGATGAAATCTTTCAAGTTGTGCTTGCAGTTATTCCACGCTAAGTGCATAGCAATGTCAGGGTGCAGTAGGTCAATATACACGGGTCTGCACGACGTAATCCCTCGTTGAGCAGATCAGTGTGTTGGCCTACGTGTACTCTCTCTATTGGAGTGTACTTATTTTCAAGTATAGGGCTGTGATAATGCAAGAGCAGACAAGGAGAAAGGATGGGTCAAAGAGCAGCTCATGGGCGGAAAGACGAAAAATCGTCTAAGTGTTAATCGACGAGAATCACCAAGTGATTCTCGCCGATTCGGTGAGAATCACTAGTGACCTCGCCGACTCGTCGAGAATCACTGGCTGATTCTCGCCGTCTCTATCCGGCTACATCTAAGATTGCAAATGTGGCGCCAAAGTCATAATCGTCGAGAATCATCAAGTGATTCAGAGAGAATCACTAGTGATTCTCGCCGACTCGTCGAGAATCACCTTCGATTCTCACCGATTTTGCCTTAGACGATTTTCTGGATCCCGCTGGACCGGATCAAACGTTAAGACGCTGATTTGAACCGCTTTTAGGGTTTCTTCAGGTGGGACCCATAACAGTCATAAAGGAGTATTCTACCGTATAAATACAAGCGTATTTTGAACAGTAAAGATACACAAAAAAATATACACGAGCCGCCGACGTGACCTAGATCGTGATACCTGCTCCGCCGCCATCGCCGCTCGTGCTAGTTGTTCGCCGCTTTTGATCGTGGTTCTTCCAGATCTTCCGGCGACAGAAGCTTAGCCAAGCACTGCGTCTCACGCGTCTAACCAGAGATCCTTTGTCTGTTGATTCGTTGATCGGGAAAACCTTCCCTTTTCGAATCGATCGAGGCGATCGATACTAGTGTGACCGTTGGAAGACCTTGCTAGCTTTGCTACGAAATTTGAATCTCCAAAGACCAGCAGCAGCACTCCATTGTCGACGCCGATCCCGAGAACCAAGCCGCCGCCCTTCTTGCCGCCGCCGGTTTCGGGGAGATTCTCTACAAGTGAGACCTAGGGTTGTGGACTCTTCGTTGACTTCAAGAACACGTCATCGAACGAAGAGGGACACCTTAGTCTCCAAAAGTTGTTTGTATTTCTTGTACATTCTATTTTCATTTTTGTTGTAAAGGAACGTTGGTTCCTAGTTGTAAGGGTTGGGTGCAATCCGTGTTGTGGGAGTGTTGACTCCTACGTGTGGAAGGGTTCCTTCCGTTAGTGCAAGGATTGGATTTCAATCCTGTTGGTGAAGTGACCGAGTCGTCCCTGGTTGGGAGATAGGTCGAAGGGGGAAAGTGGATGTACCCAAATCGGGGAACCACTATAAATTGCTTGTGTCCTTTCTGTGTTGTGCTGTTTTATTGTCTTGTGCAGGTACAGTTTCAATTCCGCAAAAACACTGCACGTCACCTATTCCCCCCCCCCCATAGGTTAAGGTAGTTGACACTTGGTGGACTTTCAAGGCTGATTGCAGTAGAACTTTTGATTTCAGTATGATTGTTCTTCTGTGCAATCTGAGAGTGTCTGTCTGATTGTCTGTCTGTATCACTGTATTGCTTGTTGTCTGTGTGTCTGTATTCCTGACTGTATCTCTGTGGTGGTACTTCTTTTCTTTCTTTTCTTGTCAATCTCTTTTTGACTGACTGAGAACATTCAAAATTTGAATGTTGTGCAGTAATTGCAGTCGGCCTTGGAAGGAAGCGGCAATAAATGATTTCCCCAACTGTCCCATGGAAAAATGGCATGTAATCGTCCATAGTCAATACGCGTTCTAACGGTAACATTCCGAGAAGATCTGACATTAATAACTCCGGAATCATCGCCAAGAAACGGGACGGGAAACCTGAAGATGACCTAGTCTGGTTTCGTCGAACGAAGAACGCAATTCGTCGAGCTGAGCTTGAGTTCGTCGAGCTGAGTTAAAGTTCGTCGACCAGACAATCTTCATTAGTCGAACAGACAATCTTCATTCGTCGAGCAGATAATTATCACTGTCAGACAATATTCGTCGAACTGAGATCCAAATTCATCGAGCGAAGAAAGATTGTGGACTTAGCCAAATATTCTGCATCTACTGATATTCAGTGTCGACATAAGCTAGTGTCGACTGATATCCTGGTGTCGACACAAATCTTCTGGTGTCGACATAAATTGACTGGTGTCGACACATGCCCTAAGTGTCGACATAAAATCCTCTGAATTCAGAATTCGTCGAGTAGAGTACTATATTCGTCGACCTGAAAAGCTGACTTCGTCGACCTGAGAAGTTGAGAACTTGAGGTCCAAGTTCGTCGAGCTCAGAATCTAATTCGTCGACCAAAGATTGAAGCTGGACTTAGAAAAATTCTGAAGTTGTCCTGAATTTGGCTTGATGAAGAACCTCAACATTCGTCGAACAGAGAACAAGGATCGTCGAGCTCAGCAATAAGAACCGTCTCACGATCGTCGAGCGCAGAACACCTTTCGTCGAGCTGAGTTCGACGAACATCGAACTCACTTTACTTAGTCTTGAAATCCTCTAAGTCTGGAGTCTCTGATGGTCTTGTTGAAAGCTGGTCCATCTGAAGTTGAACCTAAGGACTTGACCTAGACTCTAGGACACAAAATGACCCTGGCTATACATGATGGGTCACATCCTAAGTTAGTGAACCTAGCCCAAATCAACTAGGGATTCAACACGATGTGTTGTGAATGTTGTGATTCCAGCCAAGCAAGACGACCACCAAGTGCTTAGATAAGGTGGGACGTTGCCCCCAAAGAACACTGGGTGGACGTCTTGGGCAGTACGATTACCTCCAGCCCGACCTAGGTAAAAGTTAGGGGAAGGGGTCTTATACTCTGAGCCTGAGGTAAGGCAATATTGCTTAAGTAGTAGGAGAGTGAAGCTCTCTGAGTTGTAGGATCCAACTGGATTTGAGCTGTAGGACTTGGTTTCAAGTTTGAGGTAGGTGATTAATAAATCACTGAGCTGTAGGTACTTGGAAGGGCACTGAGGTAGGTACCTACTAGGTACTGAGCTGTAGGAGTGCTGCAGCACTCTGAGAGTAGGGTTGCATGCCTGAAACAATAGGGCTGGGAAGCCTGAGCTGTAGGCCTTTGTGTTAGGCTGAGGTAGGTGGCTTGATGGTCACCGAGTGTAGGAGCACTGTAGAGCTCTGAGGTAAGAACCTGTTGATTCTAAGGTAGGTGTCCTGAAAAGGATACTGAGTGTAGGAACATGCTGAAGTTTTGAGTGTAAGGCTGAGGTTCTGAGGTGTAAGCTATGAGGAGCATATTTGGAGGAGTTTGGCCATGTCTAACAAGAGTTAGAAAGGTGAGAGGGACAGTGGATGTACCCATAATTTGGGGAGCCACTATAAATCTTTGTGTGCTTGTTTGTGTGTTTGTTTTTCTTTTATTAATTGCAGGTGTTAAAGACAAGCTTTAGATCACCCTAAGCTGAAGCTGAAAGCTAAAACAAAGCAACAAGATAGTAAAAAGTCTCAAAATCATTTAAACACATATTCACCCCTACCTCTAGGTGACCAGCTAACCTTGAAATAAGAACTTTCAGGTACCTTAGAAGTCATGCTTACTTATGCCCTGGTTTTCTTGCGCTTTTTGAGGTATCCTTAGCTCAGCACTTGGCTAAGGAGGGGAAGCGCTCTAAGATCTTCCGAGTTTATGGTGGGACCTCTGTGCTGGAGCCTTGGGTCCATTTCTTGTTCTAAGTCTCTAACTGTTTGAGTTTGTAAGGGAGAAGTAAGTGCAAGATCACCCCTTCCCCAAGGGTTAGGAATCCACAAAAGCCGAATTTTGGTTTCAACATCATTATCACCGGGAGGGAGACCATGCCCCGCACGGGTACCAGCCAATTGTTAAATTCGAAGAAGGGCCCACCCGCGGGACAGAGAGACTCTTTGTGGAGCCCAATCTTTTAGAATGCGCCCATGAATGGGACGTCAAATGAGCTTCCATTATCGACAAGTATCCTCTTGACCTTCAAGCCGGGATCTCCTATTCCCGCTTTGGTAACCAGGGGATCTCGATGCGATTTGCACACTCCTGTCATGTCTTCATCCCTAAAGCAAATGGTACGATCTTTGCACACCCTTTTGTTGGTATGCCGTCGCGATTCGAGCTATGGTGAAGACTTGTGCGGCCAAGACGGGGGGGGGGGGGGGGGGGGGTCTGGCGATGGTCCTTACCTCCAAACCTCTGTTCATGCCCCTCGGGCCCTTCGTAGAGATTGACTTACGCGATATGTCTTACATCACGTTGTTGCTTGTTTGAGGTCCTTGTGCGCGACAAGCACTGCTTCCAAGTAGTTACATAGTTTTGGGATCACTTTCCCACAGACAGCGCTAAACAATTGCGGTTCACCCAGCCTTTTCCCTAGTCCGGAGAATCAGACTGTCTTAGATCGGAGTCGAGTCGGGCACGCAATCAGTTAAAGAAAACAATAACAATGCACAAGAGACGTTTTTGACATGGAAAACCTGAAAAGGGTGAAAAACCACGTGGATGTAATTGTGTCGAGCCAAAATTCACTAGCTTCTTGTAATGATATAGAAGTTGGTTTGGTCTCGGAGGGCGACATGCCACTTCTCCATTACAAGTACATAAAAAGAGAAAAAATGGCTAAGTCCTCGAAACCTCGATGAAAGCACTCCGGCCTTGAGATGATGCCAAGATTACGAAATCATGGTGGGAGCGTTCCAGCTGGAAAATCTTCTAAGTCCATGGGGCTTGCGGAGGTTGCACTCTCATTGATGCAGATTCTAAATGGGTGCGCTCTCACGGAGGCGGTTGACGTCACTTGAGTCATGCAGAATTCATGGTGCACGGAGAAGAGCAAAGCGACTTCCTGAGTGGAGAGTCAACCTAAGTCCACGATCTCGCCGAAAAACCTCAGAGCGCACTCTTGCCTCCGGAGTTTCTTGGCTTGAAATAAAGGCCCGAGGGCCTATTTATAATTTTTTGTAGTGGCGCATCGGAAATTGCATCAGGGAGTAATTTGTGCCGGCGAATGACGTCGCTCCGTTTTGATCATGTATATCATCATAATTAGCTAAATGTCAGAAGTGCCCCTTCCCCCCGGGCAGTTCGGGCAGCCCAGGCAGGGTGCTCGGAGGACGCGGTCGGCGGCGAAGGGGGCGGTCGGGGCTCGTCGGTGGTGGCAACGGCCGCCATCGCTGGCGCGGACCACCGCCGGCGCACAGGCACAACGCCTACGCAGCGTGCGGCCCAGGTGGGGGCCGCGCATGCCGACAATGCACGACCCTGCGCGCTGCGCATGCGCGCAGGCCGCACACATCTGCCTGTGCGGGGCGCGGTCATGCGTGCTTAGGCGCAGGCCCAGCACTCCCTCTCGATCCTCTGAGGAGCTTGCGGTTCTCGGCACGCCGCAGGTATGGTTGGGCTTTTTGTTCTTGGACCGACTCGGCTACGAAATTTCATGGGGTCCCTATCAGTTGTGTTACCCGTATATGATGCAGAGAAAGGGAAGGTCATTGATCATGTTTTGTATTTCGTGCATTCTCATGTATTATTTCTATTTTATTTTATTTAGGTTATTTTTAACTTCCGTTGAATCTAAATGATAAATGCGCAAAATTTTTCCCGCTCTGGAAATAAGGAACGATACGCACACAAAATTATTGCTCATATAAAAATAGTTCTGTATGAGTAACATTCCCCGATTTGGGAGTGAGTGAAATCCAAACCGATCATTATTAAATCCAACGTTAGCCGAGAAGCAGCAAAAAAACACCGCACGAAAAAACCAGCATGATCGAACGGCGAGGCTACTACCCACGCACGTATGCTAGGGGCTCCTAAAATTATGGAAATGGGGGGAGGGGTTCTGTACTGCACCGTGTATTGTAGCACATCCAACAACTGAGACTGTACAGTGTAGCCCCCCCCCCCCCCCCCCCCCCCCCCCCCCCCCCCCCCCTATAGGTCTGCATGAATAGCATTCCCTGACTTTTGGAGTTTTCTTTCTTGGACGTACAAAAGTGTTCCATCATTAAAGTGGATAAGTAATCATGCGTGATTAAAGCCTCTGAGGACAGATCTAAGCCATCATAGCTCCAATTTCCCAAAAACTTGAGCTGACGTCCTGGACGCAGGGATCAAGGCAGTTCAATGACTATGTTTGAATAATCAGTTTCATTGGATTTTTCAAAATTTAATTCGAATTTCAGATAAGTTGTCATCTGTCAGGTGATACCCAAAATAAGGTTCACATGTGACTTCGACCTACACAAGAAAAAAATATTTAGAAAAGAACTAGCCCGCTGACTATGGTCCGTAGATATATTAATGACATATCCACGGAATATATTATATAAAGGCTTCATTTGGGGATTTATTCTCATCGGTCAAGCAGTTACGACCGCATGAATCAGATTATAGTTAAGATCCGATTTATGCGGTCGTAATCGTTTGGCTGGTAAAAATAAGTCCCGCCAAACGGAGCAAAAATATATTTAAAAGTTACGTTAAGTTGTTTTGTGACTTTGATGAACTGCCCTACAACAATTTGAGTGAAGTTGGAGAATGTGAAACACAAATTCAAGTTTGACGTGCTCATAAAAAATTGTGAGAATCCCGGCCCGGACTGTAGTCCACCGGCCCCAACCCGCTCTCCACACAACCGCGTGCGGTCAATCTCCCAAATCGGGCCGCCCTCCCTTTAACTGGTCTATGGCGGGTTGTTGAGGTCACCAAGGCGTTGTCATCCGACCTTGATCCCGTGACCTCCTTTCGATGAGAAGTGATCCAGTTAAGCGCCCCTATGAGGACTTCCGAGCAGGTCACCCATCCTAAGACAACTCCAGCCCGAGCACGCTTAACTATGAGATTCTTCACTTCTTATCACCAATTGAGTTGCAGCTGAATTGGTGATGAGAAGTGGAAAAACTCAATAGTTAAACGTGCTCGGGCTTGAGTAGACACGAGATCGGTGACTTCCTGGGAAGTCCCCGCGGCGTGCGCTTGACTATCGAGTTTCGCTCATCTAAGAGAGGTTGTGACCTCCAACATCCCGCCACATGGCCAGTTTAAGCTAGGCCACCCGGTGTTAGGCTTGGGCTGAATGCGACACGTGGAGATGGGTTGGTCGGTTGGGCTACAGCCCTCTAAGGGAGTTTAAGGAAGGCAACCCAGATACCTTGCGAGGTGGGATACCGTCGCACGCCCCTTCTAACACTTAAGCTTTGTTTGGGGGGATTTATTTTCACCGGTCAAGCAGTTACAACTTAAGGTCCGGTTCATATGGTGGCAACTGCTTGACCTATGAAAATAAGTCCCCACAAACGGAGCCTTAGAGATCGCAGAACCTGGAACTCTTACAGAAAAATTGATGGTTGAGCGACCAACTTACGTTGTTGACCGGAGACTCAATCTCATCAACAATCATAAAATGAACTCTTACGGAGATAAGAAGGAAGATTTCTCGTTAATCACCTTTCGACAACCGCCGACCCAAAACTTTATTATTGAAGTAGCTCCAGATTGAAGAAGATTGATGACTATTGAATTTTTTGAAGTGAAAGTGGCAGCCTGGGCAGACTGTCCGCGCAATCTGTGCGGACAGTATTTGCGGTTTGGGTCAGACCGCGCGGTCTGTGCGGACAGAGCTAGCGACTAGCCAGGTTGGCCAATATTCTGCAAGTCGTTCACCAGCAGTTCCAGGAGGATAGGACTTGTATCCTTGTTTGGTTCTTTCTGGTGGAGTTTGCCTTGCTGGGCAAACTCGTGTTGGAGTCCATTTGTTCCAGCAGTCTGTTGGTGAACTTGGTATTGGTTCCAATTCTAGGCGAGCTCGGTCTGGTGTGCGTCATGCTATCCTCAGTTTGTGTGGACTGGAGCTGTGCCCGCATAGTTGTGCGGACTGTGGTGGTATCCGCAGGGTTTGTTGGTTGCAATCTCCCTGGCTTGGGTTTTGGCGACAAGGAAGATAAATTTCTCTATCCGCCCTTATTGATATGTGGCGGTCTATTTGACCTACTTGTCACGACGGACTGGTTTTGCATTCGTGGGGCTTGCGAATACACTTTGTTCTCGCCGAAATCTTAGGTGGTGTTCTTATCGTTAGGGCGGTGACCACACTCCTCTCCGTGCCTATAAATAGAACCCCCAACACATCTAAAGTAACTGAATGGCCAATAAGTCTACACGTGATTAGTTGTCATGGCCTGGATTTTATATCCACGCGGGTTGAAGAGGTTTACCGGTTTCTACTGTGCAGGTTGTGCGGATAGCACTGAGGAGCCGAGGATTTGGTTCTAAGGTAGTGCAGACTCCGCGGATTGCAATCAGCGGTTTAAAACAGGTCACTTACGACCAGGTGGTTTCTCTTCAGAAACTTTTCCTAGTTCAATAAGCTGTCCGCTCTAGCAGCTTGTTCAGTTCAGCAGTAGCAGATTGGTGAACAAAGTTCAGCCTTTGAATAATGGGTAGTCCGCGCGGCAATGTTGTGGTCTGACGACCTGTTGGTTTATGCAGACTCTATAACAGCTAGCAGCAAAGTTGGTAGCTTCTCTCTTAGTCCACATGACTTGTTTCTTCTTTCTATCTTTTTCTTGTTGTCCTTAGGTACATCAGTGTAGCATGTCTCGCCATGCATGTCTTGCTTTGTAAAGAAGATTTTTGATATTATAAGATTCTTGCTTTGCTTTGTGCAATTGGTTTATTTGACTCAAGAGGGTTGAGTGTTCCTGCGCCTGCTTTCCCGTTTTCCGCGACTATCAAATTTTTTCATAGTATTAGAGGGAACAGAGGCCTGAGTAGTGTTCAACCGTCAGCTTGTTTTTTTTGCTTCTGTGAGTCTAAGTAAACCAAGGGTAGCACTATGAAAGCTGGGTATGCAAGGGGTCTTGGTATCAAGCTTCTCACACCGACTAACTTCAAAAAGTGGAAGTCTTTTATGCAGAGTTATCTTCTGGGTGATGATTTGTTGGAAGTCATCGGTGGAGATGACAAGCAAGAAGTTGTTGCTGCTGTAGGTGCAAGTGCTGATGCGGTGAGAGCTTGGAGAAAGACCAATGTGAAAGCAGAGTTTGCTCTCAAGCAGGCTATCTCACTTGAACTCTTTGATCACATCTTAGGATGTCAATCTACTGCGGAGATATGGACTTCCCTTGATAGGTTGTTCAGCAGGAAGAATGTAGCAAGGCGACAGTTCCTGGAAAATGAGTTGGCTAGAGCAACTCAAGGATATCTACCCATCTTTACTTACATCTTGAAAATGAAGAACTTGTATGCTGAGATCTCAGCAATGGACCCTGATGAGCCTATTTCTGAAGCCAAGTTGAAGAGCTACATAATCCGCGGTTTATGGAAGGAATTTGTGTCCTTCATGACTTCTATTCAAGGTTGGGCTACTCAGCCACCCTTGTTGGAGCTGGAGAACCTGCTGGCCTCGTAGGAGAGATTGGTTAGGTAGATGGCTGGGGTTACTATCTATGAAGGAGGTAGTGAGGCTCTCTTCACAGGAAAGAAAAAGAAGAGATGGGAGGAGAAGAAGACTGTTGCTGAGGATGGGACTTCAACTTCTTATCAGCAAGAAAGGAGTATTGCTCCTAAGAAGGGTTGGAAGAAGGAGTCAAAGTGCTATAGGTGCAATCAGCCGGGTCACTTCAAGAAAACTGCAAGGTCAAGCTGCAACCTGGGCTTGTTGCAGACAAGGTGGGAGATGGTTCTAGTGTTGAGGAAGCCGAGTGGGGAAGTGCTTTTCTGATAGACACATGTTTCCGTGATCTTTCGACTGTCTACTACTAAGTTGACTGGATCATTGACTCGGGGTGTAGTCACCTCCTCACTGGAGACGAGTCAAAGTTCTCACCGCTAGAAACATTTTCAGGTAACGAAGCTATTATAACCGCTGATGATACTGTTTATATAGTAAATAAGAAGGGTGTAGTGTCTTTGGGTATTGATAAGGGTCCACTCACGTTAAGAATTGTCTATCACGTACTGGGCATGAAGAAGAACCTCTTCTCTGTGACCAATACAGTTGACGCAGGCTATCATGTTCTGTTAGGTCCGATAGAAGTGAAGTTTCTCCACAACATTTCAGCGGTGGAGGCTAATGTTGCTCATGTTGGGAGAAGGGTTAGGGACTTGTTTGTGTTATCAACAAGTTCCTATGTTGATCGGATGAGGGCCAATGATAGCACTACTATGTGGCATGAAAGACTGGAGCATGTTGGGATGGATAAATTGAAGGCCATGGCGATTAGGAGTCTTGTGAAAGGCTTGCCTAAGTTTACATCCTTTGGTGATGGTCATGTCTGCGCGGGATGTCAATACGGAAAGACTCATCGCCTTCCATTTGACATGTCTCAGAATAGGTTTAAAGCACCATTGGAGTGTATTCATGGTGATCTGATGGGACCGACTGTCACTACCAGTCTTGGTGCCAATAGATACATGTTGGTGCTGATTGATGACTATTTAAGATACACTTGGGTGTATTTCATGAAGGAGAAGTCAGAAGCTTTTCGGTTGTTTGTGAAGTTCAAGGAGCTTGTGGAGGGCCGACTTGGCCTACGAATCAAAAAGTTGAGAATGGACAACAAAGGTGATTTCGTATCTTCAGTATTATCTAACTTCTGCAGGAAGCACAAAATCCAGAGAAAGACCAGTTGTGCTCATACTCCACAATAAAATGGAGTAGCAAAGTGGAAGATCCGTCATCTGACAGAAACCTACAAGTGTTGTCTTCATGTAAAAGACATTCCTAGGTACTTCTGGGTAGAGGGAATATCTTGCGCATCTTATGTCACTAATCAGATACCTCTATGTCCGATCAACATGAATTCTCCTTATGAGATGATGTTTAAGGAGAAGCCTAGCATGGAACACCTTCGGGTGTTTGGCTCAACCTGCTACGTACATGTCCCAGATGCTCTGAGGACTAAGATGGATAAGAAGGCAAGGAAGCTTGTCTTCATGGGATATGATGACTGATGAAGGGATAAAAGTGTATGGATCTCGTGGCGAAGAAATTCGTCATCTCCAGGGACGTGGTCTTCGATGAATTGATGTAATATGGAGATAGATCATCTATGGAGCTACAGGAGAGCAAGTCTGATGAAGGACAAAATGTAACACCCCCTATCCGTCGCATGACATATAGCAGTAGGTCCGGCCGGGGCCCGACGCCATATACCACAGACAGACCGGGTGGTTACGTATGGAAACCATCTAACCAATCTCAACGTCCTACACAGAGCATTCTAGCGGAAGCAGTTTATAAGAGTTGTAAACAAGAACCCAGCATAGGAGCATGAATGTCCACTAATACCAAAAGGAATGTTATACAAAAATACCCAAAACCGGCCTTAAGGCCTTACAAAGTGTTTCACTTGAAAATTACATGATTTACAAACCACGGCACGCAGGCCGGTCATACATGAACAAAGCAGTAAACACTTCTACTTGGGCCTTCGAGGGCCAGCTTCGCAAAAAGGGCTTTAGCCCGCTATTGACCGCTTGGTCCAGCTGCACCTGCAAGCAACAAACCACCACACGGTGGCAAAACAAGGCAACGGTCAGCATTGCTGACCAAATTATAACGATCCCGCCCCCAACTCGGGGCGGCGATGCTCCTTCCCTGCATTTCATTAGCATAAGCGAGCAATGTATAAAACCATAGCCATTTCATCACAGACGTTGGCTCACACGGCCACACGCCCCGTGCACTCAGGGCACATTCTCGGTGAACCGGTCGATGTCACGTCAATTTAAGCCATCAACATTCCGGACTCACCACCGCCAACTGACGGCCAAACTTATGAGCAATTTGTCTTCCTGGCATTGGTCACGTCAATTAAAGCCATAGACCGCCGAAGACTCACATCTATGCCAACGGCGAGTGCCACGTAACCTTAGGTCTCTCTAGCCCGAACGACATAGAACGGGTACGGTTCCATCTAACCCGTGCTCACATCGCAACGGCAATTTAAGCCATTTGCGCGGGTCAAACTTCCACCGAGTCCCATTCTACCGCAAGTCACATAACCACGTTATGTTCAAGTTGGCTCTCAGGCCACCAAGTTGGCAAGATCTCGTATCCGCCCAGTTTTCCGGGTGCACCTTTGGGTTAGTCCCCAAGGCTCCCTACTGCAATCTACCGCGTAGAAAACCCGAAAAACAACCAATAGCACGGAGTCTTCTTCGGCCTTATGCAATGCAACATCACCGATCCAGACCAACATGTCCGGGTAGGCTTCACACATCATGCCTACGTCCGTTCTCGCATACGGACTCTAAACGACGGGGACTTTACATATCTACCCGAAGGAACGCCTCCAACTCTCCGCAAACTCAAGGATCGTTACCCTTGAGTTCCTCTTTGGCGCCATTGAAAAGTAATCGGATGGAAAGCACCGCACTTGCGTTGCCTCCGTGGATCCGGAGTCGGCTTGCGATTCGGAGCTCCGAAGCTCCTCCAATGGCGGATCTAGCTCCTCTTCCACTCTTGGCTCTCCTCTTTCTCTAAGGACTTAGAGAGATGAAAAGTGAAGGAAAGTGATGGATTTCTAAGTCAACTCACGGGTATATCCTCTCAGGAACAACCCCCAGCCGTTGGATCTCAACCTAAGAAAACGAACGGCTTTGATTCGGGGCTGAAATGCCCAATCTGGACCGAACACGGCCTGGCACATGCCCGTGTCCAGGGCCGTGTGCCGCATTCGCCGTCAAAATCAAATCACCTGGAACCTCACACGGGTATCGAACACGCCCGTGTTCAAGCTGACACACCCGTATTCCACCTGACACGGCCGTGTAGCCGGCCGTGTACCCCATGATTTTCCCCCATTTTCAACCCGAGCACTGCACGGGTTCTAGGACACGCCCGTGTCCTTGCCCGTGTCACATTGACACGCCTGGACCCCAGGCCGTGTTCACGGGACATTTCGTCGAGGGAAGATCGACGACTGGATGACACGGCCTTGGACACGCCCGTGTCCTAGGCCGTGTGCCTTGTCTCGACGATCGTCGAGCGAATCTCGACGACTTCCCCAGGACGATCGTCGACACGGGTCGACACGCCCGGCGACACGCCCATGTCGCGGGCCGTGTGCCCATTCTCAACGATTCATCGAGTATAACTCGACGACTCCGCGGCTAAGTGTCGACACGGGTCGACACGCCCTGCGACACGCCCGTGTCGCAGGCCGTGTGCCCATTCTCAGCGAATCATCGAGAAAATCTCGACGACTTCGCGGCTAAGTGCCGACACGCGCTTGACACGCCCTGGGACATGCCCGTGTCCCAGGCCGTGTGCCTTCAGCCAGAACCCAAACTGGCCCAAAACGTCCCCCTTCGCTCCTTTGAGTTTCGGGGCATTACAACTCTCCCCCTCTTAAAAGAATTTCGCCCACGAAATTACATAAAGGAAAGACATACAAAAACGAAATTTTGTACCTGAGCGGAACAACTCCGGATACTCGTCAAGCATAGTCTGCTCTCGCTCCCAAGAGAGCTCCTCACGACCGCAATTGTCCCACCGGACCTTGACCATCCTGATCTCTTTATTGCGTAGTCGCTTGACCTCCGAGTCCTCAATCCGCACGGGCTTGACCTTTGTCGTTAGCCCACTATCCACCGGCACTTGATCAACCGCGATCACTTGCGTAGGCTCTTGCACCGCCTTCCGAAGCACCGAAATATGGAATACATCATGTAAACCACTTAGCTCCACTGAAAGCTTCAGCCGATAGGCCGCTTCCCCAACTCGCTCCTGAACCTCAAATGGTCCAAGGTATCTTGGGCTTAGCTTTTTCAATCGCCGCACCCGCGAGACACCCTTGAACGGCTTGATCTTCAAGTATACATAATCGCCCACAGCGAACTCCACGTTCCTGTGCTTGGCATTATAGTACTTTGCTTGCCGGTCCTGAGCGATAAGCAACCTCTCCCGAATGGTTCTCACCAAAGAAGTAGCACCCTCTACTTCCGATCGCATATACAACTTTGACTCACACGTTTCTATCCAAGACAACGGCGTGCGACATCTTCTACCATATAGGGCCTCGAAAGGCGCCATCTGAATACTTGCTTGGTAGCTGTTGTTGTATGCGAACTCCACCAAATAAAGGTGGTCTTCCCTTTGCTTTCCAAAATCCAAGACACACATGCGAAGCATGTCTTCCATGGTTCTATTCACCCTCTCGGTCTGCCCATCCGTTTGTGGGTGGAAGGCTGTGCTAAACTTCAGCTTTGTTCCCAACATTTGCTGCACTAGCCTCCAATCATTGGACGTGAACCGCCCATCTCGGTCACTCACGATGCTGCGGGGCACACCATGAAGCCGTACTATATTATCCACATAAAGCTTTGCCAGCTTCTCCACCGGATCGTCCTTCCTATGCGGAATAAAATGCGACACCTTCGTTAATCGATCAACAACCACCCAAATGACGTCGTTCCCCTTTTGCGACCTTGGCAAACCGTGCACAAAGTCCATAGAGATGTCGTCAAATTTCCACTCCGGAATAGGCAAGGACTTAAGAAATCCTCCCGGCTTTTGGCACTCCGCCTTTACCAAGGCGCAGGTTTGGCACTTCGCTACGTATAGCGCCACATCCTTTTTCAAACCCGGCCACCAAAATAGTTTCTTTACATCATGGTACATCTTCGTGCTCCCCGGGTGAATCGAGTACTTGGTATGGTGCGCCTCGTACAACAACTCCACCCGTAAATTGCCCACACTTGGGACGCACAGACGACCGTCTTTCCAAAGCAATCCGTCCTCCACGACGAATTGGGAATTTGACCCATCCAGGGCCTCTATCATGAACTGCTTCATATGAGCATCCATATCCAAAGCCTGCCGAATCCGATCAGCCAGGTCATATTGGACTTCAGTCCAATTCAGAACTGCTTCAGCACTTGATTGTCTATCCACACAAACAATCTCCAACGCCTCCAACTCCCGTGCCAACCGCTCATCATGCACCGATAGCCAATTGGATTGAGCTGGGGCTAGGCGACTCAACGCGTCCGCAACCGCATTCCCTTTGCCAGGCACGTAGTGGATCTTGAATGTATAGTCCCCCAGGAACTCCATCCATCTACGCTGCCGCATATTCAGATCCTTCTGATCTATCAGGTACTTTAGGCTCTTGTGATCGGTGTAGATATCAATCTTCACACCGTACAAATAGTGTCTCCACAGCTTCAAGGCAAAAATCACGGCCGCCAACTCCAAGTCATGGACCGGATAATTCCTCTCGTGCACTTTTAGCTGTCTCGAGCCATAAGCTATCACGCTTCCGTACTGCAGTAGCACGCAACCCAAACCGCTGCCTGAAGCATCGCTATATATTTCATAGCCTTCGGTTCCCCATGGCGAACTCAGCACAGGCGCCGTGGTCAACCGACACTTCAATTCCTCAAAAGCTCGCGCGCACTCCAGCGTCCAAACGAACTTATGATCCTTCCTCGTCAAAGTAGTGAGAGGTAACGCTAACCGCGAGAAGTTCTCTACGAAGCGCCTATAATAGCCGGCAATCCCCAAAAAGCTCCGAACTTCTGCTACCGTAGCAAGCTCAAGCCACTCCCGTATTGCAACAATCTTCGCCGGATCCACAGCAATACCCTCTCCACTCACTATATGCCCGAGGAACGCTACTGAGGATAGCCAAAACTCGCATTTCGAGAACTTGGCATACAACTGATTTCTCCTTAGCGTCTCCAACACCAAATGAAGATGCTTGAAGTGATCTTCCTCACTTTGCGAGTACACCAAAATATCGTCGATGAAGACGATCACGAAATGGTCCAAGTACTCCCTGAACGTCCTGTTCATCAAATCCATGAATACTGACGACGCATTAGTCAGCCCAAACGGCATGATCGTAAACTCATAATGCCCGTATCTCGTACTAAACGCTGTCTTCGGGATATCACTCTCCCTTATCCGCAGCTGATAGTACCCAGACTTGAGATCTAACTTCGAGTACACCGTCGACCCGACTAACTGATCAAAGAGATCATCAATCCGGGGGATCGGGTACTTGTTCTTCTCCGTCAGCTTGTTCAGCTCTCGATAATCAATACATAGCCTCAAGCTTCCATCCTTCTTCTTAACAAAGAGGACCGGTGCGCTCCAAGGCGAAGAACTCGGGCGCACATACCCTTGCTCCAACAACTCTTGCAGTTGAACTTTCAGCTCCGCCATTTCCTTAGGCGCTAGCCGATACGGAGATCGTGACACAGGCTTTGCACCTGGCACTAGCTCGTCGTAAAATCTATCTCCCGCTGAGGCGGGGCTCCAGGAAGATCTGCGGGGAACACATCAGGGTATTCCGATACCACTGAAATACAATCCAAAGCGGGCTTCGGCTTTGCAACCTCCACTAGTGTAAAGAACAGTTCTGCTCTGGCACGAACCGCCTTCACCACCTGAAGAGCAGACATCAACGTCTTGCTCGACCCCTTTAAGCCCGTAAAAGTCGTCTCACGACTTGCTCCCAGCTTGACTTCCTTGCTACCGCAATCTATATGGGCCTGCTGCTCCGAGAGCCAGTCCATGCCAAATATGACGTCGAACTCCACTAACGGAAGTAAAGACGCCCGCAGGTCGAACTCCTGCTCCCCAATACGTATCTTAACATCGCAGATCCTATCCGCTCGCATCGAACACCCGTTGGGCAACAACACATCCAACTTGTCCTTCGCCATCGAAGAAGGGACTCCGATGCGTGATATAAATCCTTCGGACAAGAAGGAGTGTGAAGCTCCCGTATCGAAGAGTGCTCGTGCCGGATTTTCACAAATCAATACAAATCCTAAACAAGTAGTGGTAAGGTAACATGTGCATAACAAGCATATAAAGAAATTGACTTGCTATAAATTAAATCGTACCTGTCACCACATCAGCTTGTTTAATGGCCTCCTGTTGGCCAAGATTGTAGACCCTTGGTTGGGCCGGAGCATAATGGGATGCGGTCGACTCCACCGCCTTTCCCTTCTCTTCATAAGTAGCTCCCGGCCTCCTCTCGGACTTAGGACGTCCGCTCCAACAATCACGGGCAAAGTGCCCCGTCTTTCCGCATGTAAAACACGCGCCCGGGGTCCGACTCGTAGTCTCCCCAGAAGCACCAGAAGGAGCTGGACCCGAAGTCCTATGCTTCTTGAAAGACCTCCGATAGCCGGACTTTGAAGTAGTCGGCACTCTGAACTCAGATTTCTTTTCACCCAAGCTTTTCTTCGCTTGCACGCTCTTCATGTCCTTCTACAAGGACCGGGCAGTATTGACCAAGGTTAAGAAACCCTGCGTCATTGGCCCCGACAGTAGCAGTCTCAACTCATCCCTCAAGCCTTTGTAGAATCGATTAGTCTTGCGCTCCTCATCCATGATGGTGGAGCTAGCATAACGACTCAACCGCGTAAACTCGTGGAGATATTCATCCACGCTCCTCTCACCCTGCACCAACTTCAGGAACTCATTCTCCATTGAAATCCTCTGAGTAGAAGGGAGGTATCTTGCTAAGAACAATCCCGAGAACTCTTCCATCGGAACGTCTATCAGTTGTCTACCTCTCAAATGATGCAGCTCCAATCCTTCCCACCACATCCTTGCTTCACCGTCCAGCAGGAACGTAGCGATGGTGGTCATTTGCCACTCCTCCGTCTCCGTCGCCGTCATGACTCTCTTCACCCTAGAGAGCCAGTCTTCAGCCTGAGATGGGGTTCCCAACCCCGAGAATAACGGAGGGTTAAAGCTCATTACATGCTTTAGCTGCCTCTCAGTTGCCCTCCTTGGCACTACCGGTTCTACAACCACTTGCTCCACCCTCCTCGGCTCAGCCTCTTGCAGAGGTTCTTGCTCCATCATGTGAGCGGGCTGCTGCGCTTGCCTTCCAGGCTGCGCATTAATCACGGCCAACACCGCTTCAGCCACCAATCGTATATTTTCAGCCGACAAAGGTGTTGCAGGAGCAACATCCGGTGCACTACTAGCCTCAGAAACTCGGCGTTCTGACGGCCCAACACCACTTCTGGTCACCTATAGTGGTACAAAACACCGTTAAGCGACCAAATAAATTGCAAACAGCAATTATAGGAACACGCAGATTCCTCAAACACGAGTATTTTCATTCCTAAGTGGACATTCATGGGTTCTTTTTACCATTATAACGATGACGCACACAATGTGCTCACCACCCCTTAAAAAGAATTCGCCCACGAATTCACTTTAAGCCCGACCGAAACCAGTAGTCTGATACCAAATTGTAACACCCCCTATCCGTCGCATGGCATATAGCAGTAGGTCCGGCCGGGGCCCGACGCCATATACCACAGACAGACCGGGTGGTTACGTATGGAAACCATCTAACCAATCTCAACGTCCTACACAGAGCATTCTAGCGGAAGCAGTTTATAAGAGTTGTAAACAAGAACCCAGCATAGGAGCATGAATGTCCACTAATACCAAAAGGAATGTTATACAAAAATACCCAAAACCGGCCTTAAGGCCTTACAAAGTGTTTCACTTGAAAATTACATGATTTACAAACCACGGCACGCAGGCCGGTCATACATGAACAAAGCAGTAAACACTTCTACTTGGGCCTTCGAGGGCCAGCTTCGCAAAAAGGGCTTTAGCCCGCTATTGACCGCTTGGTCCAGCTGCACCTGCAAGCAACAAACCACCGCACGGTGGCAAAACAAGGCAACGGTCAGCAATGTTGACCAAATTATAACGATCCCGCCCCCAACTCGGGGCGGCGATGCTCCTTCCCTGCATTTCATTAGCATAAGCGAGCAATGTATAAAACCATAGCCATTTCATCACAGACGTTGGCTCACACGGCCACACGCCCCGTCCACTCAGGGCACATTCTCGGTGAACCGGTCGATGTCACGTCAATTTAAGCCATCAACATTCCGGACTCACCACCGCCAACTGACGGCCAAACTTATGAGCAATTTGTCTTCCTGGCATTGGTCACGTCAATTAAAGCCATAGACCGCCGAAGACTCACATCTATGCCAACGGCGAGTGCCACGTAACTTTAGGTCTCTCTAGCCCGAACGACATAGAGCGGGTACGGTTCCATCTAACCCGTGCTCACATCGCAACGACAATTTAAGCCATTTGCGCGGGTCAAACTTCCACCGAGTCCCATTCTACCGCAAGTCACATAACCACGTTATGTTCAAGTTGGCTCTCAGGCCACCAAGTTGGCAAGATCTCGTATCCGCCCAGTTTTCCGGGTGCACCTTTGGGTTAGTCCCCAAGGCTCCCTGCTGCAATCTACCGCGTAGAAAACCCGAAAAACAACCAATAGCACGGAGTCTTCTCCGGCCTTATGCAATGCAACATCACCGATCCAGACCAACATGTCCGGGTAGGCTTCACACATCATGCCTACGTCCGTTCTCGCATACGGAGTCTAAACGACGGGGACTTTACATATCTACCCGAAGGAACGCCTCCAACTCTCCGCAAACTCCCGAGAGCGGGCTTCCTATGCTAAGAAAGAGAGCTATTCATGCTCAAGATGAGGATCGTTACCCTTGAGTTCCTCTTTGGCGCCATTGAAAAGTAATCGGATGGAAAGCACCGCACTTGCGTTGCCTCCGTGGATCCGGAGTCGGCTTGCGATTCGGAGCTCCGAAGCTCCTCCAATGGTGGATCTAACTCCTCTTCCACTCTTGGCTCTCCTCTTTCTCTAAGGACTTAGAGAGATGAAAAGTGAAGGAAAGTGATGGATTTCTAAGTCAACTCACGGGTATATCCTCTCAGGAACAACCCCCAGCCGTTGGATCTCAACCTAAGAAAACGAACGGCTTTGATTCCGGGCTGAAATGCCCAATCTGGACCGAACACGGCCTGGCACACGCCCGTGTCCAGGGCCATGTGCCGCATTCGCCGTCAAAATCGAATCACCTGGAACCTCACACGGGTATCGAACACGCCCGTGTTCAAGCTGACACGCCCATATTCCACCTGACACGGCCGTGTAGCCGGCCGTGTACCCCATGATTTTCCCCCATTTTCAACCCGAGTACTACACGGGTTCTAGGACACGCCCGTGTCCTTGCCCGTGTTACATTGACACGCCTGGACCCCAGGCCGTGTACACGGGACATTTCGTCGAGGGAAGATCGACGACTGGATGACACGGCCTTGGACACGCCCGTGTCCTAGGCCGTGTGCCTTGTCTCAACGATCGTCGAGCGAATCTCGACGACTTCCCCAGGACGATCGTCGACACGGGTCGACACGCCCGGCGACACGCCCGTGTCGTGGGCCGTGTGCCCATTCTCAATGATTCGTCGAGTATAACTCGACGACTCCGCGGCTAAGTGTCGACACGGGTCGACACGCCCTGCGACACGCCCGTGTCGCAGGCCGTGTGCCCATTCTCAGCGAATCATCGAGAAAATCTCGACGACTTCGCGGCTAAGTGCCGACACGCGCTTGACACGCCTTGGGACACGCCCGTGTCCCAGGCCGTGTGCCTTCAGCCAGAACCCAAACTGGCCCAAAACGTCCCCCTTCGCTCCTTTGAGTTTCGGGGCGTTACACAAAAGAAGGCTGTTGAAGATCTTATGGTGGAGTTGCTTGTATCACTAGGAGCTCCAAGTGTTTCTAGCTCTGAGGTAGAAGCTTTTGGTTCAGGAAACAGGGGGAGCGATGCTACAGGTTTTCTCGGGAATAGAGCTAATTCAAAAGAAGTAGCCGAGGTGGTTAGCAAGGATCAGACTCTTTGGAGATCAAAGAGGATCATTAAGCCACCAGTTCGATATTGTGAAGGAAATTGTGTGAGCTTTATTTCTTGTTTCTTCGCAGGCCCTCTAGACAAGCAAGAGCCTTCTAACTTTAATGAAACCACTGAAGTTAAGGAGTGAGAAGATGCCATGGATAAGGAGATGTCTGCTCTCAAGAAAAATGAGACCTGGGACCTTGTTCCCAAGGTTGATTGCATTACTCCTATAACTTGTAAATGGGTATATAAGCTGAAGAAGAAGGCAGATGGGAGCATCGAGTGGTATAACACTCACCTTGTAGCTCGAGGGTTAACTCAGAAGTATGGAGAATACTATGAGGAGACGTTTTGCCCTGATGCTAAAATGACTTTAGTTTGTATGGTGGTGGCCTTGGCAGCTTGCCAAGGTTGGAAGCTGTGGCGGCTAGACGTAAAGAATGCTTTTCTTTATGGGGAAATCGACAAAGACATCTTTATGGATCAACCACAGGGATACGTGTCTGAAGATCATCCAGGCTACGTCTATAAGCTCCGGAAGGCACTTTATGGTTTGAAGCAGGCTCCTCAAGCTTTGTATTGGAAGATTGCAGAATACCTCCAGTTCTGCGGTTATCTTGCTTCTAACTTAGACTCGAGCTTGTTCATTAAGAAGAGGAGGGAACTTCTAGTCTTGGTATTATTATACGTGGATGATATGATCATCATAGGTAACTCTGAGGAGGAGGTAGCTAGGCTCAGGGCAGAGCTAGCTATAAGGTTTGAGATGAAGGACTTGAGTGAGTTCCACCACTTTCTTGGGCTCGAGGTGGAGAGGAAAGAAAGCAGTATACTTGTTTCCCAAAAAGGCTACGCGGAATGGAACGTTCAGCGATTCGGCATGAGTGAGGGGAAAAGTAGCTCTACTCCACTTGATGTTGGCATCAAACTTCAGCGAGATGAATGGAGGATACTTCCAGAACCTCTAGTGTTCCGTTCTTTGGTAGGAAGCCTTATCTATTTGACGATTACAAGGCCAGGTATAGCTTATACTGTATGCCGAGTAAGTCGGTATATGGCGGAACTACGAAAACCTCATCTGATGGCGGTAAGGAGCATTCTGAAGTATGTCAAGTCCACCTCTAATATGGGTCTCCTTTACGGGAGTGACACATGCTTTAATCTACATGGATACTCAGATGCTGATTATGGGGGATATTCAGATGACCGGAAGTCAACATCTGATTATGTCTTCGCATGTGGATCAGCTGGTATCTCATGGTGTAGCAAAAAGCAATACTCGGTGTCTGTCTCTACTACAGAAGCAGAGTACTAAGCTTCGGATTTGGCAGCTTGGGAAGCCATCTGGCTTAGAGGCTTGTAGAGGATGTCCATGAAGAAGTGCACTGTCCTACTCTGCTACGTGGTGACAATGAAAGTGATCTTGTAACATCCCTCAAACAACTAGACCCCTAGGAGTGGTTTTGTCATGACTAGGTCATGACAAAACCCAAGTAAGCCCAAGGAAGCCAAGTAAACCTAGGGATGCTGGTGAGACCACTATGGTCTGCAAATAGTAGATTTATGAACCCTTGGTCAAGAGGATCATGGGTCTTCACCAAGACTTCAAGACCCCATCATGGCCTCACCAATCCATTGTAAGGTTCACTTGAACACTAAGGGCCCATGAAAGGTTGTCAAAGTGGTTGGGTTGACCAAGGTCAACTCTATCCCTAAATGGGTCAAGCTAGCCTACTTAGGGTCAATTGGCCAACCCCAAGCCAGGTGGACACTACCCATGCCATACTAACCCTAAGGTGGGGTCAATGGGTCACTAGGGACCCATTGGGGACAATCTTTGAGGCTAAGTTGACCTAAGTTAACTATAGCCCCAAAATGGTCAAAGAGCCCTTACCAAGGGCAGGTGGCCCTCAAAGTGCCAAGTCAACCCTACCCATCCCTACCTATACCCTAGGGGTGCCCAATAGGTCACCAAAGACCCAATGATGGTAGCAGAAAAGGTCAATTTGACCTAGGGCCACCCTAGTTAAGATTAAGTCAAACCTAGCTCAAATGGGCTAATCCAAGCTCAAGCCCTCCTTCCTTTTTGGGCTAGCCTTAATATTATGAAAATTATGAATGAGTGGGCTGCCAATAGGCTGAAGAAGTCAGCATAGTCAACCTAGGTGACTAGGAGAGAGAAAAACTCAATCTCATTTTAATGGAGGAGAGAGAGAAAGGTGAAAGGGTTCCATTCATGGCCAAGGAGGCCAAAGGCGACTCCTCATTGGCTGACCCAATACCACATTCACTTCAGGAAGACCAGGGGGGCTAGTTTGGAGGCTGTCCATGGCCGGAACAGTTCACCATGCCATGGCCGAAAAGAATACCTTCAATGGCCATTAATGGCCATTAAAGCTTTGGACCTTCCCTCCCCTTCTAAACGACTGGGTTCAACTCCTCTGGGGAAGAGCCGTAATTTCCAGCCATTTCCCGGCTGGATTGAGCCCTGGTTCATCCCCCTCTACCATGGCCGAACCTAGCCATTAATGGCCTTAATGGCCATTGATGATCCAACCCCTCCTCTCCCCATCTAAGGTTTTAAACACCATCAGTGGGTCGAGGGAAGCTTTTCCCAATCCTTACCTGAAGAAATCGAGCCTCCCCACTGTGCAGTTGCAGAAACCAAGTGGCGCCACCTTCAGAAACGGCATCCTGGCGATCTTCTCGGCTTCAGGCCGCCGACAAGGTCCTCCTCCTCTCCTTGTCTCATGGATGGATCATAACAACGTTTAGGTTCAAGGTTCGGGCTCAATTGAGCCCGAACCAATTCCTTGTCTCCATGGTTTCAGGCCGAAAATTTACTTGGTAGAACCGCCAGAATCCGCCTCTCCGGTGGCTGTGCTGCCGCCTGGCGACAACCACCACCTCAACGGAGGTGGCGGTGGCCAGCCAGGGAAGTGGCTGGATTGCCGGCGACAGTGTTTAGAAGGAGCTCCAGGCCGGATGAATCCAGGCCGTCGGCTGGAGCTTGAAGACGACGGGATGCCATCCGTCGCACGCCAAGATTCGTGCAGGGGAAATATAAAACAATAGGAAATGATTTCTATTATTTGATTTATGTCACACATTTAGTATTTAAGGTTTTAAATTTTTTAAAATACCTAGAGGCCTCTAATGTAAAAGTGGCCAACATGCAAATTGTAGTGCCTGAAGTCTAGTTTATGTTAAAATTTATTTGAACCAATTTAGATGCCTGGTTTGACCAGGGCACTCATTTTGGGTGGGGCCTACACCTAGGGCTAGTCAGAAATTTAACTGAGTGCCCACTCTTCATCCCTTGTCCAAATGAGCTGAATTTTGGGCAGGGCGTCACCCTTAACCATGCCTAGGGACTGTACAAAAATGAGAATTTTTGGAGATACTTTGGCTATAGTTTTATCTTTTATTTAATAATACTAGGGTAATTTAATTAGGTCATCTTATTACCTCCAAATCCTCCCACATTTTGTTGAGTGGTCCCTGGCCTCATGATATGCCTTTGTATAAATTTTCACCCCATTTGGATGTGTTTTGGATAGGAAATGGACTAACCCTAATTTTACCTTAATGAGGGGCTCTTAAGTGAAAAGTTCACTTTGAGGTTGAGTGGTCAATTCACCTCAACAGAGGCTGGGATTTTGACCACTGACTGGAAATGACCTTTAACACCCTTAAAGGGATTATGGGGTGGTTTAAGGTATCTTTGCCCTAGGATCCAAACTCAAACCCTAAGGAGGGGATTTTGAGTGTTGTGAAGGGCATGGGGTCAAATACCCTTGAGTGATCTTGCCACTTGGTAAAAATGGGGCTAGAGTATCCAAGGCCCTCTGACATGAATTCTAGGGGATTTGTAGATGGAAGAACCTCTCAAATCCCTAACCCTAGTTTAGTGCATACCCACCTTTTGTGTAGAATAAGCCACCAAAACTCACTAAAATGGTGTGAAACTTAGGTAGCATGGATTTTAAGTTAGTTAGGACCTCTGGTGAATTTATTGGAATTTTAAGAGTAATACTACTAGCACCCCATTTGTTATACATGATGTGGCCCTAATTGGTATTTTATTTATTATGATCACTCTATTCATTTTAGACTCATGAAACTTGGATAAGAGATGTTTTAAGTCATAATGGTTGTCCCTGAATTTTGTTATAAATTTTAGTTGAAGAACTTTAATATTTCCTTCACAAGTTTTAAAAAGGGCAATTATGGTCATTAAATTAATTAGAGCTATTTCCTTATTGCAAAATTGTGAAATTAGGGCTCTGATAGTTTTTAGGTCAATATCCACTTGGAGAAATTAATTCATGATTTTTAGATGATTATTTACAAAATTTACTTTACAAAACCATATTTTTGGAGATTTGTTGTATAAATTATTCAGAGCTTATTTCCTACTGGAAAATTGGGAGACACTGGATTTTAAGTTCAAAAGTCATCTTTAATTTATCATAAATTTTGTTGAGAATTTTCTCGTACTAAATGGGTACTTCATGTTCAAACTTGGATTTCTGGATTACTAGAATAAATAAATAAATTATCAGTTAAAATAGGAAAATTATGAATTTTTGGATTTAGGCTAAAAAGGTCATTATAGCCCTCTAATAATTATTATAGGGGTACTGGGTGACTTAGTTGTGTACCTCACTTTATACACTTCATATAGCTTAAGTTGGTCTACATTTAGTAAAATCGTAGAAGTTGTGTTGGAGTAAGAATTAGGGAACACGAGTTGGGGTTATATGCTTGCTGATTTGGATGGATGATAAAGAGTTCACCATAGGAAGTTGGGATGAGTAAGGGGTTGGAATGGCTAGTGCCTGGTGGTGCTCGGGATCGGAGATCGTCCTTCCCATAGGGAGGAAGTGTTTTAATGCAATAGGGTTAGATCCAGTAAATTAATTAAGGGTTGGGAAATTGGGTATCAACCAATATAAAATAAGTGCCTTGCGAAAGGGAGCTTTGGGCGTAATCCCATCGTAGTTCCTAGTGCCTTCGAGAGCCCTTCACGGGGTATACCTTGGGCAGTCCTGGGCTAACCTAAACATTAGGTAAAACTGAAATGCAAGAGTAACTAGAAATAATCTAGGATTATGTTAGAAACGAACAAAAACAAACCGGAAGTGGTTTAACAGAAATTTTATTATCTGAAAAAGGTATCAATTACAATGGTATAGCCTCCCTTTTATAGAATGGAGGAGATGAGAGAGATTACAAATAAGCAATGTGAGACTAAAAATTTACAAGTATATGCGGCTTTACAAAAGACAAACCGGACAGGCCATGCGGTTAGACAAACCGGCTAACCGCCCGACCACAACCAGAATGAGAGAACAAGCCGCCACAGGAGACCGCTAGACCGCCCGGTCTCCAAGTCGTCTGAGACAAGCCGCCTGACCGCTGGGACACCAGACTGTAACAGCCCAGCACACAGACCGGCTAGGAGAAACCGCCAGACCGCTCGGTCTCCGAACAGCAACAAACCGCCCGGTCTCCATCCTGCAAAACTGTAACGTCCCGAATCGCTCTAGGCCCCTAGTGTGTGTGTTTTGAGTCAGGAGGGTTGACTCGAGTCCTGAGAAGTGCCGGGAATTGGACTGCACTTGTGGTGACATGGAGAAATCAGTGTAAAAAGACATGGGTAGCGACACGGGTAGCGACACGGGCGTGTCCCTACTCGTGTGCGTCGAGTTGAGCTCGACGAGCCGTGTCGAGATCGTCGAACTGTGTCGACACCAGGTGACACGGGTAGTGACACGGCCGTGTCCCTACCCGTGTGCGTCGAGATGATCTCAACGAAGCGTGTCGAGATCGTCGAGATGCGTCGAGATAGTCGAGCGGGGGACACGGGTAGTGACACGGGCGTGTCCCTACCCGTGTGCGTCGAGTTGAGCTCGACGAGAAGTGTCGAGATGCAACCCGAGAAGTACACGGCCAATGACACGGCCAGGCACACGGCCGGGTCATGTGAACACGGGTCGGGACACGGGCGTGTCCCTACCCGTGTCAAACATTGAACCGACATGGAAACCGCCACGGCCGTTTCGCGGAAGCGGGACACGGGTACGGACACGGCCGTGTCCCTACCCGTGTCATATTTTGTTTATAAGGGGCAGAGGAAACCCTAGCCGTTTTCACTCTCATTTCACCCCCTATCTCCTGTGAGAACTCCTGGTGAGAGGAAAACCGCTGGAGCAAGTTCTACCGGAGGAGATTCGCCATCGCCGTGAAAGAGAAGATGCCGCCGAGGAGAACTACGCGATCCATGGCAAGAAATGGTGGTACCGCTGGAGCCAATGTGAGTTTCCTACCCTCTCCCTTGGTGCTAGATCTTAGATATTTAGGAGAGACATCGGTTCAAGAGAGCTTGATGGAGAGGAGAAGATTTCTAGGTTTGGCCATGCTAGGATTTGAATCCTAGATTTTAGATCTCTTCAACCCTTCCCCTTTTCTTCAATACGACGATGGGTGAATGGTTTCGTGAGGAGTTTTGGCCCTTGAGGTTGAATAAGGGAGGAGGACATTTCTGAAAAATTTAGGAAGGATCGCTTGAGGAGGAAGACGGACCGATGCCGTTCATTTTCTTTAAGATGCGCGCAGAATCTGTATTCTGCGTGCAGCGATCTTTTAGGCCATTTTCTTGTAGGATATGTGCAGATCTGGGCTTTTGGCTAAACACGAAAGTTGTAGCCCTCGGAAATACCTTTCCAACGAGTGGTTGCACGACTTCAGGTGATGTCTGTGGCCCCGGGAAAACCTAATCGAGTTTGCTGTCCGGCAATTCCTGTACACAGAAATTGTGTTTTGTGCGCAGTGAACTTTGAAGCCGATTTCGAGTAAGTTATTTTCAGATCTGGGTTGTGACCTGAATATGAAAGTTGTAGATCATGGAAATACCTTTCCAACGAGGGGTTACACGCCTCCACCGGATTCCTGTAACGTCAGGAAACGCCGGTCAAAGTTGCTGTCCAGTGCTAATCCTGCGCTGAAATTCTGGGTCTCTACATACATTGTGGATTTGAAATTGGTGGATCCAATGTCGCAATTAATTCGTGGTTTTGGTGAAATAATTTTATGTTAACCACCAAAGTGTTATGGATGATAATATTTACTGTTGTAGAAATCAATTTATTATTGCAAGATAGCTTGAGGCCTGTTGATTTCCTTATGTTTAATTGGATTGATTTGATAATACTTCGGTAGGTTGCCGTAAGAACAAATCTTGTTTATATCATGTTGAAATCACTTGGGATGATATATAGATGGGTAACCCATGGCCATGCATATGTTATATATTGGATTGAATTTAGGAGTCCAACAATAGTGGGTCGTCTCCTATTGGCATCTTATAGTAAATGTGCAAGTGCGGTGTTGACCGCCACCTGTTCTGGTCGTGTTGAGGTAAGGTGTGGATGGATGGTTGGGCTGTGTTCTCATGCTCACTCCGAGGCCCCTTCCATGGTATGATGAGGTTGTGAATTGCATGTGGTGTGAGTCGACACGCGGTGTCGTAATCCTGGGTTAAGGATAGTGTGGCAGGTCTACGGGCTCGCCAGTCGTCACACCGACGGGAGTTGGCAGTTAGACTTGGTCGGTTTGGGCTGTGTCCTCGGTGTTCACGTCCCGAGGCCCCTCCGACCATGTGAACGGTTGGGCTGTGTCCTCGTGCTTTCTTCCGAGGCCCCTTCCGGGTCACGCAAGGCCAGTTCGGGTTGTGTTCTTAGTGCACATCTACCCAAGACCCCGCTGGGCCATAGTACGCATGGGCTCCGCTGTTGTGTTCTTAGCATTGAGGCGTACGGAGGCCTAGGTGAAGTAGTGTGATACCCGCCTAGTAGTAGAAGTGCCCGTTCTACTGTCACCGTCTGGCCACGGCGGCTGATGCCTGAGAGGTTAGCTACCTGCTCGAAAAGTGGGAACTATAGTCTGTGTCGACATAGCAATTGCATGGGTGTGCATGGGTGAGTCATTGCATAGCATCCATAGCATTTCATATCATTGCACCACAAGATCCTCATCGTATAAGTTTGTATGGACACTCTTATACGATGAGTTACTTTTATGTAACCCGATCCTTAACTTATAAGTTTGTATGGGCATTCTTATAAGTTAAGTTACTTTCCTGCTGTTACTTATACTTGCTAGTTTAGTGTAGCTTTTACATAAATGTTGATTATGATGCTGTTACTCTTACACTACTGCCACCTGCTTGTACTTCCTTTACTTGCATACTTGTTATATACTATACTCTTGTTCCTTTTCTCCGCCCGGTGCCGAGGAGTCGCCGGGGGAGCGGATGTGAAACCACTTAGTCGTTTCGACTAACGGTTGCTACGTCTTCCTTTTTAGGAGGTCACGCCGCAGGTAGAGCAGCCGCAGACTACGCAGCAGGGCAGCCAGGCCAGGGAGATAGGGCCTGAAGTGACGGTGCCATCGATGCCGTCGGTTACCGATGTTAGTTCTATTACTCTGTTGTAGCCCATTTGGGCAATGTTTAGCTGTACTCTGATATATTGTAGAAGCATGTTTTAGCTTCTATTTATTGATGTATTTGGACATTATAACTTAGTGTGGATTTGACTTCTGGTTGTTTATTTATTTGGTTGGGTTGGCATGTTATATTGATATTGTTGTAGCCGGCGGAATAGGCGTCTTGTGGTACAGGTTAGCCCGTGTGCTAATGCTACCGCAAGGCGGCTGTTCCGGGCATAAGACTCCCCCTTCGTGCCGTGTTTTGGGATCCGGGTAGGGGGAGTTTTACAAATGGTATCAGTTTGCCACGATCTTCAACTAAGAAGTCATTCAACAATGGTGCCACCCCCGTTTGGTTAGTCAGTTTGGGGACAAGCTGACTTAGCGGAAGCAGTGGTGTGCCCATATGTAATTCACATTAAGTTTGTCCAACTTTGACCCTACGATTAGCCAACCTGACCTTGGGTACATACCTTTATACGTCGATCTTCCAAGTTTGGATGACCCCAAGTATGTAAAACTATGGTATAAAGTCTTGCAAGATCCCCTCTAGCAAGCACTTTTGTTTATAGCGGATTTTGAATCTAACGGAGAAAATAGACATGACAGATTTCCTAGGGCAACCACTTTTGTTTATAGGAGATTTGTGCTTGGTGGAGATAATAGATATGGTAAAGTGGTTGGGAGCGGGTCTTTTGGGTGTTCAGACAAGCGTTAAGAGACTCGCTGAAGGAGTGATTGAAGCGGGACCCAGCTCAAAGACGAGGACTACGAGGAAGAAATTAAGCATTCGTCCTTAGTCTGCCTAAGTTTTTCTAGGAATCTGGCTTGAGCATTCACAATCTTGATACTAAGGCGTAATGGTTAGTGAGGAACCGGCCTACACTCTATTCGATACCGGTGCCTCACACTCCTTTGTGTCCGAGGATTTCATAAAAGACATGGGGGGTGTACAGTACTTTACCGACATAGCCCGACGAGTACGCCTTCCGGATGGCTCGGAGATGATCGCAACTGCCAAGTACGAGTTGGAGTTATTTATTGATGGGAAGGCCTTTGATACACCGGCCACGGTTTTGAGAATGTCGGAGTTCGACATCATTTTGGGCATGGCATGGCTGGATTGGCACATCGCGAGGATCGACTGCGCGGAGAAGCGGATCTATTTGAGACATGGAGACTCTGACGTCATCTTCCAAGGTATTGGTTTCGCGCCCCGCATGATGTTATCTTCCGTCCAGGTTGTAAAAGCTCATATGAAGGGGGACGAGGTCTTCATGATCTGGTTCGAGTTGAAGGAGGAAGCGTTGGAATTAAAGGATGTACGGGTTGTGCGGGATTTTCCCGAGGTATTTCCTGAAAAACTACCAGGATTACCTCCGCATAGAGAGGTTGACTTCCAGATCAATCTAGTACCAGGTGCCAAGCCTGTGTCCAAGGCTCCCTACAGAATGGCCCCGAAAGAACTCGCGGAGTTTAGAGTTCAATTGCAAGAACTAGTAGATTCAGGGTTCGTTCGCCCCAGTTCATCACCATGGGGAGCCCCTGTGCTGTTCGTGAAGAATAAGGATGGAACCCTGCGATTGTGCATAGATTATCGGGAACTCAATCGGTTGACGGTGCGGAACACTTATCCGCTACCGCGGATCGACGAGTTGTTCGATCAATTAGTGGGAGCACATTGGTTCTCTAAACTAGACTTGCGCTCTGGATATTATCAGTTGAGGATACATGAGGGGGATATCTAGAAAACGGCCTTCAGTTCGAGATATGGTTTGTATGAGTTCACAGTAATGCCGTTTGGGCTCACAAATGCACCTCCGGCCTTCATGAGCCTGATGAACAAGGTGTTTGAACCATATTTGGACATCTTCGTCATCGTTTTCATCGACGACATCTTAGTCTACTCAAAGACGGAGGAGGAGCATGTCGAGCACCTGATCTTGGTTTTAAAGAAATTGAAGGAGCACGCCTTGTATGCCAAGTTTAGCAAGTGTGAATTCTGGCTTAAGGAGGTTGCCTTCTTGGGGCATGTGATCAGTGGAGCAGGATTAGCTGTGGATCCAGCTAAGGTGCGGGCCGTGAAGGAGTGGTCGCCCTTGAAGTCGGCGGCCGATGTACGAAGCTTTCTTGGACTTGCTGGCTACTACCGCAAGTTCGTGAAAGGATTTTCCAAGATTGCCCTTCCTCTTACCTCCTTGACGAAGAAGGGTGTGCCATTTGAGTGGACACCTCAATGTGAAGCAGCATTTCAAGAGTTGAAGGATAGGCTTACCTCCGCCCCCATCAATGCACTTCCGTCGGGGAAGGAAGGATTTCAGGTTTACACGGACGCATCATATCAAGGGATGGGTGCGGTGCTGATGTAGCACGGGCATGTAATCGCTTATGCTTCAAGGCAGTTAAAGAAACATGAAGTTAATTACCCGGTTCATGATTTGGAGCTGGGAGCAGTGGTGTTCGCTTTGAAGGTCTGGAGGCATTACCTATATGGCGTACACTGCGAGATCTTTTCCGATCACAAGAACTTGAAGTATGTCCACACTCAGAAGGAGTTGAACATGAGACAACGACGGTGGTTGGAATTTCTATGCGACTATGAGTTCACCATGAACTACCACCCCGGGAAAGCGAACTCCGTAGCCGATGCCTTGAGTAGGAAAGCGCCAGGCTCTAGCCCAGAGTCTCGGTTGATGAGTATGGAGTTGGCTCGGGTGATCGAGGAGATGGAAATTACTCTAGTATTCAAGGCTCCTTCGACAGAGTATGCGGAGTATTTGGCCAACATGAGCATAGTTTGTGATATCCGAGATCAGATTCGGGTGGAGCAAGGTATGGATGCGGCCTTGGCCCCGACAATCAAGGCAATTGAAGATGGGACCACCGATGAGTACACACTCAAAGACGGTCTCGTTTATCTTCGAGGCCGACTTTATATTCCCAAGGGCGGCAAAATTCGGGAGGATATATTGAGAGAGGCGCATTCCTCTCAATATTCAGTGCACCCGGGTATTTCTAAGATGTACGCCGGACTGCGGAAGACCATGTGTTGGCCGGGAATGACGAAGGATGTTCGCTACTATGTTACACATTGCGAAGCTTGCCAAAGAGTGAAGGCTGAATGCAGGAGTCCCGGTGGTTTGTTGCAGTCTTTGCCAATTCCCGAATGGAAGTTTGAGGATATCTCCATGGACTTTGTCTATGGGCTACCTCGCTCACGCTCCGGGAATGATTCGGTGTGGGTTATTGTGGATCGACTGACAAAGGTGGCCCGGTTCATTCCAATGAAGAAGGAAGCACACGTGGATGTTTTGGTACGCCTTTTTGTGGAGCAATTTGTACGGTATCATGGCGTGCCCAAGACAATAGTTTCAGATCGGGATGGTCGGTTTACATCCAATGAGTGGAAGGCGGTACAGGCGTATTTGGGCTCACGCCTAACCTTTAGTACCGCATTTCATCCACAGACTGACGGGCAGTCAGAGCGGACCATCAGAACGCTGGAGGATTTATTGAGGTTATGTGTGTTGGACAGAGGAGAGCCGTGGGAAAGACTCTTGCCCCTGGTGGAATTTTCCTACAACAATAGTCATCAAGCGAGCATCGGTATGACGCCCCATGAAGCCCTTTACGGAAGAAGGTGTAGGACCCCCTTGTCTTGGGTGCAGGATGAAGATCCGAAAGCCTTGGGAAATGAATATATAGATGATACAGATGTGACGGTCAGATTGATACGGGACCGCATGTTGGAGACTCAAAGTCGACAGGCAAAATATTACAATAAAAAGCACCGGATGGTGGAATTCCAAGTGGGCGAAAAAGTGTTCCTTAAGATTCGGCCGATGCATGGAGTGTCACGGGTGCGGGGAGTGAAAAAGCTCAGCCCAAGGTATGTTGGGCCTTATACTATATTGGAAAGAATTGACCCGTTGGCCTATCGGTTGGAGTTACCACCGGAACTAGAAAATCTTCACGACGTGTTCCATGTATCGTCGCTTCGAAAAGCACTATTGCGGCCCGACCAATTTATTCCCACTACTGATGGTGCAGTGGCGTCGGATAGATCTGTGCGACTAGAGCCGGTGTGGATTGTTGACAGCGAGACAAGAACATTACGCCGCAAAAGTGTCCCCTTAGTGAAGGTGCTATGGTTGAATCATGGGAAGGAGGAGTACACCTGGGAGCCAATGGATTTGATGCAGCAACGCTACCCGGAGTTGTTTGCCCAAGGTAGTCTTATTTAAAAACGTATGATAAATTTCCTGTTAAGTTTTTTTTTTTCACACAGCCTAAGCCTGATTTCGGGGACGAAATCTTTTATTTTGTTTATAGGATTTGTAACGTCCCGAATCGCTCTAGGCCCCTAGTGTGTGTGTTTTGAGTCAGGAGGGTTGACTCGAGTCCTGAAAAGTGCCGGGAATTGGACTGCACTTGTGGTGACATGGAGAAATCAGTGTAAAAAGACATGGGTAGCGACACGGGTAGCGACACGGGCGTGTCCCTACCCGTGTGCGTCGAGTTGAGCTCGACGAGCCGTGTCGAGATCGTCGAACTGTGTCGACACCAGGTGACACGGGTAGTGACACGGCCGTGTCCCTACCCGTGTGCGTCGAGATGATCTCGACGAAGCGTGTCGAGATCGTCGAGATGCGTCGAGATAGTCGAGCGGGGGACACGGGTAGTGACACGGGCGTGTCCCTACCCGTGTGCGTCGAGTTGAGCTCGACGAGAAGTGTCGAGATGCAACCCGAGAAGTACACGGCCAATGACACGGCCAGGCACACGGCCGGGTCATGTGAACACGGGTCGGGACACGGGCGTGTCCCTACCCGTGTCAAACATTGAACCGACATGGAAACCGCCACGGCCGTTTCGCGGAAGCGGGACACGGGTACGGACACGGCCGTGTCCCTACCCGTGTCATATTTTGTTTATAAGGGGCAGAGGAAACCCTAGCCGTTTTCACTCTCATTTCACCCCCTATCTCCTGTGAGAACTCCTGATGAGAGGAAAACCGCTGGAGCAAGTTCTACCGGAGGAGATTCGCCATCGCCGTGAAAGAGAAGATGCCGCCGAGGAGAACTACGCGATCCATGGCAAGAAATGGTGGTACCGCTGGAGCCAATGTGAGTTTCCTACCCTCTCCCTTGGTGCTAGATCTTAGATATTTAGGAGAGACATCGGTTCAAGAGAGCTTGATGGAGATGAGAAGATTTCTAGGTTTGGCCATGCTAGGATTTGAATCCTAGATTTTAGATCTCTTCAACCCTTCCCCTTTTCTTCAATACGACGATGGGTGAATGGTTTCGTGAGGAGTTTTGGCCCTTGAGGTTGAATAAGGGAGGAGGACATTTCTGGAAAATTTAGGAAGGATCGCTTGAGGAGGAAGACGGACCGATGCCGTTCATTTTCTTTAAGATGCGCGCAGAATCTGTATTCTGCGCGCAGCGATCTTCTAGGCCATTTTATTGTAGGATATGTGCAGATCTGGGCTTTTGGCTAAACACGAAAGTTGTAGCCCTCGGAAATACCTTTCCAACGAGTGGTTGCACGACTTCAGGTGATGTCTGTGGCCCCAGGAAAACCTAATCGAGTTTGCTGTCCGGCAATTCCTGTACACAGAAATTGTGTTTTGTGCGCAGTGAACTTTGAAGCCGATTTCGAGTAAGTTATTTTCAGATCTGGGTTGTGACCTGAATATGAAAGTTGTAGATCATGGAAATACCTTTCCAACGAGGGGTTACACGCCTCCACCGGATTCCTGTAACTTCAGGAAACTCCGGTCAAAGTTGCTGTCCAGTGCTAATCCTGCGCTGAAATTCTGGGTCTCTACATACATTGTGGATTTGAAATTGGTGGATCCAATGTCGCAATTAATTCGTGGTTTTGGTGAAATAATTTTATGTTAACCACCAAAGTGTTATGGATGATAATATTTACTATTGTAGAAATCAATTTATTATTGCAAGATAGCTTGAGGCCTGTTGATTTCCTTATGTTTAATTGGATTGATTTGATAATACTTCGGTAGGTTGCCGTAAGAGCAAATCTTGTTTATATCATGTTGAAATCACTTGGGATGATATATAGATGGGTAACCCATGGCCATGCATATGTTATATATCAGATTGAATTTAGGAGTCCAACAATAGTGGGTCGTCTCCTATTGGCATCTTATAGTAAATGTGCAAGTGCGGTGTTGACCGCCACCTGTTCTGGTCGTGTTGAGGTAAGGTGTGGATGGATGGTTGGGCTGTGTCCTCGTGCTCACTCCGAGGCCCCTTCCATGGTATGATGAGGTTGTGAATTGCATGTGGTGTGAGTCGACACGCGGTGTCGTAATCCTGGGTTAAAGATAGTGTGGCAGGTCTACGGGCTCGCCAGTCGTCACACCAACGGGAGTTGGCAGTTAGACTTGGTCGGTTTGGGCTGTGTCCTCGGTGTTCACGTCCCGAGGCCCCTCCGACCATGTGAACGGTTGGGCTGTGTCCTCGTGCTTTCTTCCGAGGCCCCTTCCGGGTCACGCAAGGCCAGTTCGGGCTGTGTTCTTGGTGCACATCTACCCAAGACCCCGCTGGGCCATAGTACGTATGGGCTCCGCTGTTGTGTTCTTAGCGTTGAGGCGTACGAAGGCCTAGGTGAAGTAGTGTGATACCCGCCTAGTAGTAGAAGTGCCCGTTCTACTGTCACCGCCTGGCCACGGCGGCTGATGCCTGAGAGGTTAGCTACCTGCTCGAAAAGTGGGAACTATAGTCTGTGTCGACATAGCAATTGCATGGGTGTGCATGGGTGAGTCATTGCATAGCATCCATAGCATTTCATATCATTACACCACAAGATCCTCATCGTATAAGTTTGTATGGGCACTCTTATACGATGAGTTACTTTTATGTAACCCGATCCTTAACTTATAAGTTTGTATGGGCATTCTTATAAGTTAAGTTACTTTCCTGCTGTTACTTATACTTGCTAGTTTAGTGTAGCTTTTACATAAATGCTGATTATGATGCTGTTACTCTTACACTACTGCCACCTGCTTGTACTTCCTTTACTTGCATACTTGTTATATACTATACTCTTGTTCCTTTTCTCCGCCCGGTGCCGAGGAGTCGCCGGGGGAGCGGATGTGAAACCACTTAGTCGTTTCGACTAACGGTTGCTACGTCTTCCTTTTTAGGAGGTCACGCCGCAGGTAGAGCAGCCGCAGACTACGCAGCAGGGCAGCCAGGCCAGGGAGATAGGGCCTGAAGTGACGGTGCCATCGATGCCGTCGGTTACCGATGTTAGTTCTATTACTCTGTTGTAGCCCGTTTGTGCAATGTTTAGCTGTACTCTGATATATTGTAGAAGCATGTTTTAGCTTCTATTTATTGATGTATTTGGACATTATAACTTAGTGTGGATTTGACTTCTGGTTGTTTATTTATTTGGTTGGGTTGACATGTTATATTGATATTGTTGTAGCCGGCGAAATAGGCGTCTTGTGGTACAGGTTAGCCCGTGTGCTAATGCTACCGCAAGGCGGCTGTTCCGGGCATAAGACTCCCCCTTCGTGCCGTGTTTTGGGATCCGGGTAGGGGGAGTTTTACAAAAACTCCCCCTCAAGCTGGAGCATAGATATCAATCATGCCCAGCTTGTCACAGATGTGGAAAAAGGAAGCGGACACCGGCTTGGTGAAGACGTCTGCCAACTCGTTGTCGGAAGTAACAAACGGAGTGCAAATCTGCTTCTTCAATATCTCTTCCCGAATAAAATGACAGTCAACTTCTATATGTTTTGTTCTCTCATGGAAGACCGGATTTTTGGAAATATATATCGCGGCCTTGTTGTCACAGAACATAGGAAGAGGATAGTTATAAACCTCTCCTAAGTCAAGCATGAGAGCCCGCAACCATTTCAACTCACATGTAATCGATGCCATACTGCGATATTCCGCCTCTGCACTAGACCTGGAGACCACAGACTGTTTCTTGCTCTTCCAACTCACAAGATTGCCTCCAACAAACGTGCAGAAATCTGATGTCGATTTGCGGTCCCCTTTGTCATCAGCATAACTTGAATCAGAGTACGCTTCAACCCTTAGGTGACCATTCTTCTGAAAGAGGAGTCCTTTCCCTGATGCTGCTTTAATATACTCTAATATCCTCAGGGCAGATTATAGATGACACTCCCTAGGAGCTTGCATGAACTGGTTCACCTTGTTAACAGCATAAGAGATGTCGGGTCTGGTTACCGTGAGATAAATGAGCTTGCCCACCAGACGTCGGTACCTCGTAAGATCGGATAGAAGAGGCGAGTCATCTGTCCAAGATTTGTCTTCTCCAGCAGCCATAAGACAACGGGCAGGTTTAGCACCAGTAAATCCTGCCTCCTTTAAAAGATCAAGAGCATACTTCCGTTGGGAAAGGACCATAGAGTTGGGCTTCCTAGAGATTTCAATCCCCAGAAAGTATTTCGGGGACACCATATACTTTGTGACCAGGTGTTGACGAAGGTGTTTCTTTGTCATCAATACCTCATCCTGATCATTGCCAGTAAGAAGAATGTCATCAACATAAACCGCAAGAACAACCAGACCAGAGGCGGTTTTCCGAACAAATAAGGAGTGATCTGCTGAGCTTCTCGTAAAACCAATGGCCGCAACAATGCCACTGAACTTGTCAAACCAGGCACGAGGACTCTTCTTGAGGCCATAGATAGCCTTCTTTAGCCGGCATACTCTTGTATCCCCCTGAGCAACATACCCAGGAGGTTGCTCCATGTAAACATCTTCCTGCAGATCACCATAGAGGAAAACATTCTTAACATCCAGCTGTGAAATGGGCCAATCCCTGTTGACAGTGACAGAGAGAAGAACCCGAATGGTGCTGAGACGAGCCACATGAGAGAAAGTATCGAAGTAATCAACACCATATGTCTGAGTGAAACCTTTGGCCACCAGGCAGGCCTTATAGCGATCCACGCTACCATCGGGACAGAACTTCACAACAAAGACCCAACGACAGCCAACAACATCCGTGCCCAAAGGTGGGGGAACCAGGGTCTAGGTCCCCCGTTCAGTGAGGGTTGCAATTTCCTCATCCATAGCAGTCTTCCAATGAGGAAGAGTGAGAGCCTCCTGGTAGGTGCGGGGAGTGACAGTCTCAGAGATAGCCAAAGCAAATGCCCTGCGAGAAGGAGTCAGACGATCATATGAAACAATAGCAGCCAGCAGGTGCTGGGTACACGTCTGCACCCCTTTGCGAAGAGCTATGGGTAGATCCAGGTCGGCATGTTCCTCAGCAACTGGAGCATCCGTGGTGGAGAGAGCTGGCCCGGGAGGAGAGTGCGATAGTGGCGAAGAGGAGAGAGATGGTGGAGAAGAGGCGGTAGAGGGTGGAGAGAGTGGAGATGGTGGAGATGGTGGAGGTGGCGGAACAGTAGGAGGAGCAGAGAGAATGGGGGGGGGGGGGGGGGGTTGGGTTGAGAGGTAGGATCAGCAGGAGTAGAGGAGGAAGAGGAAGAGAAGTAAGAGGCATTTTCAAAGAAGGTGACTTCCGCAGAGACATATTTCTTGCGGGTAACGGGGTCAAAGCAACAATAGCCTTTCTGAGTGGGAGAGTACCCCAAAAAAACACATTTAGTGGACCGCGGGGAGAGTTTGTTGCGGGTGGCAGAGGGAGCATGCACAAAGGCTGTGCAGCCGAAGATACGTAGAGGAAGAGGAAAGGGTTCTTTGCCCGGATAGAGAATGGAGAAAAGAGTTTGACCACGGAGAATGGTGGAGGGAATGCGATTGACGAGGTAGCAAGCAACGAGAACAACATAGCCCCAGTAGGAGCGAGGGACATGCATTTGTGTGAGTAGAGTGCGAGCGACATCAAGGAGGTGACGGTTGTTGCGTTCCGCTACTCCATTTTGTTGGGAGGTGTAAACACAACTAGTTTTATGAATAATCCCATGTTGCGTGCAAAAAGAGGAAAACGCTTGACTGAGATATTCTTTTGCATTATCCGAGCGTAAAATTTTAACAGAGACATCAAACTGAGTCTGAATGGAATGATAAAAGGATGTCCATACATCAAAAAATTCAGAGCGGTCGCGTAAGAGGTATACCCAAGTACAGCGAGAAAAGTCATCAATGATAGTAATAAAATAGGAACTACCCCGGCCAATGGTAAGGGTAGGAGCAGGACCCCAGATGTCGGAGTGAACAAGATCAAACGGACGGGTAGAACCACGATCTTGCTTTGGAGGAAAGGAGGAGCGGTGATGCTTGCCAAGTTGACAGACATCACAATTAAGAGGAGGATGATGCGGAGAGAGGTGGGGCAGAAGTTGGCGAAGGAGCCGGGGAGGAGCATGACTAAGGCGAAGATGCCATTGGAGAAGATCCGTAGAGGAGGAGGAGAAGGCGGATAGAGCAGAGACGTTGTCGAGGAAGTAGAGGCCGCCACTCTCAGTCCCAGTAGCAATCGTCCATTGGGAGTCCGGATCCTGAAAAGAACAAGAAGTAGGAGTGAATGTGACGGAGCACTGTAGTTGCTTGCATAAAGAAGTAACCGATAATAAATTGCAAGGAAACTTGGGCACATAGAGGGTATCTGCCAGGAAAAGAGAAGGAGTGACTTGAACCAGGCCCGCCCCATTGACTGGGGAGGGAGAGCCATCAACAACTATGACCGGGGGCAACCGATCATGGGTTTCTAGAGAGGAGAAAAATTGAGGATTGCCTGTCATATGATTTGTAGCATCAGAGTCGATCAACCATCGTCCACGAGTAACAGCGTGGGCACTACCAGAAGAGGTGACCACCAAGGCGGACAGCTTGGAGGTGGAATCCATTGAAGAGAGACGACGAGAGAACAGGAAGCGACGACAATAGCAAGCCGCAAGCCGGGCGAACAGAATCATGCCGCGCGGCGAGGAAGGCCGCAGTCAGGAGAAAACAAGTCGGACGGCAAAAGGGAGGCCGCAACGACTAGGAAGCAGAAGCGGCTAGAAGGAAACAGGTCGCGACAACAAAGAGGAGCAGCGAGAGAAGTGAGGCAAGGAAAAACAAGCCGCGCAAACAGGGCAGCGGTTAGAAGAGGAAGGCAAGCCGTGAAGACAGGTCGCGGAAAGCCGAAACAAGTCGTAGAACCAAGCTGAGGGAAAGAAGTCGAGCGGCTAGAAGGTATCCCGCGCGAACAGAAGAAGAAGATGAATCAGGAGGAAAAGATCGTTTCCTCTGATACCATGTTAGAAACGAACAAAAACAAACCGGAAGTGGTTTAACAGAAATTTTATTATCTGAAAAAGGTATCAATTACAATGGTATGACCTCCCTTTTATAGAATGGAGGAGATGAGAGAGATTACAAATAAGCAATGTGGGACTAAACATTTACAAGTATATGCGGCTTTACAAAAGACAAACCGGACAGGCCATGCGGTTAGACAAACCGGCTAACCGCCCGACCACAACCAGGATGAGAGAACAAGCCGCCACAGGAGACCGCTAGACCGCCCGGTCTCCAAGTCGTCTGAGACAAGCCGCCTGACCGCTGGGACACCAGACTGTAACAGCCCAGCACACAGACCGGCTAGGAGAAACCGCCAGACCTCCCGGTCTCCGAACAGCAACAGACTGCCCGGTCTCCATCCTGCAACAGATTGCACACACTCCCCAGAGTTGTGGGGGTTAGGTTGGGTAACTCGGGCAATAGGCTCGGTGGATTTGGTGGTGGGCAGGTTGGCCCGACGAGATTTGGCTCGGTTGTTGTTTGTGATGGGTAGCTTGGCCCGGTGAGCTTTGGCTCGGTTGTTGTTTGTGATGGGCAGATTGGCCCGACGAGCTTTAGCTCGATACTGATACATAAGGTTGCATGTGCATAAAGTAAAGGTGGTGGGTCTTCAGTGTTGGAGTGTCGATGCACCGACACCAATACGTTGACTCTACAAGTGTGGTTTAGTAATTGGCCAAGTAAAGTCCGGTGCCCCAGCCGGCAAGAGTACGCAGGAGCTCCGCTTAGTGCACCAACGTTGAGGCGTACGATAGGTCTGACTGGTAGTGTAATTACCGGTTTAGAGGTGGGCGAGGCTGAACCCACCGCTTCTGTTTGCCACTACGGAGGTTATCCTGGGAGGTTCGGCTCCAGAAAGGGGGAACTAAAGGTCTGTGTACACAGAGTCGAGTGGGTGTGTTGCACTTGCATGTTCACAACATGGCATAATTGTATTTCATAGCATAACCATTGCATTCAACCCTGACACCTATTGTATAAAGTGGTATGAGACGCTTTATACAATAGGCCATGCAAAACGACCCCTTGGTTTATAAGACGTGCGAGCGTGCTTATAAGCTAAGGTTTTATTCGGTAAGATTATATATATCTGTACTTGATAGAAAACCGACACCCTATCGTATAAATTGGTATGAGATTTTTTATACGATAGGAGCCCTGCAAAAGATCCCTTGCTTATATAATTCCGTATAAATTAAGGTTACTTCTTGTTTAGTTTATCATTCCTTTATTACTGCTAGATTAGTTCCGCCGCCATCTGTTTATTTGTTACTCTCTACCTTCTTGTCCTCTCCTTTCCTCCTCCCCGCTCGGTGCCTAGGAGTCATGGGGGAAGGGGAGGGGGATGATATGACTTAGTCTTTTAGACTAACGATTTTCGGACCACTTCATTTTAGGGGACCATGGAGCCCAGCATGGAGGAGCATCCCCGCAGGTCGGCACGCTTGGAGATGGGGCAGTCTAGCACCAGAGTTCAAACGGCGGGGACTGTGAGTCCCGTTCGCTACTAGTTTGTTTTGGTTTTACTTCCTCATTGAGTGATATGTAGTGAGGACTTGATGTACTGGGCATGAGCCCATGATTTGGTATTTTTATTATTTCTATGGACACTTTATCATTCCTTTATTACTGCTAGATTAGTTCCGCCGCCATCTGTTTACTTGTTACTCTTTACCTTCTTGTCCTCTACTTTCCTCATCCCCGCTCTGTGCCTATGAGCAATGGGGAAAGGGGCAGGGGATGATAGGACTTAGTCTTTTAGACTAACAGTTTTCGAACCACATCATTTTAGGGGACCATGGAGCCCAGCATGGAGGAGCAGCCCCGCAGGTCGGTATGCTTGGAGCTGGGGCAGTCTAGCACCGGAGTTCAGACGACGGGGATTGTGAGTCCTGTTCGCTACTAGGTTGTTTTGGTTTTGATTCCGCATTGAGTGATATGTAGTGAGGACTTGATGTACTGGGCATGAGAATCAAGATTTGGTATTTTTATTATTTCTGTGGACACTCCCTTAGTGGAGTTTATTTACTATATATGTGATGGCCTGGAATTGCTTTATTATTTGCTACAGTTGCGATCGATTTGGCCGGCAGGGTCGGCGTTTTGTAGTGATGACCTTCCCGGGTGCGAAGGTGTCACCGCAAAGCGGCGGTTCTGTGCCTAAGACCCCGGTGTTTTAAAAAAAAATAGGGGGTCTTACAAGTGGTATCAGAGCAAACCTCGATCGAAAAGTAGCAGTCCACAACCCCTGGGTCACCCCCGCGCGAGTTTAGTTTGGGGAAAAACTAAGAAGCGAAAGCAGTGGTGTGCCCATATGGGGGATCACATGTAAATTGTCCACTTTTAATTAGGTATTGAGTCGATAACCTACTAATGTAGTTTGTTTCGCAGCCCCCAGCTCAGCCTACGCCACAAGGCAGAGCCCAGCAGACTCCATACATTGCACCACCTCCCCCGGTCCCCACTCCATTCCTACAGTCAGAGATGGGGCAGACTCTGATAGCCATCTTGGAGGCTTTTAGGGCTCAACAGGTTCCGGCTCCGCAGCCAAACCGGGGGGCCAACTGGCTGAGAATTTTCCGAGGACTTGCTCCCCCATCCTACTTGGGGACTGAGTCGGCCGTTCGGACGGAGGAGTGGCTGGACATTATTTATGAGATGATGACCGGGATCCGGTGCCCGTGGGAGGAGAGGGTGCCCTTGGTTGTCTCTTGCTTGGAGTCCCATGCAAATACATGGTGGAAGACATCGCTGGACTCGACGTTTGCCGATAGGGAGGTTGTTGACATTGCTTGGGGGGAGTTCAGGGCTGCACTGTTAGAGCATTTTGTTCTGCAGTCGGCCAGAGATGAGTTGGAAGATAGATTTCTACAGCTGAGACAAAGTAGCAAGACAGTGGTGGAGTATCATCGGGAGTTCAACCATCTAGCCCGATTTGCAGATTCTTACCAGTTGGATGAGGCAGGCTATACGAAGAGGTTCTATAAGGGCCTGCGAGAGGATCTGAGGTAATCTCTGCTGTTCGTGTCCGGTGGGACTATTCCTTAGATATTGGAGATAGCGAAAAGGATCGAGGCAGATTGGCATACTACCCGAGGCCGGAAGCGGCCAACTGAGGACCAGGGCCGGGGGGCCCGAAATGATCAGCGGCGGGGGCGCATCACAAATGGAAGAAGAGTAGAAGATCAGCCTCGTTAGGAAGTGAGACAGGAGCAGAGTGAAATAGTGGTAGTGGCCCCTCGACCACCCCAGGTGCAGGAGGAGTAGAGACCCAGGGGTATGGCATATCCCCCGCCAGAGTGCTTCAACTGTCACCAGGTGGGGCACATCCGGAGGAACTGCCCCATGAGGGGGGCACCACCCACACCACTTCCGGCTACCCCGCTTGCTCAGTATTTTGGAGGCCGAGGACGGGGCCGAGGTCGTGGATACCAGGGCAGAGATTACAGGCAGGAAAGGGAGCAAGTATATGCACTAGATCTGACTCAACAACGGAATTCGGAATAAGTGATTACAGGTACGCCAGTTAAATTCAAGTTTTCCCTTTCCTAAATATTAGAGTTATGGATATAGAATTGTTAAATCAGGAAAGAAAACCGCAATTAGATTTCTAAGACTCTAAACCACCCCAAGCATAGTCTTCATCAGCGGGAAGCCCGCCTATACACTGTTCGATACGGGAGCTTCACACTCTTTCGTGTCGGAAGCCTTCATGGAAGGGCTGGAAGGCGTGGAGCTGTTCACAGGCCTGATGATGAGGATACAGCTAGCTGATGGGTCGGAGTTATTCACCACCACCCGCTGAAACATGGAGGCGGAGATCGGCGGAAAGATATTTGAAGCACCGACAACGGTCTTGAAGATTCCAGTCTTCGACTTGATCCTCGGCATGACATGGTTACACTGGAACTGTGCTCAGATTGACTGCCTGTCCAAGAGGATTACTGTGAGGCATGGAGATTCCTACATCACCCTCGAAGGTATTAGACCTATTCCCCCTCTCTTGCTGTCATCTGTGCAGGCTGTCAAGGCCCACTTGCAGGGGGAGGAAGTCTATGAAGTGCTATTTGAAATGGCTGAGGGCAAGGGTTCCATCTCGGATATTCCGGTGGTGCGAGATTTTGCGGATGTATTCCCAGAGAAGCTGCCAGGGCTACCCCCGCACCGGGAGCAGGATTTCCAGATACAGCTGGTACCAGGGGCTAAGCCGGCATCCAGAGCCCCTTATCGGATGGCCCCGAAGGAGTTGACAGAGTTTCGGAGCCAGCTGCAGGAGTTAGTGGAAGCCGGTTTTGTCCGGCCAAGCTCTTCACCATGGGGAGCCCCGGTGTTATTTGTCAAAAAGTAGGATGGGACACTCAGATTGTGCATCGACTCCTGGGCACTGAACCGACTGACAGTCCGGAATACCTATCCATTGCCAAGGATAGATGAGCTGTTTGAGAAGCTGGAGGGCGCACATTTCTTTTCAAAGCTGGATTTGAGGTCGGGCTACTATCAGCTGCGGATCCAGGAGGAGGACATACTGAAGGCTGCCTTTAGTAGCAGATATGGGCTGTTCGAGTTGACTGTGATGCCCTTTGGGCTCACGAATGCACCATCGACATTCATGAGCCTCATGAATCGGGTGTTCGAGGCATATCTTGATGTGTTCGTCATTATATTTATTGACGACATCCTTATCTATTCGAGGACAGAGGAAGAGCACACACGACATCTAATGCTGACCCAGGAGAGACTACGTGAGCATCAGCTCTACGTGAAGTTCAGCAAATGCCAGTTTTGGCTAAAGGAGGTGGCTTTCCTAGGCCATATCATCAGTGGTACTGGGTTGGCAGTTGATCCGACCAATATTCAGGCAGTTCGAGATTGGCCGCAGCTGAAGTCGGCCTCAGATGTGCAGAGCTTTCTAGGACTTGCCGGTTACTACCAGAAGTTCGTGAAGGGATTTTCTTGTATTTCCCTTCCCCTCACATCCCTGACAAGGAAAAAAGTGCCCTTTGTCTGGACCCCATAGTACGAGGTGGCCTTTCAGGAGTTAAAGAATCGACTCACCTCGGCTCCTATACTAGCCCTTCCATCGGGGAAGGAAGGATTCCAGGTCTACATTGACGCTTCCTACCAGGGCATGGGTGCAGTGCTGATACAGAATGGTCACGTGATAGCATACGCTTTTGAGCAGCTGAAGAAGCATGAGCTGAACTACCCAGTTCATGACTTAGAGATGAGAGCGGTCATATTTGTGCTGAAAGTATGGCGACACTATCTGTATGGTGTCCACTGCGACATTTACTCCGATCACAAGAACTTGAGGTATGTGGACATGCAGAAGGAGCTGAATATCAAGCAGAGGTGATGGGTGGAGTTTCTAGCAGATTACCAGTACGAGATGCACTACCATCCGAGGAAGACGAATATGGTGGCAGATGTGCTGAGCCGGAAGGCTACAGACCCTGCAGTAGGACCGCAAATGATGGATTTGGAGTTGGTCCAGACGCTAGAAAAGATGCAGATATCCTTTGTGTCCGAGGATCATCCTGAGCTGTACAGGGTGTACCTGGCGTCATTAATTGCTCCAGATGATATTTGAGATCAAGTCCAGGATGGGCAGAGGCAGGGTACCCAGCTTGAGCCGATATTCTGGGCCTTAGAAGCAGGCACTGCTGGAGATTACTCACTAAGGGATGGCCGAGTGTGCTTTAGAGGTCGGGTGTACATACCAGAGGGAGGCCAGGTCCGGGAGGATATTATGATGGAGACCCACTACAGTTGATATTCGGTACACCCGGGGATTACAAAGATGACTGCGGATCTGAAGAAGACCATGTACTGGCCAGGCATGAAAAAGGATATCACCTACTTCGTAACCCACTGCGAGGCATGCAAGTTGGTGAAGGTAGAGTGCAGGAACCCCGCAGGACTATTGCAACCACTCCTAGTGCCGGAGTGGAAGTTTGATGATGTTGCGATGGACTTCATACATGGGCTTCCCCGATCGCGGACGGGAAATGACTCGATCTGGGTGATCGTCGATCGGCTGACAAAGGTAGCCAGATTTATTCTGATTAGGAAGAATGACTCGGTTGGTGTGTTGGTTCGGAAATTCGTGGAACAGTTCATCCGTTATCATGGTGTACCCAGGTCGATTGTATCGGATCGGGATGGATGGTTCACGTCCAAGGAATAGAGATCAGTGCATGCTTACTTGGGCACGCGGCTGACATTCAGTACAGCTTTTCATCCCTAGACTGATGGGCAGACGGAATGCACCAATCGAACTCTGGAAGATCTGCTACGACTTTGCATTTTGGACCGCGGTGAGCCTTGGGAGAAGCTGTTGCCACTGATCGAGTTCTCCTATAATAACAGCTACCAGTCCAACATAAGGATGTCCCCTTATGAGGCCTTATATGGGAGGAGGTGTAGGACTCCACTGTCATGGATACAGGATGAGGATTCGAAGGCTTTGGGTTCTGAGTTTGTGGAGGACACCGAGGCTCAGGTGAGGATGATACGGGACAGGATGCTAGAGGCACAGAGCCGACAAGCTAAGTATTACGATGATCGGCATCGTCAGGTGGAGTTCCAGGTGGGGGACTAGGTGTTTTTGAAGATCCGACCGATGCATGGGTTTTCACGGATACGCGACCGGAAGAAGAGGCTCAGCCCAAGATATATGGGGCCTTATATGGTCCGGGAGCGGATTGGTCCCTTGGCATACAGGCTGGAGCTGCCACCGGAGCTGGCAAACCTGCATGACGTGTTTCATGTATCCTCTCTCAGGAGGGCTCTACTATGCCCGGAGCAGCGGATTACGGCCACTGATGGGCCGATAGCATCTGATCGGTCGGTTCATCTAGAACCTGTCCGGATTGATGACAAGGGGATATGAGTCTTACACCGCAAGAAAGTGCCACTAGTCAAGGTCCTATGGAAGAATCACGGGTGAGAGGAGTACACTTGGGAGCCTCAGGACTTGATGCAACAAAGGTACCCAGAGCTTTTCAGTCAGGTATTACTCACAACCTCTCAGGATGTTATAATTTTTCTTACAAATTTGAAACCCCATAAGCCTAACTAGAATTTCGAGGACGAATGTTTTTTGTTATATATTGGGATTTGTAACATCCCTCAAACAAGTAGACCCCTAGGAGTGATTTTGTCATGACAAAACCCAAGTAAGCCCAAGGAAGCCAAGTAAACCTAGGGATGCTGGTGAGACCACTATGGTCTGCAAATAGTAGATTTATGAACCCTTGGTCAAGAGGATCATGGGTCTTCACCAAGACTTCAAGACCCCATCATGGACTCACCAATCCATTGTAAGGTTCACTTGAACACTAAGGGCCCATGAAAGGTTGTCAAAGTGGTTGGGTTGACCAAGGTCAACTCTATCCCTAAATGGGTCAAGCTAGTCTACTTAGGGTCAATTGGCCAACCCCAAGCTAGGTGGACATCACCCATGCCATACTAACCCTAAGATGGGGTCAATGGGTCACTAGGGACCCATTGGGGACAATCTTTGAGGCTAAGTTGACCTAAGTTAACTCTAGCCCCAAAATGGTCAAAGTGCCCTTACCAAGGGCAGGTGGCCCCCAAAGTGCCAAGTCAACCCTACCCATCCCTACCTATACCCTAGGGGTGCCCAATAGGTCACCAAAGACCCAATGATGGTAACAGAAAATGTCAATTTAACCTAGGGCCACCCTAGTTAAGATTAAGTCAAACCTAGCTCAAATGGGCTATTCCAAGCTCAAGCCCTCCTTCCCTTTTGGGCTAGCCTTAATATTATGAAAATTATGAATGAGTGGGCTGCCAATAGGCTGAAGAAGTCAGCATAGTCAACCTAGATGACCAGAAGAGAGAAAAACTCAATCTCATTTTAATGGAGGAGAGAGAGAAAGGTGAAAGGGTGCCATTCATGGACAAGGAGGCCAAAGGCCACTCCTCATTGGCTGACCCAATACAACATTCACTTCAGGAAGACCAGGGGGCTAGTTTGGAGGCTATCCATGGCCGGAACAGTGCACCATGCCATGGCCGAAAAGAATACCTTCAATGGCCATTAATGGCCATTGAAGCTTTGGACCTTCCCTCACCTTCTAAACGACTGGATTCAACTCCTCTGGGGAAGAGCAGTAATTTCCAGCCATTTCCCGGCTAGATTGAGCCCTGGTTCGGCCCGTCTACCATGGCCGAACCTAGCCATTAATGACCTTAATGGCCATTGATGATCAAGCCCCTTCTCTCCCCATCTGAGGCTTTAAACACCATCAGTGGGTCGAGGGAAGCTTTTCCCAATCCTTACCTGAAGAAATCGAGCCTCCCCACTGTACAGTTGCAGAAACTGAGCGGCGCCACCTTCAAAAATGGCAACCCGGCGATCTTCTATACATCAGGCCGCCAGCAAGGTCCTCCTCCTCTCCTTGTCTCATGGATAGATCATAGCAACGTTTAGGTTCAAGGTTCGGGCTCAATTGAGCCCGAACCAATTCCTTGTTTCCATGGTTTCGGCCGGAAAATTTACTTGGTAGAACCGCCGGAATCCGCCTCTCCGGTGGCTGTGCCGCCGCCTGGCGACAACCACCTCAACGGAGGAGGTGATGGTGGTGGCCGGCTAGGGAAGTGGCTGGATTGCCGGCGGCAGCGTTTGGAAGGAGCTCCAGGTGGGATGAATCTAGGCCGTCGGCTGGAGCTTGAAGACGATGGGATGCCATCCGTCGCGCGCCAAGATTCGTGCATGGGAAATATAAAACTATAGGAAATGATTTCTGTTATTTGATTTATGTCACACATTTAGTATTTAATGTTTTAAAATTTTAAAATACCTAGAGGCTCTAATATAAAAGTGGCCAACATACAAATTGTAGTGCCTGAAGTTAGTTTATGTTAAAATTTATTTGAACCAATTTGGATGCCTGGTTTGTCCAGGGCATCTTCATTTTCGCTGTGGGGGCCTACCTACACCTAGGGCTAGTCAGAAATTAAACTGAGTGCCCACTCTTCATCCCTTGTCCAAATGAGCTGAATTTTGGGCAGGGGTCACCCTTAACCATGCCTAGGGTCTATCCAAAAATGATATTTTTTGGAGATACTTTGGCTATAATTTTATCTTTTATTTAATAATACTAGGGTAATTTAATTAGGTGGTCTAATTACCTCCAAACCCTCCCACATTTTGGTGAGTGGTCCCTGGCCTCATGATATGCCTCTGCATAAATTTTCACCCCATTTGGATATGTTTTTGGATAGGAAATGAACTAACCCTAATTTTATCTTAATGAGGGCTCTTAAGTGAAAAGTGCACTTTGAGGTTGAGTGGTCAATTCACCTCAACAGAGGCTGGGATTTGACCACTGACTGGAAATAACCTTTACCACCCTCAAAGGGATATGGGTTGGTCTAAGGTAGCTTTTATAACATCCCTCAAACAACTAGACCCCTTGGAATGGTTTTCTCATGACCAGGTCATGACAAAATCCAAGTAAGCCCAAAGAGACCTAGGTCAACCCAACCCTATTTCTGGTCAACCTAGCCCAAATAGGCTAACCCAAGCTCAAACCTCCTCATGTGGCTTCTTTAGGGAATAATGTGCGTGGAAGGACTGCAAATAGTCCTTCAGATTGACCAAGTCAACTTGGTGACTAGGAGAGAGGGTGAGTGTAACAGCCCAAATTCTGGAGTAGCAAAATTTGGGTGACACGTCCGGGGACACAGGCGTGTCCTAGGGCGTGTCCCCGCTTGGGTCGAAGAGTTGGGCGCTTGGTCGACGAATTTGGTCGATGAAGTTTCTGGGTGGTCACGCCCTATAACACGGCGTGGCAGGGGGCGTGTCCCCTCGGTCAATGAACTCTACTCGACGATCGTCGAGTGTATGGACCGTCGAGTTTCGATCGTCAAGCATGACACGGCCTGTGACACGGGCGTGCCACATGGTATGTCTTGCTGTGTCGAAAGGTTTAATGTCAATCATCAATCGTCGAGTTTCGATCGTCGATCATCGAGTGTCGATCGTCGAGCATGGATACACAGCCTGTGATACGGGCGTGTCACCGGGCATGTCGCGCTGTGTTGAGAGGTAGACGATTTTCTCTCGACTGGGTGTTGAGTGGGTAACATGCCCTACGTCACGGGCATGTCTTGGCCGACACGGGCGTGTATCGCGTGTCACAGTGAGCTCCATTTCCATGATAATGGAGGAGAGAGAAATGAGGAAGAAGAGGGAAGGAAACGGTTCAGCCAAGGGGAGGCCAAAGGCCACATTTAATGGCTGAATTCAATTCCCCAGGGAAAGGGAGAAGTTTCCAGCCGTTTCCCTGGCCGTCAGACTTGGTTCAGCCCCCCACCTCCTCCATGGCCGAGCCTAGCCATTAATGGCTTTGAAGGACATTAATCATCCAGCCCCTCCTCTCCCCATCTGAAGCTTTAAACGCCACCAGTGAAATGAGAGGAGCCTTTCCCGATCCTTACCCGAAGAAATCGAGCCTCCCCACCTTTGTAACACCCCCTATCCGTCGCATAGCATATATCAGTAGGTCCGACCGGGGCCCGATGCCATATACTACAGACAGACCAGGTGGTTACTCATGGAAACCATCCAACCAATCATAGCGTCCTACACAGAGCATTCTAGCGGAAGCAGTTTATAAAAGTTGCAACAAAGAACCCAGCACTAAAGCATGAATGTCCACTAATACCAAAACAGGAATGTTGTGCATACACAAGTACAGTCCTTAAGGCCTTACAAAATTGTTCACTTCATATTACATGTTTTACCAACCACGGCACGCAGGTGGTCATACATGAATAAAAACAGTAAACACTCCAATTAGCCTTCGAGGGCCAGCTTCGCATTTTGGGCTTTAGCCCGCTATTGACCGCTTGGTCCAACAGCACCTGCAAGTAACAAACCACCGCACGGTGGCAAAACAAGCAACGGTCAGCAATGCTGACCAAATTATAACGATCCCGCCTGTAACACCCCCTATCCGTTACATAGTATATAGCAGTAGGTCCGGCCGGGGCCCGACGCCATATACCACAGACAGACCGGGTGGGTTACTTATGGAAACCATCCAACCAATCTCAACGTCCTACACAGAGCATTCTAGCGGAAGCAGTTTAACAAAAGTTGTAAACAAGAACCCAGCATCAAAGCACGAATGTCCACTAACACGAAATAGGAATGTTATTACAAAATACTCAAAACAAGCCTTAAGGCCTTACAAAATGTTTCACTTGAATATTACATGATTTACAAACCACGCACGCAGGCCGGTCATACATGAATAAAGCAGTAAACACTACTACTTGGCCTTCGAGGGCCAGCTTCGCAAAAAGGGCTTTAGCCCTCTATTGACCGCTTGGTCCAGCTGCACCTGCAAGCAACAAACCACCGCACGGTGGCAAAACAAGGCAACGGTCAGCAATGCTGACCAAATTATAACGATCCCGCCCCCACTCGGGGCGGCAGCAGTTTGGGTTCTGGCATGAATAAAGCAGTTGTAATGCCCCGAAACTCAAAGGAGCGAAGGGGGAACGTTTTGGGCCAGTTTGGTTTTGGCAGCAGGCACACGGCCTGGGACACGGGCGTGTCCCAGGGCGTGTCGAGCCGTGTCGACACTTAGACGCGAAGTCGTCGAGATTGTCTCGACGATTCGTCGAGAATGGCATACGGCCTGCGACACGGGCGTGTTGCAGGGCGTGTCGACCCGTGTCGACGATCGTCCCGGGGAGTCGTCGAGATTCACTCGACGATCGTCGAGTCAAGGCACACGGCCTAGGACACGGGCGTGTCCAAGGCCGTGTCATCAAGTCGTCGATCTTCCCTCGACGAAGTGTCCCGTGTACACGGCCTGGGGTCCAGGCGTGTCAATGTGACACGTGCAAGGACACGGGCGTGTCCTAGTAACCCGTGCAGTGCTCGGGTTGAAAATGGGGAAAAATCATGGGGTACACGGCCGGCTACACGGCCGTGTGAAGTGGAACACGGGCGTGTCAGCTCGAACACGGGCGTGTTCGATACCCGTGTGAGGTTCCAGGAGATTCGATTTTGACGGCGAATGCGGCACACGGCCCTGGACACGGGCGTGTGCCAGGCCGTGTTCGGCCCAGATTGGGCATTTCAGTCCCAAATCGAAGCCGTTCATTTCTTTGACTGAAGATCCAACGGCTGGGGGTTGTTCCTGAAGGGATATACCCGGGTTTTGACTTAGAAAACCCTTACTTTTCTTCACTTGTTCTCTTTCTAAATCCTTGGAGAGAGAGGAGAGCTAAGGGAAGAAGAAGGAGCTAGATCCGCCATTGGAGGAGCTTCGGAGCTCCGAATCGCAAGCCAACTCCGGATCCACGAAGGCAACGCTAATGCGGTGATTTCCATCCGATTACTTTTCAATGGCGCCAAAGAGGAACACAAGGGTAACGATCCTCATCTTGAGCATGAATAGCTCTCTTTCTTAGCATAGGAAGCCCGCTTTCGCGAGTTTGCGGAGAGTTGGAGGCGTTCCTTCGGGTAGATATGTAAAGTCCCCGTTGTTTAGAGTCCGTATGCGAGAACGGACGTAGGCATGATGTGTGAAGCCTACCCGACATGTTGGTCTGGATCGGTGATGTTGCATTGCATAATGCCGGAGAAGACTCCGTGCTATTGGTTGTTTTTTTTTTCGGTTTCTACGCGTAGATTGCAGCAGGGAGCCTTGGGGACTAACCCAAAGGTGCACCCGGAAAACTGGGCGGATACGAGATCTTGCCAACTTGGTGGCTTGAGAGCCAACTTGAACATAACCGGGTTATGTGACTTGTGATGGAAATGGGACTCGGTGGAAGTTTGACCCGCGCAAATGGCTTAAATTGTCGCTGCGATGTGAGCACGAGTTAGATGGAACCGTACCCGTTCTATGTCGTTCGGTTAAAGAGACCTAAAGGCACGTGGCACTTACCGTTGGCATATATTAGGGTCTTCGGCGGTCAATGGCTTAAATTGTCGTGACCCAGGCCAGGAAGACAAATTGCTCATAGGTTTGGCCATCTAAGTGGCGGTGGTGAGTCCGGAATGTTAATGGCTTTAATTGACGTGACATCGACCGGTTCACCGAGAATGTGCCCTGAGTGCACGGGACGTGTGGCCGTGCGAGCCAACGTCTGTGTTGAAATGGCTATTGATATACATTGCTCGCTTATGTTAATGAAATGCAGGGAAGGAGCATCGCCGCCCCGAGTTGGGGGCGGGATCGTTATAATTTGGTCAGCATTACTGACCGTTGCCTTGTTTTGCCACCATGCGGTGGTTTGTTGCTTGCAGGTGCAGCTGGACCAAGCGGTCAATAGCGGGCTAAAGCACTTTTTGCGAAGCTGGCCCTCGAAGGCCCAAGTAGTAGTGTTTACTGCTTTATTCATGTATGACCCCTGCGTGCCGTGGTTTGTAAATCATGTAATATTCAAGTGAAACATTTTGTAAGGCCTTAAGGCTTGTTTTGAGTATTTTGTAATAACATTCCTATTTCGTGTTAGTGGACATTCGTGCTTTGATGCTGGGTTCTTGTTTACAACTTTTGTTAAACTGCTTCCGCTAGAATGCTCTGTGTAGGACGTTGAGATTGGTTGGATGGTTTCCATAAGTAACCACCCGGTCTGTCTATGGTATATGGCGTCGGGCCCCGGCCGGACCTACTGCTATATACTATGTGACGGATAAGGGGTGTTACAATTTGGTATCAGACTACTGGTTTTGGTCGGGCTTAAAGTGAATTCGTGGGCGAATTCTTTTAAGGGGTGGTGAGCACATTGTGTGCGTCATCGTAATAACAGTAAAAAGAACCCATGAATGTCCACTTAGGAATGAAAATACTCGCGTTTGAGGAACCTGCGTGTTCCTATAATTGCTGTTTGCAATTTATGTGGTCGCTTAACGTGTTTTGTACCATTATAGGTGACCAGAAGTGGTGTTGGGGCCGTCAGAAAGCCGAGTTTCTGAGGCTAGTAGTGCACCAGATGTTGCTCCTGCAACACCTCTGTCGGCTGAAAATATACGATTGGTGGCTGAAGCGGTGTTGGCCGTGATAAATGCGCAGCCTGGAAGGCAGGCGCAACAGCCTGCTCCTGTGATGGAGCAAGAACCTCTGCAAGAGGCTGAGCGGAGGAGGGTGGAGCAAGTGGTTGTGGAACAATAGTGCCAAGGAGGGCAACTGAGAGGCAGCTAAAGCATGTAATGAGCTTTAACCCTCCGTTATTCTCGGGGTGGGAACCCCATCTCAGGCTGAAGACTGGCTCTCCATGGTGAAGAGAGTCATGACAGCAACGGAGACGGAGGAGTGGCAAATGACCACCATCGCTACGTTCCTTTGGACGGTGAAGCGAGGATGTGGTGGGAAGGATTGGAGCTGCACTTACTGAGAGGTAGGCAACTTGGTGAGGTCTCGATGGAGGAGTTCTCGAGATTATTTTTGGCTAGATACCTCCCTTCGACAGAAGATAGCGTTGGAGAATGAGTTCCTGAAGTTGGTACAGGTGAGAGGAGCGTGGATGAATATCTCCACGAGTTTACTCATCTGAGTCGTTATGCTAGCTCCACCATTATGGATGAGGAGCGCAAGACTAATCGTTTCTATGAAGATTGAGAGATGAGTTGAGATTACTACTCTCGGGGCCGATGACGCAGGGTTTCTTAACCTTGGTCAATACTGCCCGGTCCTTGGGGAAGGACATGAAAAATGTACAAGCGAAGAAAAGCTTGGGTGAGAAGAAATCTGAGTTCAGAGTGCCGACTACTTCAAAGTCTGGCTATCGGAGGTCTTTCAAGAAGCATAGGACTTCGGGTCCAGCTCCTTCTGGCGCTTCTGGGCGACTACGGGTCGGACCCCGGCGCGTGTTTTACTTGTGGAAAGACGGGGCATTTCGCCCGTGATTGTTGGAGCGGACGTCCTAAGTCTGAGAGGAGGCCGGGAGCTACTTATGAAGAGAAGGGAAAGGCGGTGGAGTCGATCGCATCCCATTATGTTCCGCCCAACCAAGGGTCTACAATCTTGGCCAACAGGAGGCTATTAAACAAGCTGATGTGGTGACAGGTACGGTTTAATTTATAGCAAGTCAATTTCTTTAAATACTTGTTATGCACATGTTACCTTACCACTACTTGTTTAGGATTTGTTTGATTTGTGAAAATCCGGCACGAGCACTCTTCGATACGGGAGCTTCACACTCCTTCTTGTCCGAAGGATTTATATCACGCATCGGAGTCCCTTCTTCGATGGCGAAGGATAAGTTGGATGTGTTGTTGCCCAATGGGTGTTCGATGCGAGCGGATAGGATCTGCGATGTTAAGATTCGTATTGAGGAGCAGGAGTTTGACCTGCGGGCGTCTTTACTTCCGTTAGTGGAGTTCGACGTCATATTTGGCATGGACTGGCTCTCGGAGCAGCAGGCCCATATAGATTGCGGTAGCAAGGAAGTTAAGCTGGGAACGAGTCGTGAGACGACGTTTACGGGCTTAAAGGGGTCGAGCAAGACGTTGATGTCTGCTCTTCAGGTGGTGAAGGCGGTTTGTGCTGGAGCAGAACTGTTCTTTACACTAGTGGAGGTTGCAAAGCCGAAGCCCGCGTTGGATTGTATTTCAGTGGTATCGGAATACCCTGATGTGTTCCCCGCAGATCTTCCTGGAGCCCCGCCTCAGCGGGAGATAAATTTTACGATCGAGCTAGTGCCAGGTGCAAAGCCTGTGTCACGATCTCCGTATCGGCTAGCGCCTAAGGAAATGGCGGAGCTGAAAGTTCAACTGCAAGAGTTGCTGGAACAAGGATATGTGCGCCCGAGTTCTTCGCCTTGGAGCGCACCGGTCCTCTTTGTTAAGAAGAAGGACGGAAGCTTGAGGCTATGTATTGATTATCGGGAGCTCAACAAGCTGACGGAGAAGAACAAGTACCCGATCCCCCGGATTGATGATCTCTTTGATCAGTTAGTCGGGTCGACGGTGTACTCGAAGTTAGATCTCAAGGCTGGGTACTATCATCTGCGAATAAGGGAGAGTGATATCCCGAAGACAGCGTTTAGTACGAGATACGGGCATTATGAGTTTACGGTCTTGCCGTTTGGGCTGACTAATGCGCCGTCAGTATTCATGGATTTGATGAACAAGACGTTCAGGGTTATTGGACCATTTTGTGATCGTCTTCATCGACGATATTTTGGTGTACTCGCAAAGTGAGGAAGATCACTTCAAGCATCTTCATTTGGTGTTGGAGACGCTAAGGAGAAATCAGTTGTATGTCAAGTTCTCGAAGTGCGAGTTTTGGCTATCCTCAGTGTCGTTCCTCGGGCATATAGTAAGTGGAGAGGGTATTACTGTGGATCCGGCGAAGATTGTTACGATACGGGAGTGGCCTGAGCTCGCTACTGTAGCGGAAGTCCTGAGTTTTCTGGGGCTTGCCGGCTATTATAGGCGCTTCGTAGAGAACTTCTCGCGGATAGCGTTACCTCTCACTACATTGACGAGGAAGGAGCATAAGTTCGTTTGGACGCCGGAGTGCGCGCGAGCTTTCGAGGAGTTGAAGTGTCGGTTGACCACGACGCCTGTGCTGAGTTCGCCATGTGGAACCGAAGGCTATGAGATATATAGCGATGCTTCGGGCAGTGGTTGGGTTGCGTGCTACTGCAGCACGGAAGCGTGATAGCTTATGGCTCGAGACAGCTAAAAGTGCATGAGAGGAACTATCCGGTCCATGACTTGGAGTTAGCGGCCGTGATTTTTCGCCTTGAAGCTGTGGAGACACTATTTGTACGGTGTGAAGATTGATATCTACACCGATCACAAGAGCCTGAAGTATCTTATTGATCAGAAGGATCTGAACATGCGGCAGCGTAGATGGATGGAGTTCCTGGGGGACTATACATTTAAGATCCACTACGTGCCTGGCAAAGGGAATGCGGTTGCGGACGCGTTGAGTCGCCGAGCCCCAGCTCAAGCCAATTGCTATCAGTGCATGATGAGCGGTTGGTGCGGGAATTGGAGGCATTGGAGATTGTTTGTGTTGATAGACAATCTAGTGCTGAAGCAGTTTTGAATTGGACTGAAGTCCAATATGACCTGGCTGATCGTATTCGGCAGGCTTTGGATATGGATGCTCATATGAAGCAATTCATGATAGAGGCTCTGGATGGGTCAAATTCCTAATTCGTCGTGGAGGACGGATTGCTTTGGAAAGACGGTCGATTGTGCGTCCCAAGTGTGGGCAATTTACGGTGGAGTTGTTGTACGAGGCACACCATACCAAGTACTCGATTCACCCGGGGAGCACGAAGATGTACCGTGATGTGAAGAAATTTTTGGTGGCCGGGTTTGAAGAAGGATGTTGCGCTATACGTAGCGAAGTGCCAAACCTGCGCCTTGGTAAAGGCGGAGTGCCAAAAGCCGGGAGGATTTCTTAAGTCCTTGCCTATTCCGGAGTGGAAATTTGACGACATCTCTATGGACTTTGTGCACGGTTTGCCAAGGTCGCAAAAGGGAAACGACGCCATTTGGGTGGTTGTTGATCGATTAACGAAGGTGTCGCATTTTATTCCGCATAGGAAGGAGGATCCGGTGGAGAAGCTGGCAAAGCTTTATGTGGATAACATAGTACGGCTTCATGGTGTGCCCCGCAGCATCGTGAGTGACCGAGATGGGCGGTTCACGTCTATGATTGGAGGCTGTGCAGCAAATGTTGGGAACAAAGCTGAAGTTTAGCACAGCCTTCCATCCGCAAACGGATGGGCAGACCGAGAGGGTCAATAGAACCATGGAAGACATGCTTCGCATGTGTGTCTTGGATTTTGGAAAGCAATGGGAGACCACCTTTATTTGGTGGAGTTCGCATACAACAACAGCTACCAAGCGAGTATTCAGATGGCGCCTTTCGAGGCCCTATATGGTAGAAAATGTCGCACGCCGTTGTCTGGTTAGAAACGGGTGAGTCAAAGTTGTATAAGCGATCGGAAGTGGAGGATGCTACTTCTTTGGTGAGAACCATTCGGGAGAGGTTGCTTATCGCTCAGGACCGACAAGACGAAGTACTATAATGCCAAGCACAGGAATGTGGAGTTCGCTGTGGGCGATTATGTATACTTAAAGATCAAGCCGTTCAAGGGTGTCTCGCGGGTGCGGCGATTGAAAAAGCTAAGCCCGAGGTACCTTGGAACGTTTGAGGTTCTGGAGCGAGTTGGTGAAGCGGCCTATAGGTTGAAGCTTTCAGTGGAGCTAAGTGGTTTACATGATGTATTCCATATTTCGGTGCTTCGGAAGGCGGTGCAAGAGCCTACGCAAGTGATCGTGGTCGATCAAGTGCCGGTGGAAAGTGGGCTAACGACAAAGGTCAAGCCCATGCGGATCGAGGACTCGGAGGTCAAGCAGCTACGCAATAAAGAGATCAGGATGGTCAAGGTCCGGTGGGACAATTGCGGTCGTGAGGAGCTCTCTTGGGAGCGAGAGCAGACTATGCTTGACGAGTATCCGGAGTTGTTCCGCTCAGGTACAAATTTTGTTTTTGTATGCCTTTCCTTTATGTAATTTCGTGGGCGAAATTCTTTTAAGAGGGTAGAGTTGTAACGCCCCGAAACTCAAAGGAGCGAAGGGGGACGTTTTGGGCCAGTTTGGGTTCTGGCAGCAGGCACACGGCCTGGGACACGGGCGTGTCCCAGGGCGTGTCGAGCCTGTTGACACTTAGCCGCGAAGTCGTCGAGATTGTCTCGACGATTCGTCGAGAATGGGCACACAGCCTGCGACACGGGCGTGTCGCAGGGCGTGTCGACCCGTGTCGACGATCGTCCCTGGGAGTCGTCGAGATTCACTCGACGATCGTCGAGTCAAGGTACACGGCCTAGGACACCGGCGTGTCCAAGGCCGTGTCATCAAGTCGTCGATCTTCCCTCGACGAAGTGTCCCCGTGTACACGGCCTGGGGTCCAGGCGTGTCAATGTGATACGGGCAAGGACACGGGCGTGTCCTAGAACCCGTGCAGTGCTCGGGTTGAAAATGGGGAAAAATCATGGGTACACGGCCGGCTACACGGCCGTGTGAAGTGGAACACGGGCGTGTCAGCTCGAACACGGGCGTGTTCGATACCCGTGTGAGGTTCCAGGAGATTCGATTTTGACGGCGAATGCGGCACACGGCCCTGGATACGGGCATGTGCCAAGCCGTGTTCGGCCCAGATTGGGCATTTCAGTCCCGAATCGAAGCCGTTCATTTCTTTGACTGAAGATCCAACGCTGGGGGTTGTTCCTGAAGGATATACCCGGGTTTGACTTAGAAAACCCTTACTTTTCTTCACTTGTTCTCTTTCTAAATCCTTGGAGAGAGAGGGAGAGCTAAGGGAAGAAGAAGGAGCTAGATCCGCCATTGGAGGAGCTTCAGAGCTCCGAATTGCAAGCCGACTCCGGATACACGGAGGCAACGCTAGTGTGGTGATTTCCATCCGATTACTTTTCAATGGCGCCAAAGAGGAACACAAGTGTAACGATCCTCATCTTGCCATGAATAGCTCTCTTCTTAGCATAGGAAGCCCGCTCTCGCGAGTTTGCGGAGAGTTGGAGGCTTCCTTCGGGTAGATATGTAAAGTCCCCGTTGTTTAGAGTCCGTATGCGAGAACAGACGTAGGCATGATGTCTGAAGCCTACCCGGACATGTTGGTCTGGATCGGTGATGTTGCATTGCATAATGCCGGAGAAGACTCCGTGCTATTGGTTATTTTTCGGGTTTTCTATGCGGTAGATTGCAGCAGGGAGCCTTGGTGACTAACCCAAAGGTGCACCCGGAAAACTGGGCGGATACGAGATCTTGCCAACTTGGTGGCTTGAGAGCCAACTTGAACATAACCGGTTATGTGACTTGTGATGGAAATGGGACTCGGTGGAAGTTTGACCCGCGCAAATGGCTTAAATTGTCGCTGCGATGTGAGCACGGGTTAGATGGAACCGTACCCGTTCTATGTCGTTCGGTTAAAGAGACCTAAAGGCACGTGGCACTTACCGTTGGCATAGATTAGGGTCTTCAGCGGTCAATGGCTTAAATTGTCGTGACCCAGGCCAGGAAGAAAAATTGCTCATAGGTTTGGGCCGTCTAAGTGGCGGTGGTGAGTCCGGAATGTTAATGGCTTTAATTGACGTGACATCGACCGGTTCACCGAGAATGTGCCCTGAGTGCACGGGACGTGTGGCCGTGCGAGCCAACGTCTGTGTTGAAATGGCTATTGATATACATTGCTCGCTTATGTTAATGAAATGCAGGGAAGGAGCATCGCCGCCCCGAGTTGGGGGCGGGATCGTTATAATTTGGTCAGCATTGCTGACCGTTGCCTTGTTTTGCCACCGTGTAGTGGTTTGCTGCTTGCAGGTGCAGCTGGACCAAGCGGTCAATAGCGGGCTAAAGCCCTTTTTGCGAAGCTGGCCCTCGAAGGCCCAAGTAGTAGTGTTTACTATCTTTATTCATATATGACCGCCTGCGTGGCGTGGTTTGTAAATCATGTAATATTCAAGTGAAACATTTTGTAAGGCCTTAAGGCTTGTTTTGAGTATTTTGTAATAACATTCCTATTTTGTGTTAGTGGACATTCGTGCTTTGATGCTGGGTTCTTGTTTACAACTTTTGTTAAACTGCTTCCGCTAGAATGCTCTGTGTAGGATGTTGAGATTGGTTGGATGGTTTCCATAAGTAACCACCCGGTCTGTCTGTGGTATATGGCGTCGGGCCCCGGCCGGACCTACTGCTATATACTATGTGACGGATAGGGGGTGTTACACCGCCCCTGGCTCGGGGCGGCGATGCTCTCTTCCTTACATTTCATTAGCATAAGCGAGCAATATATCAATATTCATTTCATCACAGATGTTGGCTCGCACGGCCACACGCCCCGTGCTCTCAGGGTACATTCTCGGTGAACCGATCGATGTCACGTCAATTAAAGCCATAGACATTCCGGACTCACCACCGCCACTTTGACGGCCAAACCTATGAGTATTTTGTCTTCTTGGCATGGGTCACGACAATTTAAGCAACAGACCGCCGAAGACCCTAATCTATGCCAACGACAAGTGCCACGTACCCTTAGGTCTTTTAACCGAACGACATAGAACGGGTATGGTTCCATATAACCCGTGCTCACATCGCAACGACAATTTAAGCCATTTGCGTGGGTCAAACTTCTACCGAGTCCCATTTCCATCACAATTCACATAACCCGGTTATGTTCAAGTTGGCTCTCAGGCCACCAAGTTGGCAAGATCACACATCCGCCCAGTTTTCCGGGTGTACCTTTGGGTTAATCCCCAAGGCTCCCTGTTGCAATCTACCGTGTAGAAAACCAGAAAAACAACCAATAGCACGGAGTCTTTTCCGCATTATGCAATGCAACATCACCGATCCAGACCAACATGTCCGGATAGGCTTCACACATCATGCCTATGTCTGTTCTCGCTTACGGACTCTAAACAACGGAGACTTCATATATCTACCCGAAGGAACGCCTCCAACTCACCACAAACTCGCGAGAGCAGGATTCCTATGCAAAGAAGGAGAGCTACTCATGCTCAAGAAGAGAATCGTTACCCTTGCGTTCTTCTTTGGCGTCATGGAAAAGTAAGCGGATAAAAAGCAACCGCACTAGCTTTGCCTCCGTGGATTCGGAGTTGGCTCGCGATTTGGAGCTTCGAAGCTCCTCCAATGGCCGGATCTTGCTTCTTCTTCCTTCCTTGGCTCTCCTCTCTCTCTAAGTTTTAGAAAGATAACCACTCATGAAAAGTGAGGGTTTCTAAGGCCCAATCCCGGGTATATCCCTTCAGGAACAACCCCCAGTCGTTGGATCATTAATTAAAGAAACGAACGGCTATGATTCGGGACTGAAATGCCCAATATGGACCGCACACGGTCTGGCACACGCCCGTGTCCAGGGACGTGTGCCTCATTCGCCGTCAAAATCGACTCTCCTGGAACAACACACGGGCATCGAACACACCCGTGTTCGACCTGACATGTCCGTGTTCCACCTGACACGGCCGTGTACCCCCATCGATTTATCCCGAAAACAACCCGAGCACTACACGGCTTCTAGGACACGCCTGTGTCCTTTCCCGTGTCTAACTCAACACGCCTGGGCTCCAGGCCGTGTACACGGTCTCGACACTCGACACTTTGTCGAGCGAAGATCGTCGACCTGACGACACGGCCTTGGACACGCCCGTGTCCTAGGCCGTGTGTCTTGTCTCGACACATCGTCAAGCAAAGTTTGTCGACTCCTGGGACGAGTGTCAACACGGGTCGACACGCCCTGCGACACGCCCGTGTCGCAAGCCATGTGCCATGTCTTGACACTTCATCAAGCGCAGAGTGTCGACTTCACGGGCTGAGTGTCGACACGGGTCGACACGCCCTGGACACGCCCGTGTCCCAGGCCGTGTGCCCAGTCTCGACATAATGTCGAGAGCAAAATGTCGACTTTGCCGGCTGAGTGTCGACACAGGCCTGACACGCCCTGGACACACGCCCGTGTCCCAGGCCGTGTGCCTCCTGCCAGAACCCAAAACTGGCCCAAAACGAACCCCGTCGCTCTTTTGAGTTCGGGGCGTTACAACCTTGCAGTTGCAGAAATCGAGCGACGCCAATTTCCGTAATGGCTTCCCGGCGATCTTCCCGACTTCAGGCCGCCGGTTGTAACACCCCCTATCCGTCACATAGCATAAAGTAGTAGGTCCGCCGGGGCCCGACGCCGTATGCCACAGACAGACCGGGTGGTTACTTATGGAAACCATCCAACTAATCTCAACGTCCTACACAGAGCATTCTAGCGGAAGCAGTTTAGAAAAGTTGTAAACAAAGAACCCAGCATTAGAGCATGAATGTCCACTAGTACAAAACAGGAATGTTATTACAAAATACTCAATACAAGCCTTAAGGCCTTACAAAATGTTTCACTTGAATATTACATGATTTACAAACCACGGCACGCAGACCGGTCATACATGAATAAAGCAATAAACATTTCCATTTGGGCCTTTGAGGGCCGGCTTCGCAAAAAGGGCTTTAGCCCGCTATTGACCGCTTGGTCCAGCTGCACCTGCAAGCAACAAACCACCGCACGGTGGCAAAACAAGGCAACGGTCAGCAATGCTGACCAAATTATAACGATCCCCGCCCCCAACTCGGGGCGGCGTTGCTCCTTCCCTGCATTTCATTAGCATAAGCGAGCAATGTATGAATCCATAGCCATTTCATCACAGACGTTGGCTCGCACGGCCACACGCCCCGTGCACTCAGGGCACATTCTCGGTGAACCGTCGATGTCACGTCAATTAAAGCCATTAACATTCCAGACTCACCACCGCCACTTAGACGGCCAAACCTATGAGCAATTTGTCTTCCTGGCCTGGGTCACGACAATTTTAAGCCATTAACCGTCGAAGACCCTACTCTATGCCAACGGTAAGTGCCACGTGCCTTTAGGTCTCTTTAACCGAACGACATAGAACGGGTACGGTTCCATCTAACCCGTGCTCACATCGCAACGACAATTTAAGCCATTTGCGCGGGTCAAACTTCCACCGAGTCCCATTTCCATCACAAGTCACATAACCCGGTTATGTTCAAGTTGGCTCTCAAGCCACCAAGTTGGCAAGATCTCGTATCCGCCCAGTTTTCCGGGTGCACCTTTGGGTTAGTCCCCAAGGCTCCCTGCTGCAATCTACCGCGTAGAAACCCGAAAAACAACCAATAGCACGGAGTCTTCTCCGGCATTATGCAATGCAACATCACCGATCCAGACCAACATGTCCGGGTAGGCTTCACACATCATGCCTACGTCCGTTCTCGCATACAGACTCTAAACAACGGGGACTTTACATATCTACCCGAAGGAACGCCTCCAACTCTCCGCAAACTCGCGAGAGCGGCTTCCTATGCTAAGAAAGAGAGCTATTCATGCTCAAGATGAGGATCGTTACCCTTGAGTTCCTCTTTGGCGCCATTGAAAAGTAATCGGATGGAAATCACCGCACTAGCGTTGCCTCCGTGGATCCGGAGTCGGCTTGCGATTCGGAGCTCCGAAGCTCCTCCAATGGCAGATCTAGATCCTTCTTCTTCCCTTAGCTCTCCTCTCTCTCCAAGGATTTAGAAAGAGAACAAGGTATGAAAAGTGATGGATTTCTAAGTCAACCCACGGGTATATCCCTTCAGGAACATCCCCAACCGTTGGATCTCAAAACAAGGAAACGAACGGCTTCGATTCGGGACCGAAATGCCCAATCTGGGCCGAACACGGCCTGGCACACGCCCGTGTCCAGGGCCGTGTGCCTCATTCGCCGTCAAAATCGAATCACCTGGAACCTCACACGGGTATCGAACACGCCCGTGTTCGATCTGACATGCCCGTGTTCCATGTGACACGGCCGTGTGGCCGGCCGTGTACCCCATGATTTTTCCCCATTTTCAACCCGAGCACTGCATGGGTCTAGGACACACGCCTGTGTCCCTACCCGTGTCACCCGACATGCCTGGACCCCAGGCTGTGTACATGGTCTCGACACTCGACGCTTCGTCGAGCGAAGATCGTGACCGACTCTATTACGACACGGCCTTGGACACGCCCATGTCCTAGGCCGTGTGCCTTGTCTCGACACAATTGTCGACACCAAAGTGTCGACTTTCCGGGACGAGTGTCGACACGGGTCGACACGCCCTGCGACACGCCCTGTCGCAGGCCGTGTGCCATGTCTCGACACATTGTCGACACCAAAGTGTCGACTTCGCGGCTAAGTGTCGACACGGGTCGACACGCCCTGCGACACGCCCGTGTTGCAGGCCGTGTGCCCAGTCTCGACACAATGTCGACACCAAAGTGTCGACTTCCCGTCTTAGTGTCGACACAGGCTTGACACGCCCTGGGACATGCCCGTGTCCCAGGCCGTGTGCCTGCAGCCCGAACCCAAACTGGCCCAAAACGTCCCCCTTTGATCCTTTGAGTTTCGAGGCGTTACAGCCGGCAAGGTCCAATCCTCTTCCTCTCTATCTGTGCTAGATCTAGGATCCATCAACTAAAGAGAACGGGCTCAATTGAGCCCGATCGGGGATAAATTTCTCATCGAAATTCCACGAAAACGAACCTATCGGGTTTGCCGGAGTAGGCCCCTCCGGCGGCCGTGTCGCCGCCAGGAGATAGCCACCACCTCGACGGAGGCGGTGGTGGTGGTGGCCGGCCAGGGAGGTGGTCGAGGTGGCCGGAAAGTCGGCTGGAAGAGGCTCCAGGTCGGGCCAATCTCGGTCCTTGGCTGGAGGTTGAGGATGAGCGGATGCCGTCCGTTTTTGATCAAGTAATTTCATGACATTAATTGATTTCTTGGAGATTATTAGCAGTAGATGGTTTTAATTATTAAAACAATTTAGAGGCCTCTACTGTAAAAGTGTCCAACATGAACAATGTAGCACTTGATGTCTAGTGTAATTTAAAATTGATTTCACTTGATTTGGAGTCCTGGTGTGACCAAAGCACTCATTTTGGTGCAACCTATACATAGGCATGACCAGACATTAGAATTAGTGCTCACACCAAACCTCTCATCCAAATGCTTTGAAAATTTGAACATAGGCTCCTCATAGCCTACCTATTATACTTTCCAAAAATAAGAATTTTTGGAAAAACGTTTTCTATAGTTTTTAGAAAATTTTATAAATCAATTAGGTGTCATAAAAACCTCACAATCCCCCCAAATTTGGGTGGGTGGTCTTAGAGAGCATGTTAGGGCTCTAGTAAAAATTTCATCTCCCTTAGAGATGTTTTGGTTAGGTATTCATCCAACCATAGGTATACCCTTATAGGGTTATTTAGGTAAAAGAGCTATTTTTGATGTTTGAGTGGTCAAATCACCTCAACAGAGGCTGTGATTTTGACCACTAACTTGGTAGGACCATTATCACTCTCTTAGGGAATATGGAGTGGTTTAGGATTGTTTTACCCATGGATCCAAACTCAAACCCTAAGGGAGGGCTTTTGAGGGTTTGTGAAGGCAAGGGTCAGTTGACCTTGAAAGGATTTGAAACTTGGGAGAGAGAATTCTAGGGTAGGTTGAATCCTATGGAAGAAATCTAAAATAGATTCTAAGGTGAATAGCTCCCTCAAAAACCCTAACCCTTGTTTAGGGCACAAACCTTGTAGTGATAGAAACTATCACTAAAACTCACTGAACAGTGATGAGATTTGGGTATAATAGTGTTTAAAGTTAGGTCAAGCTCTGGAGATTTTATTATGAATTTAGGATTATTATTTTGGATACTTCATTAACAATTTAGTAATTTGTATTATTTATTTTGAAATTTATTATGAAGTAACTACTTGCTGGAAATTGATGAACTTTAGCTGAAGGACTCCTTATTATGTTTTAAAGCTTTGTGAATTTCTATGGTATTTTTGGAAGAATATTTCTAAGGGTTCTTCTTCATCAAGCAGTTTTCCCATGAAAACCTAATTAAATTTATTTTGGTGTCTAGCAAGCCTGAAAAATTATGATTTTTGCACAATGACCCTTTCTGTACCATATTAAGATTCTGTAATTGTTATATAATTTTCTGATGAATAATTTTGGTACTTCTTTCTTTACATACAATTAAGGAAATTATTTTGGATAAATTAATAGAGGTCACATATTTTCTGAAAAATTATGGAAAATAGTATCTAGTAATATATCTCTGTTATTTAGTGATCAAAGTTTTGGGTGACCATTACTTGAGTAGATCATATAGTTCATGTTCAAAATTTCCATGGCCAAATATTTGGGAAAATTCAATTAATATCAAATTAATTAGAAAAATTATGATTCTCTGATTTTAGACTAAACTTGCTATGATATACCTCTGGTAAATTTTATAGGAGATTTGGAAGACAATCCGAGTACCTACTTTATAAATCTCATATAGTATAGGTGGTCTGCATATAGTAACTGCAGAAATTGAACTAGAGTGGGTAATAAATTTGAAGAGTTGAATCCTTAGTAGGTTGCTGGTTTGGGTAAATAAATGAGAGATCTGATCAAGGGTAGAAATCAATAATATTAAGTGTCTTGCGAAAGGGAGCTTTGGGCGTAATCCCATCATAATTCCTAGTGCTTTCGAGAGCCCTTCAAGGGAAACCTTGGGCAGTCCTGGGCTAACGTAAACCTTAGGAATAATTTGGGCAAGAGTAACCCTAATAATAGTTTCACCTTACACTCACACTTGTACACGTAGGGAGATGAATTGGTAGTGAAGGGATAGCGTAGGCCCGTGGCCTAAGGGCTTACTGGTAGAGTTAAATGGACTCGGTATTGATTTGGAAGTCCGGGGAGCTGGATGCTCGGGGAATTGGAAAAAAGGAGACTTGATTAGTCCAGGGAGCCGTGGGCTCGGGAATATGGTGAACTAGTAGGCTTGGTAGTCTAAAGAGCTGGAGCTCGGTACTATAATTAGATACAACTATCATGGTTACATGTGCATAACAGTGGTTAGTCCTCTGTATTGGACGATCGAATACACCGTCGTCGGTACGTTGACTCAGGGAGACTAGCTGGTTTGCTAGGATAGTATATGGGAACGTACGAGAGGGGATAGACTGGGTAGTGTTTACTAGTCTAGGAGTGGATAGGCCCAACCCACTGTCTCTGTTGGCCACGACGAGAGGCTCCTGGGAGTTTAGCTAACTCCAAAAAGGGGAACTAAAGGTCTGTGCGCATAGAGTCGTGCGTGTGAGTTGCACTTGCATGTGCATACCATAGCATACTTGCACATTATAGCATAATCATTGCATTTAACCCCTGACACCTATCATATAAAATGGTATAGGACTTTTTATACGATAGACCCTGCAAAACGACCCCTTGGTCTATATGGTAATCCCTATAAATCAACGGTTATATTTCTCGTTGCTCTTACTTACTCTTCTTACTGCTTTTACTTACTTGCTACTCCTTACTATTTACTTTTGTTACACACTTGTTAACTCATGTTTAATTATTGTGATACCCCTGCCATACTTATTATTTTATTCCTTAGGGTAGATGTCACCTGCTTGATTACGCCCTGCTTTTGGTCCTCCTTTTCACTCCTTTTTCGCCCGGTGCCTAGGAGCCACGGGTAGAGGGGTGGGGGATTGTTGACTTAGTCTAGTTTGACTTACGGTCGTTTGACCATCATATTTTTAGGTGCTCCGGATGGGAGACAGGGAACAGCCCAAGAGACGCAACACCAGCAGGATACGGTGCAGATGGAGATGGGCCAGTGTAGCTCGGGTGGACAGGCATCCGGATTCGTGAGTGGATCCGAGTATTAGTAGTTTTATACATTTATGAGTGGATTGTAGTGAGGTTATCATATACCGGGCTTAAGCCCGTATTTACTTTCTAGCGATGTGGACTATTTATTTGTCATATGATTTTATCTTTCTATTGTGGACTTGAATGCTTACACTTTCATTCATTATACATTCTGTCGATGGTGATCGATTTGGCCGACAGGATCGACATTTTGTAGTGATGACCTTCCCGGGTGCGAAGGTGTCACCGCAAATCGGCGGTTCTGGGCCTAAGAACCCTAGTGGTTGTTGCAAAACAAAATGGGGTCTTACAAGTGGTATCAGAGTGGAATCTTCGATCCGACAGAATGTAGTCCACAAAACATGGGACACCCCGCGCGGGCTTAGTGTGAGGACAAACTAGCAGCGGAAGCAATGGTGTGCCCATAGGAGGAATCATGTGCAATGCTCACTAGTAAGAAAGAGTTTTAGGTCAATTTAGTAAACTTAAGACCATCTTTTGTAGGGTGCGACAAATCCTCCCCTGCCGTAGGGGACACCTCCACCCGAATGTGATTCCACCCCCGCCGGCTCCGACCCCATGCAGTAGACAGAGCTGGGACAAACTTTGACGGCCATCTTGGAGGCCTTAGGGCACAACAGGATCTGACTCCTCAGCCGCCGAACCCCAGAGCGAACTGGTTGAGTGCATTCCGGGGCCTTGCCCCACCATCCTACTTGGGGATGTTGAAGTATTAGACCAAGCGGCCTTGCGGTCTGGTCCAGCGGTTTGTTGACCGGGCGGTCTGGCACTCACTCTGGAGCCTGGAGACCGGGCGGTCTATCGGTCGCCCATTGCGGCCTGTTCTATCCTGCTGGAGTTGCCGAGCGGTTAACCCATCTGTTAAACCGCGCGGCCTGTGCGTCTCCCTTTATCTCTAGCCGCTCTGTACTGTAAATGTTTAGTCCCACATTGTTTGTATACTCTCTCTCATATCTCCTCATTCTATATAAGGGAGGTCATACCTTTGTAAATGATATCTTTTTTGGATAATAAAATTTCAATTATTCAAAAGTCTATCCGTTTGTTCTTTCTTTTTTCGCTACTTTCTACATGGTATCAGAGGACACGGTCGTTTCCTCCTGATTATGTCCGCTCTCTGCTTCTTGCGGCTTGTTTCCGCTTTCCGCGACCTGTCTCGCGGCTTGCCTTTCTTCTGTCCGCTGCCGTTCGCGCGGCTTGCTTCTCCTCTCCTCTCCTACTGCTATTCGTCGGCGCGTCCTGTTTCGTGGTCGCCGCGCTCCTGCTTCTTTCTTGCCTCTCCGACTTCCTAGTCGTTGCGGCCCTGTTTCTGTTCGCCCGGCCTACGACTTGTTCTAGTCGCTGCCTTTTGCCTCCTCTTCTCTTCTCTTCTGTTCGCTCGGCCTTTTCAGTCCGTGCGACCTCTTCCCCGCTGTGCCCTTGACTGCTTTCTAGCCGCTTCTGTTCGCGCGGCTTCTTCCTTTTCTATCCGCTGCGGTTTCTTGCTGGTTTTCTATGACTACTTCCGGTCTCACCACCACCACCCTGCAGCTCCTTCTCCACCTCCTCCTTCGGGCAACCTTGGCACCCTTTCTAAGCTTGTGGGCTCCAACTATCCCGATTGGAGCGTTTCTCACTTTCCTCCTCCTCGCACTCAACGCAAGCGTCATCACCTCACCGATGACCCTCCTCCTCGTACCTCTCCTGAGTTTGATGACTGGGATGCAAGTGATGCTCTTGTCCGCACCTGGCTGGCCAACAGCCTTTCTGATGAGTGCCTTCCCGTCATTCGCCATGATGAGATGGTCAAGGCCTCCTGGCTTCACCTCGCTGCTCTCTATTCGAAGGGGGGCCAGACGTCCCGCATTTACACTCTCTATGCGGACCTCTTCGCCCGCCCTTCCATGTCTTATGCTGTGGCCTATCAGCAGGTTCAGGCTCTTGGTGCTGAAATCCTTCAGAATCGCCCCTTCTCCGCGGACTTGGCTGACCAGCACAAACACTTCTAGGAACTCCTGGTTGTTTGTTATCTTCTTCGTCTTCCGGATTCTTATGATATGATCCGCCAGCAGTTCTTGGGTGAGGCGGAATCTCTACTTTGGATGCCACACTGCGGCCCGCATTGCCGCTGTTACTTCGATGCTCCAGCGGCCTCTTTTGGCCTCCCCCCCTCCCATGACTCCTTTGCTCACCAAGCTCAGAGGGGGGCCCTGGTAGCCGCGGCCCCTCCGGCGGACGGGGTTCATCCCGGTTTCTCTGCTCTCACTGTGGTCATACCGGCCATTCTGTTGAGCGCTGTTGGCAGAAACATCCTCATCTTCTCTTCCGCCCTTCCGGTGATGCTCCTTCTTCGGCCTCCGCCTCTTCTCGGCCCTCTTCTTCTGGCCACGACGTCAGGTAGTGTCCACGTCGTTACCCAAGGTAAATGGCTGATTGACTCCGGTGCTACCAATCATATGACGGGCAACCCTCATTGCTTCTCCCGTCTTGAGACACATGACCGCTTACCCCCGGTTCGTGTGGCGGATGGTTCACCGTCCCCGGTTCATGGGACGGGCATGGTTCACCTCACCCCATCGCTTTGCTTGGAGGACACCCTCTATGTCCCAAAGTTCCCGTGCAATTTGTTATCAGTTACTACTTTATGCCGGCAACTTCAGTGCTCTTTCTTATTCACTCCCCACTACTTGTTCTTTTCAGGACCCGAGAACCCAGCGGACGATTGCTACTGGGACTGAGAGCGGCGGCCTCTACTTCCTCGACGATGTTTCCGCTCTGTCCGCCTACTCCTCCTCCACAGATCTCCTTCAATGGTATCTTCGCCTTGGACATCCTCCTCCTCGGATTCTCCACCAGCTTCTGCCCCACTTACCTCCTACCAGTTCTCCGCTCAACTATGATGCGTGTCAGCTTGGCAAACATCATCGCTCCTCCTTCCCTCCGAAGCAAGGCCGTGGCTCCTCTCGCCCGTTTGATCTTATTCATTCGGATGTATGGGGTCCTGCTCCTACCCTCACTGTTGGTCGGGCAGTTCCTATTTTGTCACTTTTATAGATGATTTTTCACGCTGTACTTGGGTGTATCTGTTAAAGATCGCTCTGAACTCTTTTCTGTTTGGCAATCATTTTATTTTATGATTCAGACTTAATTTGCTATTTCTATTAAAGTTTTACGTTCTGATAATGCAAGGAATATCTGAATCATGAGTTCTCCTCTTTCTTTCACCAACATGGCTTGCTTCATCAAACGACTTGTGTTTACACCTCCCAGCAGAATGGGGTGGCGGAGCGTAAAAACCGTCACCTACTTGATGTTGCTCGTACTCTCATGACGCAGATGCACGTCCCTCGCTCCTACTGGGGCTACGCTGTGCTCCTCGCCTGCTATCTCATCAATCTCCTTCCCTCCACAGTTCTCCACGGCCAGACCCACTTCTCCATTCTCTCTACCCCCACAAGGAACCTTTTCCTCTCCCTCTCTGTGTCTTTGGCTGTACGGCCTTTGTTCATGCTCCCTCCGCTACCCGCGACAAGCTTTCCCCCCGTTCCACCAAGTGTGTCTTTTTGGGGTACTCTACCACTCAAAAAGGCTATTGCTGCTTTGACCCCCTTCTCCGCAAGCAGTTTGTCTCCGCGGATGTCACTTTTTTCGAGACTGCTTCCTATAACTCTTCCTCCTACCTCTTCTCTCTCCTTCTCCGATATCTCCTTCCTCACGCCTCTCGACGTTCTCCACCACGTCTCGCTCCTCCACCGACACCTTCCCAGTCTCAACTCAGGTGTGTCCACCCACCCCTTTTCCTCCCTCCTCTCCGCCGCCGCCTCTCTCTAA